>ML682018.1:13077112-13096590 GCA_007922195.1 Podocnemis expansa | reverse complement strand
AAAAACTAAGATGTATTTATCGCCTGAGCTTTCGTGGGAGAATTAGCTCACTTCGTCAGACGCTTTGAAGAGGGGGAGTTTACAGAATGGGGTGGAAATAAATGCAGGGCAGCATAAGACATGGGATCAAGCAATGTTCCCTCTAATTACTCATAGAGTGTGTGCACAAATAATTTCTTTGTGAGCGCCAATATTAGCACTATTGAATTTTTTTGTGCTCACTTTATTTTGTTATGTGCGCAGGTTTCATGACCTGTCTGCATGCACACAGCTTAGAGGGAACAGTGGGATCAGGTCATACTACAACAGCAAATCTGATCCCATGTCTGACACTCCCCTGTATTTATTTTCATCTCATTCTGTAAGTTCTCCCTCTTCAAAGCATCTGACAAAGTGGGATGTTCTTCCCACGAAAGCTCATGTGATAAATACATCTGTTAGTCTTTAAGTGCCACAAGACTCCTTGCTTTTTTTGGTTTACTAAACCAGCACGGCTGCCCCTTTGGAACTTGAATAAAACAGCAAGAAGCTCTAAAAATTGCCTCAAAATCCATGTCAAAGGAGTCAATTTCAGCTTCTGTGTTGGCCACTCTGAATAGGCAGATGGAAACTATGAACACTGGGACAGATTAGTACATGAAGAAACAAAGCCATTTCTAAGTGTCTCACTGGGAAATAAAGCAATGTAGAGTGGCAGATTCATTCATTAGGGAAAAAAAAAAGGACTCATGTGGCACTTCAAAACTAACAGTTATTTTTCACATGAGCTTTCATGGGAGAAAATCCCACTTTATCAGATGCTTCAAAGATGGGGGAACTATGTTTTACACTCCCTCGCATTTACTTGCCTCCCATTCTGTAAGTTCCCCCATCTTCGAAGCATCTGACAAAGCGAGATTTTTCTCCCACAAAAGCTTATGCAAAAAAATAAGTCTGTTAGTCTTTAAGTTCCACACAGCTCCTTCTTTTTTTTTTCTGCTGGACTAGACTAACACGGCTGCCTGTTTGGAAATTGGTAAGATTCATTCATTGTCAGCCAGAAACACCATCCTTACATTTGTGATTTCGCTTTGTCTGCCTAGTCAGTCTCAAGTTTCTCCCCTCCTCAAAGTTATTTTCAGGAATGAACTGGGGAAGGGAGACAAATGTGACTGGAAGACTCCCTGCTGGAGAACAGCTTGGCTTTTTAAACAAGTGGTGCTTTTTGAAATTTGGTGGTGGACTAGCTAGCTGAGAAGTGCATTTTTCTTATGTCTGAGATGATCTTGAGTCATAAGCTTGAGAGACCTGGATAAGAACTTCCTTGTTATTAAGGTAGTGGTTGGATCCAGAGTTCTGCTTTTGTCTCTCTGTTTCTGTGCAAAGGAAGCTGTGTCCAATCAGCCTGGGTTTCCCTCTTTACTGTCAATAAAAACTGCATTAAAATGGCTAAAATCGATTTAAATGTTTAAGATTTGAATTACTCAGACCAGAAAAATCCTGTGTAAACTTTCTGAGTTGTGATGGAGTGGGTTCTGAGTTTCTAGAGCGAATTCTTTCTTGAGTGTCTGTCTCACTGAGGAGTCTTGCCCAGATACTCAAGGTTTAACTGATCTTCATGTTGGAGCTGGGAAGGATTTTCACCCCAGGGCTGATTGGCAAAGGCTCTGAGTTGTGGGGTTTTTTTGTTTCTTTTTCCTTTTGGTCTTCCTCTGTAGCAGGGGGCATGACTCAACTGCTGGTGGATTCTCTGTACCTTAAAGTCTTTAAATCAAGATTTGAGGACTTTAATAATTTAGTTATGGGTTAAGTCTATTACAGGAGTGGGTGGGTGAGGTTCTGTGACCTGCATTGTGCAGGAGGTTAGACCAGATGGTCATATTAGTTCCTTCTTACCTTGGAGCCTGTGAGTCTATTGCAAATAGAAAATTGTTTTTGACAGTCAGGGACTGCTTTCTGGTAATCTCCATGTGGTTATAACACCTCTCCTGGAAACTTGCAAGGATGGCATATAATGATAGGGCTGGTTTGGGGTTGGGTTTGGTTTTGTTTTGTTTAGTTTTAAGTTTTTACAGCTATAACTTCCTCTTTCGGTGTTACAAATTCAGTGTTACGGTGATACTAATACTGACTGTATGTTCAAATGTTAATATGAAATATGTGACTTAGAGTAATAGTCCTAAGCAGTATCACAGATACAGAAGTCTAAGTATCCAGGTTCAGTGATTCAGCATAATAGTGAGCCCAATGGCCAACTTATAAGTAGAATATGAAAGGCACAAACTAAATGGAGAAAAATGAGTGGTCTGCCTTAGGAGAGTGCCTGTCAAATTGAGAAGTAACATCTATCTACAACACAATAATTAGGCCTGCTCTTCTGTATGGCCCTGAATGCTGGGCTTAAATACAGAGGAAACGACGACGTTACGAAGGCTGGACCATGTTCGGAACAAATTAATTAGGGGAAATATGAAAGTGGCACCAATTACAGAGAAGTGGAAGGAGTCCAGGCTTAGTTGGGTTTGACCATATGAAATGAAGATTGGAAGAATATGTAAGACACAGGTTAAACTTAGAAGTGGGGAGTAAGAAGTGTTGGAAAACCCAAAGCTAGGTGGATGGATGTCTCGGAAAAGGACGGGATTAGTTGTGGAGTTACCGAGGAACTGCTTTTAGACAGAGTGGAATGGAAAAGAAGGACTTGAAGAGCCAACTATGTATAGATGGGACCAAAGTTATAAGAAATAGCAGTATTAGCAGTAGTAAGCAGATTATTAATGTGTTACATTGATTGTGAGGCAAACTTACAAAATGAAGAAGTATCTGAGATTTCTGCTTGGTTTCTGATTTCTTGTTACTGATCTCAGGAGACTAAAAAGGGAGGAAAGAACTGGGGTCTCTTGTGGTGGAAACTTGTCAGCTGATCAGCTTTTTTTCCATATGTATCAGGCTTTTTTAGCAGGTTGGTTTTAACTTGGCCTTTCAGGAATGATATAGGTATGGATTTAAATAGACAGAGAAAATGCTGTTCAGTTCAGTGGGCTGGTGGATAACTAAGTAATTATTCCTGTGAAAAGACATGGCTTTCAAAGTTTCCTCAGAGTTTTTCCTTCTCCGGATTTCTGGGAGTAGAGTATAGTGGATGAGACCATCATATCCAATGAAAAGTGCAGTCTGCAGTACTGTTATCTATCATAGATTATCTTACTGTTCCTCTACATGCACAGTGATTAAAGAAGTTCTTAAATATCCTTACAAAATATTCAGTATTTTAAATGCATCGTTAGATGATATATTTTGACTAGGCATGGCTCCCTTGACCTTTCATTGACATGGCCTGGTTTTGAATGCCTGGCAAAAAACAAATAAATAAATAAATAAAAATAAAGAACAATACTAGTGCATCTTTCTGGTTGCAGGGGAAGGCAGTTATGTCCGCCAAGAGAGTTTAAATATAGAGGGAAGAGGAACAAACTTGTAATGTGAAAAGGCAGCCAAAAGTTGTCTTGTCATTGCTTTGGAGTAGTGATCACAGCCCCCTAAGAACATATTGTTGTTATGGTCAGTAGGGATGAGACCCTCACTTAGATTCCTTCAGGCTGTGCTACCGTAAACAGAAATACAGCTTTGATGGCCATGAATGTTCAGTTTCAATGATTTGAAAGTTTTAAAATGTGATCTATAAAGTTAATTGGAAGGTGGTCCTCCTCTATCTGCGGGAGTGGGAATCTGGGAACTTGATTATTGAACTATGGTTCCAGTTTATGTAATCAAGACCTTTTTGTTGATTAGGTAGTCCATATTGACATATTTTTTTATATGATGCTTTTTGGCCTTGCTATGCCATTCTTTTTGTAGCATAACTTGAGAGCCAATTCGTGACTTCTGTTGAAAGAGGAAGTGAAGAGTGTTGGTTAAATTAGGAAGAGTCCCATTTGGTTCCTCAAGTTTTTTTTTGTCTTGCTTGATTGCAGAATATGTTCTTGGAATGCTGAAATTCTTGTATTTGATTCCACTGATGGCTTTCTCGTTAAATTAACATGATTGTGTACACTGAAAACAGTTTAGCTGGGACGAGTGCCAAAGGTTTCTTGCCATTTTTATGTAGCGTGCTTCAGAGTATACAAACGTGTATAATCCAGTAATGTATGGAAAAAACTAAGACTGCTTTATATGCCTGCTTTTATTACATGGGCTACAAAAAGTAAATCAAAGGGTGCTTCTTTCATGAAGTATTAGGGAAATTTATAAAGCCAAATACTGAAAGCAGCCAAGTTAGTTAATTTTATACCAAAAATATCATTTTGAAACAAACTGGAACCAAATTTAAAATGCATAGAAAGAAATGGTGATACTGAGAGAATTTTAACTAGCTGTGGATTTAAGAAAGGGGATGTGATCCAGCTGAGAAGAACAGGAATAAATAAAAGCAGTATGATGTGCCAAATTCATCCTCGGTGTAACTCCTTTGACTTCTTATGTGTCATGATAGGAATGAATCTGGCCAGTTGCAGTACTGTGTTTTCCTTAACTTTGAAAGCATACAGAAACAGAACTTAAGTGTATCCTAAAGCAAAGATTTGATTGTTCCCAAAGCTCAGGCAACAGCAGTTTTATAACTGACCTGCTGATTTTCCTTCCACTTTCTCTCACTCCAAGCACAAATGAGGTTAGGTTGCCAACTGGCTTAAAGTAAGCATGTTTCAGATTTTCCTTTTGAAGAATGGGTGGGGTTTTTATCCATTTTAAACCTGTAGGTTTTTCCGCTTAAGTCTGCTGCTGCTTTTTCTCTGTTCCTCCCCCTCTCCTCCCCCCCCCCCCCCCCCGGGCCATCTCATGCCTCACACCCAGTGTGGTAATGAAACCTTGTCCCCTACTGTCTTGGATCAAGTTTTCTTGAAAGTTTTCTCCACTGTTGCCCTGACTTTTTTTTTTAAATGGTAATAAGTGTCTTTTAATCTCATGAGAGCTTCATCAAATTAATAGTTTTTGTTAATAACTTATGCCTGACAGTAGTTTTTAGATGTCGTAAACACGAGACATCCTTGAGGCTTGCTATGGAAAAAAATAACACACGCAGAATAGCAATTTGATTTAAGGAGTGGGGGGGGGGGGAGGGAAGTGGAGCCACATCTTTTATGGAGCTACTGTACTTGTAAATCACATCCTAAGAAATGGAAAATACCTTTCATCTCATCTATACCCTTGCAAACAGTTTTATCAGAATGGTTGCCTTTGGCAAATTGGTACAGGCTTAAAATTCAGTGAATATTTTCTTTACAGTTTGCTGTTACTGTATTGTCCAGTTTGCTATATTCCTGCTAGGTCTGGTTTAATTTTGACGCATTTCGCTGGTTGCAGATACAGTTTTGATAACTTTCTGGAGTGGGGTGGGGAAGGAAGGAGGGTAGCCGTGTTAGTCTAGTTCACCAGAACAAACAAGGAGTCTTGTGGCATTTCTAAAGACTAACAGATTTTGCAATGAATACATTTGTTAGTTCTGATAATGTAAATCAGTGCACTACTGATTCATTAAATGTTTGGCTTCTCCAAAAATAAATAAATGCATAAATCTGGCCCAAAAGGAGCTTCCAGGGAGCTTTGAAACTTGTTCTACCCAGTTGTTCATCTTAACTGGAAATTATAACCCAAAGCCTTCTTCAAAACACTTGCATGCTACTAGTTTTCTTTTGTATCGTTCATCATATTACATACAGGAAATTTTCTTTTTTCAGTGCATCATCGTCATTCGTTTGAATAGCTACCAGAAGTGAACTAACTTAGGGCTGCTTTGGGGTTTGATTTTTGAAAGCTTTTCTACAAAGTTCTTATTGGACTGGAAAAAAAAATATCCCCACTCAATTCTAACTTTTTCTTTGGTTCTCAAGGATTTTTTCCTTAAATTATTATGCAGTTCTAACAAAGAACTTGTACAAATGATAGAGTTTTAATTCTTCTACTTAGAAGACCAGAGATTTTCTTTTTCTTTCCTTTGGACTGTCAGTTGTGTTGATGCATTGTATAGTCACTTGCTTGACCACGCTTCTGTTCATTATTTCATTACGACATACATTTCAGAGACCAAACAGGCAGTGTTGCTCAAGTTTATTAATATGGTACAGGAGATAGGTTCTGTACAATACTAGTCTCTTGAAGAGATGTTAAGCTCACCTTACAGATAAATATGCTCCCCAAAGCCATCCTTTTATATCCTACTCTTTTACCAGAAAAGGGTACAGCATACATCTTTTGAAACTGGATTTAATTAGTTCTGATTTCACCTGTGTTAGTCTAGTTCAACAAAACAAGCAGGAAGTCCTGTGGCACTTAAAGACTAACAAATTTATTTATTGCATGAGCTTTCGTGGGAGAAAAATCCCACTTCATCAGACGCTTTGAAGAGAGGGAACTTACAGAGAGGAACCCCATCTTCAAAGTGTCTGACAAAGTGGGACTTTCTCCCACGAAAGCTCATGCAATAAATAAATTTGTTAGTCTTTAAGTGCCACAGGACTCCTTGTTTGTTTTACTGGATTTAATCTATCAGCTTTCTTATTGTGTTTATTTTTGGTACCATGATATATCCCTTTATCTTTTGTTCTGAAGCCATGTATTTCAGATCATGGTGCACCTGCATGCCAGGTACTAAGGAGCATGAAGACACCTTCAGAGTTTGTGTGAGTGACACCTTTACTGTTGCCACGAAGACATAATCATCTGTCCTGATACTGATTGTTTCCTATTTACTCAGGGCAGGCTTACTTCAGCTAATGCAAGGTGTTGGGGGATGCTTGGTATAACTATACAGGATTAAATCAAAGGTTCAGGCCAATCTGTATTATATATCTACTATGCTCATGTTTAACAATATGCATCATTGCATGCTTAAAATACATATTGCAGATAGTATTATCAGCATAATAAATATGTCAGCCATTGCATATTGGTCAACAGTTGTCACTATTTATAAAGCACAATTATGTGAATAGAATGCCCTATATCTGAACTGCCAGGAATTGGAACAAGGTGGGATACATTTAATGAGAATTTATTTCTTTTGAAGTTGCTAGATTTTGGCTATCTTTGGTCCATGTGCCAATTTAGACTCCTTTAGAAAGTCTTTGAATACATTCACCATCTGCCAGACAAGTCTTTCTCTTCTCTAATAAAGAGACATCCTTCCCCCCTCCAAAGGCAGAGTATGATTTTTTAAATTCTTTTATTTGTATGCAGCAAAAGAGATGATCTCATGTGAAATTGGTAATGGGGAAGCACCAGTCATTTGGAATATTTAAAATTCAGCTTAACGAAGCAAAATATGTTGTAGGGAACTCTATTCATTTATTTTTTTCTGATAAACTGGTTCTTAGATTCTCCATTTTCTGACTTTTTCTGGATTAGACAGGAAAAAAGTACAGTTTATATCTGGCAGTGATAACAGAGACCCTGATTCAATACAGTGCTTGAAAGTAGAGCCCTGCAAATCCACGGATATCCACATTACATCAGCATCCATGGATACAACACGGATATCTGCGGACCATTTCTTGTGGATGCAGATTGGATACGGATCCACATATTTTTATCTGAACAGAGCTAGAGCCCTGCAGATATATGGATATCCGTATTATGTCTGCATCTGCAGGTACAGCACGGATATCCGCGGACCATTTTTTGCGGCTGCAGGTCAGTTACAGATCCACATATTTGTATCCATGCAGGGCTCTACTTGAAAGTGCAACAAGCAAGTAGGCATTGATTCATTGCTCCCAAGCTTTTACAGCCAATAAAATGTAAGAGCATTTCTTAGGGACAAATGTCATTGCCACACTATTCACAAGGATGGTATTTTTATATGAAACTTACTCTTGTGAAAGTTAGCATAATTATTCCTTTCCCAGTGGTAGCTGTAAGTACCAGGATCGATATAAAATAGATTCCAAAACGTGCATGCACCAGGGCTCCCAGGCTTCAAGTAACTGTCTTAGCATGATAAAACTTCACCAAATTCTTCTTATCCAGTGAAAGAAAGAAAAGCATATTAAAAATCAAGATTTCTTTTTTAATAATGAAGTGTTTCTAATAATACTTAGAATTTTTAAAGCTGTCAGGTGTCTGAAAACCTGATATTCTCCTTTGGACTCTGTATACATGCACTTCATAGGGCTTAGACGTTGACAGTAGTGTACTCTGCACTTTCAGATTTTCATATTATAGCATTATGCTACAATGATGAGATTACAAGAAGGCAAATTTTTAAACTCATATTTTTTCATTGACATTTCCTTTATAATGTATTTTCATTTGGCAGGTTTTGTAAATTGTTGGAGAGACTTCTGTATCAATGTTCTTTGCCATGCTTGACAGATGCCAGAAAAAAACCTGATGTAATCTGCTATAATCCCAGTGCTCAGTATTGAACTACTCTCTGCGTGAAAATTAATTTTTTTCTCTGTTTTCCAGCCTTTGTACTGATGTTCAGTTTCCTGGCATGTATTTCGGATTTAGCTGTTCAGTGAGGATGATCATGGCCATCATATTTGTCTCACTTAGTGCTAGGATTGGAATTAAGGTTTACTGTCAGTCCAGTTCCGAAGTTTTTTTTTGTTAAAGAGGTTCCATAACACTTGGATGTAGCAATGATTGTCTTATGTGTTTTAAAAAAAACAAACCTGAACTTTCTGTGAAAGTGTGGTTTTCTCTTAGTGTTTTGATTTAAAATACTTCTGCCTCTCACGCATCGTATGTCTCACAGCCTGCATGAGAAGCAGTGCTGCATACATGGAAAGTGAAATTGACCCATTTGGTTTCCTTATCCTGACAGAATGAAAAGCAAAGTGTAATCAAGGAGCATCAAATGGTCAGGAAAAAGAGTAGACTTTGTTAAAACTGAAAGAATTTAGAATCTAAATTATTTAACATAATCTGGTAGGAAAACAAGTTCTAAATGGATTTGTTAATTTGAGTGCATCTAAGGTAGAGAGCACCCTGACAAAAAAGATTTGAGGAGGACTATGCAGTTGAAGTTGTTATCCTGATCTCTTTATTTTAATCTAAGAATTCTTGATTGCCACACTCTTCTCCCTGAAGGTTCATGGCTCTTTATTCCTTTAACTTAATTTTCCTCCTTATCTCGTTCTCAGGACTCTGTCCCTCTTCCTCTTTACTTTCCAATCTTCCTCCTCCTTCTCATTTGCTTCAGGTATCATAGCTCTGTCTGGTTTCCTTCTGTCTAAATCCAAATTCCCACCGTTATTTTTATATTCTTCACATATCTTCTTTATTTCTTGCTGTTCCTCTTTGGCAGTTCTTCAGAGACCGAGTGGGCTGAACACACAATTAGGAGCCAGGATTTTCCATGTTCCCATCCCAGTGTGAATCCTGGCTCTGGCGTGGTCTACCCCAGAGAGTTAGTTTGATGTTGGGCAACACACACTGGCCTAACTTTGTAAATGTTAGCACTACAGTGTTCCTTAATCATTGTAAGTACACCAACTTAATAACTCCCTCTCCATGAGAACTATAGTGCTTAGGTGGATGTAACTAGGTCGACACAGGGTAAATATAGACACCATGTTGCTTACATAAAAGCCTGTTTTCTCTGTCAGCCTGCTCCTGTGGTGTTCCAGCTGTCAGTGCTCCACACTGACAGTTAAATTAGCGCTAGAGGTCCTAATAGGGTTACCAGACATCCGGCAAAAGGAGGACATGTCCTGCTTTTTGCCTTCATGTCCTCCGTCCTCCAGGCCAGGGATGTTGCTGGCTGGGGGAGGGACCCGAAGCACGGGCCCAGGCGCTGCCCCTGGCCCGCAGGCCCCCCTCTCTGGCCAGAGACAGGGCTAGGCACCACCGCACCGCGGCGGGCAGCTAGGCCCTGCATCCCGGGACGGGGATGGAAGTGGCCGCGGGTGGCCGGGCCCCGCATCCAGGGCTCTGGCGCTGGGGTTCGGGGCACGTGCCCCAGAGTACCCAGCGCCAGCGGCGCCCCTTCTCCAGGCATTTTGAAATTAGGTGCTTTTGTCTGGCTTTTTGCTGGTCAGGAGTAGAACGTTAAAACCCCTGTAACAGCTGAGTTAGAGAGCAAGGGATCTTCCCCCAGTGGCTGGAGAGCGGAGGTGGTCATGTGCATGCATCACCCAATTGCAGCTTGGTAGCCAGGTCTTATCACTTAGACCTCAGGTATCTCTTGCCTCTGGAGGCTGGTTTTATTTAGTTATCTGGATAGCACAGTGGGTTAAAAAACTGTTTTTTCACTTTGGAGTTGTGGATTCAAGACCTGTTAAAAGCATTTTTATTTTTGGCCCTTGCTCCCTACAAAAAAGCTAAATTGGGGGAGGGAAAAAAATAGGGATACTAATAAAATGAAGGAAAATAAAGTCTACCATAAATAAAATTACTATCAGGGACCAATTAGATAAAACTACTAAGGGGGCAGGTTTGAACTGGACAGAAACAATTTAGAACTTATTTTTTTAAACTGTAAAAATGGGCTGCTGTGGAAAATAAAAAATGATCAGAGTTAACTGGTGTTTTGTTTTGTTTTTTAAATCTTTTTTAGGTACTTTTTGTGTTTATTTGAAAATTTAGTTTTTTAACTTTAGTCTCAGGAACATTAATGAAAGGGTCATGAAAAACTTTAATGAAAAAATCCAGTTTTCAGTAAAAAAAAAAAAAAAAAAAAAAAGGTAACTTTCTTTATTTTAAAATAATCTAAAAACACATGATATTCTACAGTTTTAATGCTGCATTCATTAATCATTACCCATTTTCCATGACATAATATGATAATAACAATTATATTAATACTACATTTTCTCCACATCCTCCAATGTCCTCCTTTTTGGACCTCCCTGTCC
Source organism: Podocnemis expansa (assembly GCA_007922195.1). NCBI lineage: Eukaryota > Metazoa > Chordata > Testudines > Podocnemididae > Podocnemis > Podocnemis expansa. The sequence continues at coordinate 13,085,755 of ML682018.1, read as the reverse complement.
TCCTTTCCATGCTTTGGTATCTGGTAACCCTAGGTCCAGAGGAGAGTACACACTGCCATCAGAAGAAGCTAGTGTGAACATGCAAATCTGATTTGATTACTGGAGTGGCTGTGTTGATGAAAATTAGGCTTGCCTTCCTTCTTTCCCAAAAGCAAAACATTGAGGCCTTGCCTATAGTATGGAAACCCGAAAAATTTGCTACTGCTGTTAGCGTTGTTTCCTTTGTAACAATGTTAGTCACGCTCAACTTGACAGGATTTCTGTGTCTGTATTTAACATGAGGACTTCTGGACATCGTTTCCAATCTGATTCCAAAATTTCAGTTTATCAGTGGACAGAATGCTGTTCATTTTGTTGGAAAATCAGAAAATTGGAAAGGAAAAAATGAGGGACACAAAGGGTACGTCTACACTGTGTGTTTAAGTTGACTTAAGGGTCCTTAAGTCGACTTAAACAAAGCTCTGTCTACATTGCAGGGCAATGAAGTTGACTTCACTATTTCCGCTTGTAAAGTCGACTTTACAGTTAAGGCAATGTGGAGTTACTAAGTCGACTTAATAAAGTGCAGGGGGATCTGGATGATGGGATAGATTGCACACTTAGTAAGTTTGCAGATGATACCAAACTGGGGGGAACGGTAGACACCCTAGAGGGCAGAGACAGGATTCAGGGAGACCTAGACAAACTGGAGCAGTGGGCCAAGAGGAATCTCATGAGGTTCAACAAGGATAAGTGTAAAATCCTGCACTTGGGATGAAAAAACCCCATGTACTGCTACAGGCTGGGGAGTGATCAGCTAAATAGCAGCACTGGAGAAAAGGACCTGGGAGTCATGGTGGATGGGAAGCTGGATATGAGTCAGCAGTGTGCTCTTGCTGCCAGAAAGGCCAATGGCATACTGGGCTGCATCAGAAGAAGTGTTACCAGCAGATCAAGGGATGTGATCATTCCCCTCTATTCTGCACTAGTGAGGCCACATCTGGAATACTGTGTCCAGTTTTGGGCTCCCCACTACAAAAAGGACATGGACAAATTAGAGAGAGTCCAGAGGAGGGCAACCAAAATGATCAAAGGGCTGGAGCACAAGCCCTATGAAGAAAGACTGAAGGAACTAGGCTTATTTAGCCTGCAGAAGAGAAGACTGAGGGGGGATTTGATAGCAACCTTCAACTACTTGAAGGGTTGCTCCAAGGAGGAGGGAGCTCGACTGTTCTCGGTAGTAACAGAGGGCAGAACGAGAAGCAATGGCTTCAAGTTACAGCTGGAGCGGTCCAGGCTGGATATTAGGAAAAACTTCCTTACTAGGCGAGTGGTGAAGCATTGGAATAAGTTGCCTAGGGAGGTGGTGGAATCTCCATCTCTGGAGGTGTTCAAGTCCCAGCTGGACAAAACACTGACTGGGATGATCTAATGGGAGTGGTCCTGCTTTTTTTGGCAGGGGGTTGGACTAGATGACCTTGTGGGGTCCCTTCCAACCCTATGATTCTATGATTAAGTCGACTTTATAAAGTCAACTTTATGAAGTCAACTTAATGTAGTGTAGCCTTACTAAGTCGACTTAAGTTCTACTTAAAGTCGACTTTAAGTAGACTTTATTAAGTCAACTTAATAAAGTCGATTTTGCTTTTATAGTGTAGACATACCCAAAGAGCTTTTTTGCTCTATTTAACAGAATCACAGCTTCAAACACCTCTGTCATTGTCTGTGAATCAAAAAAACCAGTCGATAGCTGCAGCGTAACAAACAATACTGCTTAAAGACTAACACATTTATTTATTGCATGAGCTTTTGTGGGAGAAAATCCACTTCACTCTGAATGAATTATCTCCCAAACTGAAAGAAAGCTGTAATAGTGGTAGGGGGAAATGGTGTGCACTTGAGTCTCCTGGCAGGGGAAGGATGGAAGGGGGGCACACAGTGCCTTTAACCTTCTGGTGTAAGAGGAGAGTGGGGAACCCTGATATGAGAGGAGGAAGAGTGAGGGTGCACCTAAAATCCTTGCCAAGAGGGAAACGGGTCTTGGGAATGGTGGGGGGGGGAGGGCAATGAGGGCACATAGCCTCCCAGTCAGTAGGTGGAGAGGTTGGGGGAATGTGGTGTGGGAAGAGTGGGGAATAGGGTCCACACAAGCCCTGGAAGGAAGGATTGGGGGATCTTGTTCTGTATGTGCCCTACACCTCTTGGCATAGTAAGAAAGAATATAGGACAATGGTATGGGGTGCACACAGAGTTCCAGGCATGAGGGGAGACAGTGGGGGGAGTTGGAGGGAACCCATGTAATAGAGACAGCTGACAAAGGGAGCTTGTTGGAGGACAGGAGGAATGCCAAGAGCTGCTGGCGTGAAGGCTGAGCTCACTGCACCCAACCCAAGCTATGAAGTGTGCAAAAACAGGCTTCTCTCAAACTGGGGGTGGGATAAAATTCACTAATAACTTTCATTTTGTTTTTTGAAGTTTTCCTGTCTTGACAAGTTGGGATTTTTTAACTGAAAACTGCAACACATTCAGTATTTTAAAATTTTGGGCTTTTGCTGTTTCATCTTTTGTCCATCCTTCTCTTTCTTTTCTGCCATTTGAATGGAATGAATTGTAACAGGATATCTTGCTTGTGTGCTGCAGAGCCTGAGACAAAGATAAGCCCCACCTGAGGGGAATTGGGGCATTCAGACATAAAAATCAGCAAAAGCCTAAGGGGAGAAGCAGAACAAAGAAGTCTGAGCCGAATGGCTACACTGCCGCTGAGCAAAATAAGGTCTCTCTGAATGATGTTGGGAGATAGGTATGAACTATGGACTAGTATGATGGACCATGCATTTAAGACACTGAGGATTATTTTGAATTACTTTGGACTACTGACCCAGTTTCAGAGGAGGTCTGGTGATAGCTCAGAGAGAGATTATAGTATGCTTCTCCTAAGGGCCCTTTGAGTTCCCCCTCTGGTGCATGGTGACCCTGTGAATGCTTAATATCCAAGTGTGTTTGTATATTTTGTTTTTTTTCTTTTGTCTTCTTTTTTTCCTTTCACCTTGGAGAAGTTAGAGAAAAGCAAAAGTGAAATTCCAATCTCTATATTCCCCTAAATTTAGGCTGTTTAGAAAAGTTAGTGACAAAGTGAGTTTTGTTTTTTCTTTTGCCACCCTAGTTTTTCAAAGTTTGAAGAAGTCTTTAAAAGTTAGTGACAAAGGGGGGAAAAAATTAAGTGTGTGGTATGTGTGAGAGAGAAACCTTTTTCTTACACCTATTTTATTGTACATGGGAGAAGGGGTGGAATTTTAAATTCATTTTTGAGGAAAATAGTTAGACATAACAAAAATAAGTTTGTTCAGTTCTGAATCCTGCCAAATAGAACCAACTTGGAAATTTCAATTTTTTTATTATTTCCCCTTTTTAGACTAGCTGTAGCTGCTAGCTTCTGGCATAGTTTATAGTACTGTGCAATCCAAAGCCTTAATTCAACGTGCAAACACTTACGCATGTGCTCTAACTTTAGTACTGTGACTATGGGACCTAATTAGTCTCAGAATAGATCTGAAGACCCAAACAACAAATGATAGTCTTTGAGTCACAATTCTTGTTTTTGCACAATAGAGGAAGAAAAGGTCATTTTATTTTAGGTGACCAAAAGCTAGTTCAGAGATGTGTAAACAGTACCAGGGGGCACTCTACTTTTTTTTTTTTTTTAAGCTATAGAAGATAGTTTACCAGTGTCCTGCAAGAGGATGCTCTCAACCCCCTCCTTTCTGTGCTGTGCAACGAGTTTAAAAGTGGGTGATTTTTAATAGAGCAGGCCATTGCCAGATTTTGTGATCCTCAATGCATGATCAGGAATTTGTTTAAAATGCCTGGAGGAAAATTGATCAACTATTGTTAGGGGGGAAAAAAGAGAGGAGATTCAAGAATGATTTGAGGTCTGGAAATCTTGCTTTGTAGTGAAAGACTTACTCAATCTTATTCAGTTTATCCAAAGGAAGGCTAAAAGGTGACTTGATCTTGGTCTATTAGGAACTACATGAGGAAAAGTTTTCTGAAAGAGGACTGTTTACCTTCTAGGCGCTAAACAGTAAAGTCATATCAAGATCCAAGGGAAAGAAGCTGCAACTTGACAAATTCAGAAATAAGACACAGTTCTTTAAGAATGTGTGTAATTATCAGAGCAGCTTACCTAGGAATATCGTGGATCAGCACTTGCTGTGTTTACATGAAGACTGGATATCTTTCTAAAAGATCTGCTGTGTTGCAGCCAAATATTATGGATTTGATGCAGAAATTACCTGATGAAATTCGCTGTTCTGTGTTATACAGAAGACCAGACTACCGATAGATGATGATAATGGTCTGTGTGGCAATGAGAGCATCATCTTATATGGAAGGATAATATTGAGTTTGTACTTTTAGCTGTTTTTTAAACTAGTGATGACTGATGAAATGGAGAAGTCAGTGCCATGTGACTTACTAGCGGTGTAGTCCAATTTGTTCTTTGCAGACCAGCAGCAAAATTTTCCTAAACTACTGTTGGATCTCGGATCGTGGTTTCAGAATCCAGGAGACTTCATGATCTTGTCCATCTATGTTTCATAGAATTGTTAGGTTCCTTTCACTCATGTCTTCTAGGGAGGCTCCCCTGCCTGTGATGATTGTGGCTTTGATAGTTAACTTACATCCCTCAAGATGCAGAATGTTTTTCCAAAGGTTGGCACTGCACAAAAATGGAAAACAATAATAAAAAATAAAGTGAGATTTAATGTCCCAGAGAGGAGCAGTCACTTTGCCAAAGAAGAGTAAAGGATGTGTGTTATGGGTGGGGGGTAATGCACCCCACAAACCCAAAACAAAAGAGCTAGTGAAAAGGAGAGGACAAAAAAATGATGTTGTACTAAGCCTTGAATATGTTAAAGGAGGATTCTTTTGGAGGGGGAGTTCTGGGAAGTGAGATCTGAATCAAGAATAACTTTAGCAAACTGGAGGTGAAGACATGGGATGGAGAACAAGAATGTTGCCACTGATCTCAACAGTATTATAGGTATGTATCTGCAGTGTCAGGAATCAGGGCCTACAGCAACACCAGTTTCTAGGCAACCTAACAAACATGGCCCGCCTGTAGTAGGTTGTCTGACTGACTGCACTACCTCAGGCTGTGTCTGTATTTCCTTATTTACAGCTGTGCTTCTGGTGAGGACTGTCTAAGCCAGGGGTCAACAAGCCCTGGCACCTGTGCCAAAAATGGCGCATGTGCCACTGTACAGGCTCCCCTGCTGGCCCTACTTCCCCAGCATTGCGCGACTGGGTGGCAAGAGCCACATGCCACAGTTCCAGGCCCCTGCTGGCCACACTTCCCAGCTGTGGAGCATGGCCATCAGGGATAAAGAAGCTGCGGCACATGGGGCTCCTGGCCCTGACAGACAGGGTTAGAGGGCAGCAGGACAGGTCAGCCTGCCTGCATCTGGCTCTGACCCTGGAACCAGTGACCACCCACTGATGGGGGCAGGTGCCAGCCCTACCTGGGACCCAGATGCCTAGCCCTGCCTGCAACCTGGAGGCCTTGCTGTGCCCCCTGTTGGTCCCATCCCCAGCACTTGCTGAGGGTGTGGTGGGCAGGGCTGGCAGAGGGGCCAGCAAAGGTTGCTGACCAATGCTCTAAGCCAGTGGTTTCCAACCTTTTTCAGGCTGGAGACCCCTTTTTAACAAAAAAAAAAAAAAAAAAAAAAAACAACCAACCCCAAACAAACAAAAAACTTTGCGGCCCCCTTGGCTGATTATGTAATCTGGCCTGCACCAATGGGACAGCCAGCGAGCAGTGCTGCCACCACCATTGCCCACGCTGCTGGGGAGCTAAGCCGTGGCAGCTGTGGCCCCCTGACCTTGCCCCTGCCAGGGAGCCCCATTCCCCTGCCGGGATCTGGCCATGGGCAGAGAGAGGCAGACTTGGTAGGGAGCATCAGGGCTGTAGCTGGAGTCCAGCCCCAGTAGGGAGAGGCTCTGTGGACCCCTGCAATATGTGCACTGACCCCTGGGAGTCCCTGGACCACAGGTTGGGAACCACTGCTCTAAGCTGATGAGAGAACTCTCCCTTTGGCTTAATAACTCCTGCCTCTGCAAGAGGCACTAGCTGTGCTGACAGAAGAAACTCTCTCACCAACGTAGCATTCACTGGATTAGTCATGGTCCTGAGCAACATAAATCATAATAAAGTAATTTGTGTGTAAATATAGCCTCAGTGCTTGGAAGGATCAGTCCACCAGCTTTTAAGCCAAGTGGCTGCTCAAAGTTTTTGGCCACATCTGTGATAGATGCTGTTTCTGCATTGGATGCAGCCTTGTTCCTGCCTTAGCTCACCCCAGGAAATATGTTTTTGATCCTTTGCTCCAATTCCTGGCTTCTGACTCTAGCTCTGGTCCTTGGTGCTAGCCTTTAACTTCAGTTCTGACCCTGGGTTGACTTCTGCCTTTGGCTGTGACCCTTGGCTCAGCATGTGGCTTCTGACTCCAGTTCTGACCCTGGGCTCCAATTTCCAGCTACTGGGTCCTACACTAAGCACTAGGCACAAACACCCGCATCCCCATTTCTGACATGTGGGGATGGTTACACAAATGCCTTACTTTAACAGCAGCTGTGTATACCATCAGCAAGGCTAGAAATAGAATCTGTGGGTAACTGGCAAATAGAGAACTTGCCCAGGTCAAGTGTTACTGAACTCCTCATTCTTATTATCACAGTCTGAAATTTCAGGGAAGCCCAGTTAGAAAGTCATCACAGTAGTCTAGTCTGCTATTGATGAGAGGCTTGACTCACCATGGAGAGTTCTGCCTTAGAAAGAGAGGTAGAAAGCCCTGAGATAGTAATAGCCATCCTGGTCTCACAGCAACATGAATTTCTATTGCGAGAGCTACTCATAGCTAAGTTCTCAACTTCTCATTAGCAGTGGCCTTGCCCTTGAATTGCTTGAGTAAATCACTCTCTCCTCCCCCTACACACGTTCTTCAAAATATTTCCTTATGTTCAGGTGTACTACTGTAATTATATTTGAGTTGAGTTTAAGCCAACTACTCTAATTGAAACCAGCTGGTCAGACGTGGGAGGGTCTGCAGCATGCTGGTCATATAGGAGTTAAGTATCCTTTCGGTCAGTTTCAGGTTTGGGAGACCTCAACAGTCTTTTATATATAATATATCTGATGTTTAATCTCTCATGTTTCTGTTCTCATTGCTTATATTGTTAGATAAAAATCAATAAATTCCAAGCATTCACTAGTAACACCACATTAACCAGCATTTGTGTACATAATGTGGGTGGGGAAGATTAGTAAGGGAAGAGAGGGGATGGGTTTTTAACTTTAAAGTGCCAAGAGATTGTTATAAAGAACAAAGATAGGGGAAACAGACCCATAACACTACAAAAGGGGGGAGGAAAAAAAAGCTTTCAGTGACCTTTGAAGATTTAACAGTTTATAATTGGGTCTGCTCTGTTTTTTATCGAGAAGGTTGGAAAATACCTCTCAAATTATGCATCCACCTTGCTCATTTATGGGGATAATGGCTGAGGAAGAACCTACATGTTTTTACTCAAATCCAGGTTAGATAAGTGCTTTTTATATGGTTCTAGTTGTGTAGGGTTTTTATCTTCTTTGTATGAGTAATGCTATATAAGATAAATATTCCTCTTTCTCTCTCCAGTAATAATAATTCCTATCCTTCTTTGTACAAGCACATTGATTAAAAATTGCTTCATCTGATTTAGACACCATCTGTCCCAGTATTCCAGACCGATCAAAAGTGATCTTCAACAATAGAGGAATGCAAAGCACTAGAAAATTGTATAAACAAAGACTTAGTGTAAACTCCATTGTTCATCATCTGCTGTAATGAAAGTTTACTGTTTTCTTAAACAGCAGTTGGTGGTGATCAGGATACATATATACTGGCAAAAAAAAAAAAGATAGAACAGCAGGGTAAAGCGGAGATGGCAAACTCTGCCTCATTTTAGCTTATGTTTAGTCCCTCTATTTCAGGTGCATCATATATGCCCAAAAAAGTGTGCCAAAAAAAAGGTGATGTCCTGAAGATAATGAGAGAGAGGCAGAGGTGTGGTTGTTTATTACATGACTTAAGAACTCTGATCTGGTTGGGGAGCCTAGACACGACTTGGGGATATAAAGGTGGCTCTGTTAATCTTGGGACTGCACTTTGCTGGGCCATCACTAAGTGCAAGCAAGAATAGACTCAGAGCTGTTCTAATTTGCTCTGATTGCCTGTGATCGTATATGACTGTATGGCAACTGGGTGTCATCTTTTTGTAATGATGCCTCAGATATGTCATAGCCTCTGTGATGAAGTCAGAATTTTTGTCATGTGTATGAATCCTAGGCATGTGTCAGTTTCCCTCTGTGCATGGCATTGCTAACCAGTGGGTGCCCAAGGGTTAACACTACTGCTGGAATAGTGCAGGAGGTTTGTGTGTTTGGGAAAAGGAGAGGACCATTGGAGGACTGGCTGAAGCTGACCCAAATTAACAGATGGTCCAGCAAGACGAAGAAATGTTTAAATATTGGATAATAGCACCTAACAGCAGAAAACTGCAGCAGCTATGACTTGGGAACTGATCTAGAGAACAAGGTATCGAGTGATTGACGGGGTTTTGTTTGCGGGG
>ML682018.1:12947745-13077012 GCA_007922195.1 Podocnemis expansa | reverse complement strand
GGGGGGGCTGGCTGGCTCAGGAGCCTGGCCCAGGGTAGTGGGGAAAAGAGCCAGATGCGGAGTACAGCACTACTTGGCTGGCCCGCCAGGAGGCTGATTTAACCAGGGTGGCCTCCTATGGCTTAACGTCTGCCTCTCTGTGCTAGCACAAGGGCTGTAAGATTCTGTATGCCAAGTGACTAATAAATTGTCACCTTGTTTTGCGAAGACTGCTGGTGTTGTCACGAATACTCGCTAAGAGCATTGCACCCTGAAGGGGCACAGTGTAAGCCTCCTGCAGGAATTTGGCTTGGCTGGATTTGCTGCTGGGAGCCAAAGGAGAAAAACGGGGAATGCTGGTGCTGATGACCCGAACTTGGAGGCCACTGGACTGCCCCCTTTGAACAGTGTGTATCTTTGGGGTGTGGCACACTGAAGTAGTTGCTCCCAGGAGATGGGTGACAGATTGGCACTTGGACCAGACCCTATAACTCTGTGACACCCTTTATGCTAGTCATAGGCATGGGTGAGGGGCTTAATAACTGTAAATGGTGATTCTGGGTCTTCTAATGATCTCTCTTCACTGGGGTGATCCTTCTTTGACTAGTCAAACCAACTTTAGGGCAAGTTTGTACCTATGGAGAGGCACAAAGCTAGTTTTAGAGAGGTAGCCCTATTGCTCTAATTCAGCAAAAAACAAAACAAAACAAAAAACAAAACAAAACAACCCACCCCAATGAGTCCTGTGGCACTTTTAAATAAATTTGTTTGTCTTTGTCTCATGAGCTTTTGTGGGAGAAAATCCTGCTTTGTTAGATGAAGTGGGATTTTCTCCCATGAAAGCTCAAGCGATAATAAATAAATTTGTTAGAATCCATTGCTAACTCTGCCCCACATATCCACTGTCTCAGACAAAGTGGGATTTTCTCCTGCAAAAGCTCAAGTGATAAATAAATTTGTTAGTCTTTAAAAGTGCCACAGGACTTCTTGCTTGTTTTGGTGAACTAGGCTAACATGACTACTTCTTTGGATATTGTATGGTGTGTACTTGCTGGTGAGTATTTGGTTGAGGTTGGGGGCTGTCTGTAAGTGAGGACTGGCCTATTTCCCAAGGCTTGAGAGAGTGTGGGGTCATCTTCTGGGAGAAGTTGTATGTAAATCCTTGATGATGTGCTAGAGAGGTTTTACTTGGGGGTTGTAAGTGATGACCAATTGCATTTTGTTTTGTTTTTTTTTTGTTGGGTCTGTCCTGTACTTAGTGACTTCTGGGTATCCTGGCTCTATCAATCTGTTTCTTCACTTCCCCAAGTAGGAATTGTGGTTTTAAAAACATTTGATAGAGATCTTGAAGGTATTTATCTCTGTCTGAGGAATTGGAGCATGTGCTTTTGTATCTTCGGGCTTGACTGTAGACAAGGGATTGTGTGGTACATCCTGGATGAAGGCTGGAGGTGTATAGGTAGGTATAGAGGTCTGTTGGTTTCCAGTATAAGGTGGCGTTTATATGGCCATCACTTATATGTATTTAGTGTACGGCAAGTGGATCTCCTGTGTGGAGTGGTCCAGGCTGAGGTTGATAGTGGAGTGGAAATTGTTAAAATCCAGTGGAATTCCTCTAGAGCAGTGGTTCCCAACCTGGGGTCCACAGACCCTTGGAGGGCCTCAGAGCTACTCCAGGGGGTCCGTGGACTGGCTGGGAGCTGGGGCCCAATGATGCTGGGAGTGAGCTGCTCTGCCACAGGCTGGAAGTTTTTAAAACTCCCCTGCTGCCCTGAGCTTGCTCAGGGAGTGAGTAACCCTGTGGCGTGGCCACTCCTATTTCCAGCAGCAAGGTAAGGGGCCAGGGTGGTGGGGTTAGAGAGCAGGGGGTCAGCCTGGGGCAGCAGCGGAAACCAGTAGCAGGATGGGGGGAGTTAGGGACTGAGGTGGGGTGACTTGGGGCCAGACATTGCCGTGGGTGCTGCCGCTTCATGGGAGGAGCGTGATTCTGCTGGCGTCTCCCCTCCCACACACACTGTAGCTCCACGGCAGGGGCAGGATTCTGCCAGGGCACTTCTGCTCCCAACCCTCGCACACCTGTCGCAGCTCCGAAGCTCTGGCAGGGGGACAGGACTGCGCCAGGGCACGTCCCCCGCTGCAGCTCTTCTGCTCTGTGGTGGGGGCATAAATTTGGAGCACCCCCTGCCACAGCTCTTCCGCTTTACAGTGGGGGCAGGGTTCCTCTGGGGCGCTACCCCCGCCACCTTGGTGCCCCCGGTGCTGCAGCGCTGCCGCTGTACGGTGTCACAGATACATAAAAATAACAACAGCTTTACACCTGCAGCCAGGAGGGGGCTGCAAAAATTTTGGAAGGTGGGAAAGGGTCCCCAACCTTGAAAGTCAGGTTGCGAACCCCTGCTCTAGAACTTCCTTTCTGTGGGTCCAGATAATGAAAATACCATCAATGTTGCATAAGTAGAGGAGTGGTAGTTGGGGATGAGAGCAGAGGAAGTGTTGTTCTAAGTCAGTGGTTCCCAATCAGTGTGCTGCGGCAACACCCAAAGTTTGCCATGAGCATCCCAGAGAGCTGGAGTTAAAGTTCCCTTTGTGCTCAGCCCAGCCATGTGGGCTGTGCAGGACTAGGAAAAGGCAGGGCTTAAAGTAAGGGGGAAGGCACCGGAGCACAGTTCTGGGCCCCCCTATATTTAGGCAGGCAGCATTCTGGGCCCCCCTAAAAATAGAGGGAGGCACCGGAACGTGGAGTTCCAGGGATCCCCCTAAAAATAGCAGGAGCAGCTGGAAGGCAGCATTCCAGTGGCTCCACCTTAGGCCCAGCCAGGAGAGAGGGGTGGGAGGCTGGGAGTGTGTGAATCTCCCCCTGCAGGGTGAAGCAACTTGTCAGAGAACCTAGAAACAGCCCAGGTAAGGGCTTTGGGGGGGGCTGCTGGGGGTTGTGTGAGGCAGGGGTGTGTGTGTGTGTGTGTAGCAGAGGTGGGTGGGAGTGGCTGTGTAGCAGAGGGTGTGTAGCTGGGGTTGTGGGGTGGCTGTGTGGGGGTTGTAGCTGGGGGCTGGAGGCCCCTGCAGTGATGGGAGTGTCCATCACAGGCAGCAGGGGGCGGGGGGGGGACCCACTGTAGTGGGAAAAGGAGCAGCAGTGAGGTGAGGATTTGCCCTGGGTGACAGGGAGCCACTGTGGAGGGAGGGGAAATGGTGCTCCACCATGCTCTCGTGCCCTACCTTTCTGCTCTCCAGGTTCCCCACCGTCCCTCCACAAAGCCACTCTTGTTCTCCCTTCCTCTCTCCTCTTGCCACCCTTGTTCTGTCCCCCCACATGGCTCCTCTTGTCCTCTTTTGCCACCCCTGCCCTGCTGTGCTCCCCACACTCACTCCTGCCACTGCACACGACTCTTGCCTTCCCCTGTTTTACCACCCCTGCTCTGCTACCCCTACTAGCCCATGTAGGAGCATTGCTGAAACACTGTGCCATGGTTCATGAATATTCATAAGTAATATGTTAATTTGAGTATTCATGAGTTTTCTTTTAATAGTAGTGTGCCTCGAAAAATTTGAAGATATTAAGGTGTGCCACGGCAGAGAAAAGGTTGGGAACCACTGTTCTAAGTCAGCCATAAAAATGTTGGCATATTGTGGGGCCATGTGGGTACCCATAGCAGTGCCACTGACTTGAAGGTATAAATTATCTCCAAATCCGGTGGTTGTGGGTGAATGCGAAGTTCAAGCACTGGGTGTGCCATGACATCATCTGAGATGCTGTTCTTGATGGCTTGTAGTCTGTCTTTGTGCGGGGTGTTGGTATAAAGAGCTTCTGTAGACATAGTGGCTAGCATGGTGTTTTCTGGAAGATTACTGATGGATTGCAGTTTTTTCAGGAAGTCAGTAGTGTCTCAAAGCTAGCTAGTAGGGCTGGTAGCTTAGGGCATAATAGCTACATTGTACAGATGCATCAATCTGCACCATCAGACTTGCTGATGGATTTTAGATATTCTGAGCTATAGCCGCTTGAGAACTGTAGTTTGGCAAAAGGCAAATTGTTTGAATCCATTTAATATACCAGAGGTGGCCAAACTCTGGCTTGGGAGCTGCATTTGACTCTTGAATGAAAAAGTGTGGCTCGCAGAAGAAAGTCAGCAAATCAATTTAGTAGGTAAAAGTATATGGCTATATGCCTCAGTGCGGCTCTTGAAGGTTTAATGATCAACTTATGTGGCTCTTGAGTTCCATAGGTTTGGCCACCCCTGTAATATACTGTCCGCCTGTCATTGATTCTCTAAAAGTAACATAAATTAGCCTGTGAATCAAGCCTGATTAAAAAGACATAAGCTACAAGAGTTCTGTGGCGCCTTAAAGACTAACACATCTCTTTGGGCATAAGGTTTTGCAGGTTCCAGCCCACTTCGTCAGATGCATGACAAATGAAGTGGGTTGGAGCCCAAGGAAGCTTATGCCCAAAAAATTTTTTTAGTTGTTAAGGTGCCACAGGACTCTCGTTTTTTGCTGTACACAGACTAACATGGCTACCCCTCTCGTACATGTCACCATCTGAAAGTCACAGTTTCATGGGATCATTTAGTTCTCTTTGTCAATGAAGTGTAACTGTTGGAACCGTTCTGAGTGCTGTCTGTGGGCCAATCCAGCAGAGCGCTTAAAATGTGAGCAGTCCCATTTGACTTCAGCAGGCATGCTCCCATGCTTAAAAATACGCTTATGTTTAAGTGCTTTGATGGAGCAGAGCCAGAGGGACCGGTGCTTTGCAAAATTTTTCTATGAACAAAATATCTCAAGAAAGAACAGAGAGTGGGCATGGGTGTAACAGCATCAGTCTTGAAAGAGACTTCAGTGAAGGTGACCTAGTTAGCCTGTGAAAGACAGACCTGAAGAAACTCAAAGCTCATATCCTCAAAAGCTCATCTCTCTTACCAACTGGCCAGTGCAGCAGATCTCAAGGCCACCCAAGCAGCTAGCCACTGCTGAGAAAGTCTTGAGGCCAACTGCTGTGGCAAACAGCCAGGACATTAGCAATCCCAGGGAGTGCCAGAGCAGGGGCCTCAGAGCCCTTCAGAAAGTGATCCCTGAGGCCCCCAGAGCCAGGGCTGTAACTAGAGAGGAGCAACCAGGGCCTATCAAGTGGCTCCTTTTTGAGTGGGCACGTTTCATGCTACTTGCTCTGGATGCCAAAATACCTATTTCTGGTGCTGCTCAGAGCAGAAGGTGGCTTGGGGCAGTCAGCCCCACTTCTGGAGCAGGGACCCACTGTTGGGTCCCAGGGCCTGCCAAAGCAGCACTGCTTCTGGAGCAATTAAGATTTAGTCAGGTGTTTATAGTAAAAGTCATGGGCAAAAAACTAAAAATTCATGGCCTGTGATCTGCTCATAACTTTTACTGCAGATACCCCTGACTAAATCTTAGCCTTAGCTTAAACAATAAAATCGAGAACACATTTGGTCAGAATTATATTAGTCCACGTTATCAATGTAGAAGAGTTATAGTGTTCCTTTGAAAATGGAATTTCACTTGAGCCTCGATGGTGCGAATTAAAGTAGATTAATATAATTTTTGGGGCATCTTCATTCAAAACACACAAACACAATTTTCTGGGAATGCGTAGTTATAAACTTAATACTTTTTCACTTTATTCTTCATATCCTTTGGGTGTATGTCCTGTCGTATATAAGCATACAGTATGTTTTATCAGCTGTGTGAAGGGGGCTGTTCTGTTCTGACAGATGGGAAAGCCGCAGTTACATTAGCTCACCTGTGTTTTGAACTCGGCAGAGAAAAGCTTTGTGTAGTTTAGTTTTAGTTGTACTTTCAGAGGAAAATAGGTACATTTCTGTTTGGAAAATAGTGTAATGTGTTCCAGTTTTTGCAGATGCTTCATTGCATAACAATGAGTGATATAAACATTGAATTCAAGCTGTCTCTTTTGGTCATATAAGAATGCTAATCTAGGTCTTCAAGGATCTGCTCATTAATAACTGGACTGTTCTCTGGTCCTAAATATAATATTTGGCACCAGCTGACACACTCTTGTTATTCCCTTCTGGAAGGTAGTCTCCATTTTTAGAGGAAAACAAAACAATGTAGTTTTATTCTAAATAACCGAAGAACCACATTTTCTACAGAGAACACTTCTATGCATTTTTTATTTACAGTGTGATTCATTTAGTGTTCACCAAGGGCTCTGTAAAAACAATGTTATTTACTGACTAAAGCAGAAGGTTTAGAATGTTGAAACACATACGAGATTAAAAAAAGTGGATGTAAGAACGTAATGTTCAGGGAGTGGAGGGATTATTTTTTAATGTAGTTATAAAGTAAAGCTGTGTTTCTCTTTTAAGGCACTTGCCTCAAACCTAAATGTAAGTAACTCTGTTTGCTACACACATTGCAAGATTATACAGTAACATTATTTTTCCAAGCAAGGATAGTGCTCAAACAAAATCTAGTATATGTTAATGTTATATGTCAAAGATGTTGTCTTTTGTCTATGAAAAATAAAACCAAAAATGCTAAAAGTTTTAGAAAACATGGCTTATGAAGGGAAGGGGAAAGGGTGGAGGGAAAACTACAATGGGGTAGCTAGCATTCTCATGGTCTATAAATATGTCATAATTAAAAGACAGGATGACATATATTACTAGACTGAACTTGTAAGAAGCACTGCCCTAAAAGCTAAGGGGAAAAATCTTCTTGTGATGGGTGTCAACACCCTTATTCAACTTTTGCTGTATGTATATGGCTTCTATTGACATCAAATCCAAGGTAAGTTATGGGGATCTCAGAGGAAGATTTTTCCCTGAGAGTGGGAAAACCAGGTTAAATGCAGCAAAGTACTTTTATCGTGTGATGACCTGCCTAAAGGAGATTGTGAAATCTTCATGGGACACATTTGAGGCAAGACAAGAAATTAATAGGGATACTATATTAATCCGTAAAAGCTCTCTCTCAGAGATGTTGAAGGCCAGACTAGTTCTTTAATTTTATTCTTTCTTTCCATTTATATACCTGCTTAATGTCTATTAAATTCTCTAAGCATTTATGGACAAGTATTTAAAAATACTACCACGGTGGTCCTGTTGTAGTTGTTTTTGAGTTTAAACATGAACTGTGAAAGAGAGAAAAGAAATGTCTGTCTGCATTAGGGGCTTAATGGCTTAATGCTGCTTGTAGTGTTAGAAATAGCTGGTTGTCTTTACTTTATATCAAATGGAGGGCTTTGAAATCTGAGCAATTGAGAAAGGAAGGAATTTTTAGTAGACAGTTGACAATGTATTTGTATATATTAACACATTTAACTCAAACTCCTAATACCTGGGAGTAAAACGTTTTGAAAAGGTCAGACACACCATAGCTCTCAGTTGACTGATCACTGGGGTTTTTTAATTCCCCAGTGAAACCAGAGAACATGCTTTGCTATTCCTGGGTAGTTTAAAAGAACCATACGTGGAGTTTTTTTCTTATTTTTAAAAAGTCAACAACTTTCAAATATTCTATGTGTCATAAAGAAACATACAATGGCAGAAATGTGCCTTTCATCTGTAGTGTAAATCTAAGAAGACTGAGCGAGTTTTATTCAGTAAGAGATGCACTGGGTAATGTTGATCTTACTATAGCAGAGTGTTTCATAAATGCAGGGTACCTTGGTATAACTCCGTCTTTGCAGATTGTTGAGAGGCCACCCAGTGTACCGTTTACTTCACTGTTTTTGCATACATGGGGGTAAAGACAAGAGTGAGGTTGATTTGGATGTGTTAGCCTATTCCAGGCAGCAATGACCATAGTTAAGGATGTCTAACAGTTTCCATTGTGGGGCCTTGTTTTCAGTTGCTTATAAGTTAACGGCAACTGTTTTGGCTTAATTTTTTTTTTATGCCAATTATCTGCCTATAGTCTGTTGGGAAAGATTCAGCAAAAATGATTTGCCATTGCTAAGAAGAAGAATAGGTGGGGGGAGAGTATATTCAGGGCCGGTGCAATGCGGTAAGCCCAGTAAGTGTTGCAGGGGGGCGCCAACATTTGAGGGGTGCCAAAATGGGGAGCGTGCTGTTCCGCCGCATGATTACATCATTCATCTGTGCCAGCGTCTGCGACGCTTGCAGGGGGTGCCAGAAATGCTAGTGCCATTCCTGAGTATGTTGGTTTTGCTCCTGTTAAACTGGCTGTAAGATTTTTTTTTTTTTTTTTGTGGTTCTCTAACATCCTACCTTGGAGCAGGGACTTAAAATTTAGCAGAGTGGTCATCCTGATATCAGTGTTGTGCCTTGTGCTATCCCTGTGAAAATTCACTCATATCTGGCCAAGTTATAAGCTTCTATCTAGAAAAAACTTGGCGTGGACATGCTCAGAGGCTTGTTAGCTATGCACCTGAGGTCAGTGTAGATGGAATCTTCAAAGAGCATGTTCCTTTCCCTTATAGCTCCATTGTGCCAGTCATATTGTGCATAAACCATCCCCATAAAGCAAGTGAGTGTGCTCCATCCCAGAGCCGAAGGCAGGTTTTTTGTATATGTTTTTAGAGTGAATATATGCAACATGCCCTTAAAAAAAAAAAAAAATCACTTTTCAGCTTTACTTTTGAATTGTATAATATAAGGTCTCTTGTGCTAAGTAGTTCTGCCTAATGCAGATCTTTAAAATAGTTGTATGTATTTTTGTTTTGCAGCTTGACAAATAAGGAAAATGAACCCATCAATGTGAAAAATGATAAAAAGGAAATAACGCTTCTCCCTGAACTCTTAAAGGTATAATTTTATTTACTAATTTTCATTGAGCCAACGTATGCTGCTTGCCTTACTCCTACTGCCTTTTTAAGTATTATTAGTGCTATTGTTACTTAATATTTTTACTGAGATGGTGCCTAGAGGTCACAGTCGGAAACTGAGTCTCTACTGTGCTAGGCGTTGACTGACACGCACGCACAACAAAAACAACAGTTCCTGCTCCAACCCCTGAAAGAAAGTTTACTTTGTCCTGCCTCTGTACTAAGGGGCTGGACTTGACAACCTCTTGAGGTCCCTTCTATCCCAACATTCTATGATTCTGAAGTCCATACCCTAGCTTACAGTCTAAATAAATGCTAATTTAGTGCTAATGAAACATAAAGGATTGACAATCCCGTAGAAGACTCATAATTTTTTTTTCAAGGAACAGGTATTTTTGCCAGAAATCTTCTAATGCTGCTTCCACGTGAACTGAGTCTCATTCTTTCCTGTGAAGCTATGGCATCATTTTCAAACAAACTTGAGGGACCTCAAATCACACAGGTTACCAGCCAAAACGACTGATTTTTCTACTGTAACATTTGTCCTTTTTTTTTTTTTTTTTTTTTTTTTCTCCCTCATTCATGAAAGTTCAATATAAAAACGGCTATACCGGGTCAGATTGAGTAGTCCCTCTACCCCAGTGTCCTGTCTTCTCACAGTGGCCAACGTCGTATGCGTCAGAGGGAATGAACAGCACAGGGCAATTATTGAGTGGTTCATCAGCTTTTTTCTAGTTTCCTCATCTCAGAGGTGTAAGATCATCCAGAGCAGTGGCTTTCAGTCCTTCCACACTACTGGACCCCTTTCAGGAGTCTGATTTGTCTTGCGTGCCCCAAGTGTCACCTCACTAAAACCACTTGCTTACAAAATCAAACATAAAAATACAAAACTAAGTGTACTGTTACAGAATAATTTTTTTTCTCGTTTTTAAACACCTCACTACCTCTGACTATTAGCCTATACGAAATCAGTTGGTTATCTGTCATATTCGTGGTGGACACATGTACAAGTGATGATGTTTTTGTATACTTAATAATGAGCTCAGCGGAGAGGACAAAGATAGAATAGCTTGGAGACTAGCAAAAGAAACAAGGAGTCCTGTGGCACTTAGACTAAAAAATTTATTTGTTGCCTGAGCTTTTGTGGAAGACAGTCCCAGTTCATCAGACGCTTTGAAAACTAGAAATCTCTTTCTTCCAAAAATAAGGGTCATCTCTGCAAATCAGAGATGATGAATTGTCTGAGGTGAGGTGAAAAACTTGCACAACAATTGTACTTTTGTGTGACTATATTGAGGTCTTCAGTTCCCAGTGCAGTCAATCCTGCATATTCAACACATGCTACATTTTTTCTGACTTTGATGAAATTTCCAGCCTATAAGGAAAAATATATGTAATACATCAATATGGTCATCATCTTAAATCATTCTTTTAGCTATGTACTTTGGGTAGCATAATAGTCAGTCTTTGTTTTATCAGTATCCAGGAAATGTTTTTGAAATATTATTTGTTATAGGCATTGGCCTCACCCTTTAATTCACTACCCGAAAGTACATTGTGAATTGACATTTGTTAATTGTGTTTCACTTCTGTTTCTCTGAGCCAGGGCTCTAACATGGTTCTTTCTGAATAAATGTTCTGTTCAGTAAGTCAGCTTTTTAATGCCATAATTATTAGGACACATATAGCTCCATAGAGTTATTTAGTACTTGAAGATTTTTAGTCTCTACATTACAGGAATACAAAATCAGTGTCCCAAAGCTATTAATTTTATTGCTGATGTTTATTATTCCTTAAAATGGGCAACTATTTTCTTTCCTGGAACTGATATTAAATTTTTTTTTGTTTCATTTTAAAATATGTTGGGGATTATTTTAACAGCTTTTTCTATAAACCTCTTAAAACAGGGAAATGCAGATTTACTTATTGATAACTCTGTCGTCAGCTGCTGCACAAATAATTATGTTATGATGAGCTCTAGGCCTGAAAATTAGTTGCCTGTGTAGTGTGTGTTTTTGGAAAGATTTGCATCCCCACTTCCTAAAATCTGTAATGGTGACATTCTGTAATGGTAATGTTCCTCCAGATGCAGAGGACATGTGTGATGAGCTCCTTCAGGAAGAGGAAGCTTGGGTAGTTAGTTCCCTCACCAGGCTGGAATGAAAAAGATTGGGCAGAACTTTGAACAGGGCAGGTTGTAATTGAAAACAGTATCTACACTTAGGTAGTCTGCTGATAAGTCATGCCTGTTGGTGAATGTCACACTTCCACCCCCTCCCCCCTTTCACTCACCCATATTGCAGCCTGATTGCTTGGTCTTTTTAAAAGGAAAAGGTGAATTTCACTCTTAGTGAATAATTATTTTTAAGAGGCCAAAGGAAGCATCCATTATATGGTAATGGGCTACCAAAAATTCACCTCAAAACAAATGCATTAAAAAAAAAAAAAAAGAAACAAAACAGTGCTATTTACAGGATTTAGAAATGTGAGAGAATAAACAAGCAAGGAAGTTAATCCATATCTTTACAGTAGAGCCACCTGTAAAATCGGGACTTTTTTTCACATATTGAAAAATTAGTATCAACTCTTGATCTATAATCAGAGTGCTTCACCATAATGCCAGAAACAAATTCAGGAGTGAGAAACTTGAAATAACCATCCAAACGTTAGTAGGACTTCATTTAAAATGTTCACTTTGTTTTTGTAGAAACTTACACTGCTTTTAGATTTTTATATAAAGAACTTTCTGATACAAATGGAGCCTTTTTTTTAAATTTAAGAAACGAACAAAACCCAACACTTTTTCCCTTTCTTGCTTGGTGACCTCTGTAACATCGAGTCTGATGTTTCTTAATTTTGATAGCATAACTTCTGAGTGTGTCAGAACCTGCTTATTATGAATTCATAGTACCTTACTTGAAAGAGCAAGGTTGTTCAAACCTTTAACAAAGACCATCTTGTGTCCAAAATGTAGATTAGCTATTAAAATTAATGACATGTTAAAAATAAATTGAAAAATTAAAGTTTAACTAAAAATCCTTTCTCATTGCTGAACTTTCATTTTAATTAAAGCATTCATTTTCTGGTCATCATTGTCTTCCTGGACAGATAAAATCACAATTGTTAATATAATGAAAAACAGAAAGTTGGGGGGGTTGAATATTTTTAAACATCAAACCTTATCAAGTTTTCTTTATGCGATATAAAAAGCTTTTGTCTAAAAGGTGCAAAAGCCAGTTATTTTCTTTCACAAGATTCCTTTAAAAGGTTAATTTCTTTCTGAAAATACTGCATTCTCCCTCCATATTTGGTGTCTAATGCATTTTTTTCTGTAGTTGATTATTCTAAAAATAATTCAGTTTTACAATAATAGATTTTAGAGCTGGTAGAGCTTGTATTATCTCCTTCAGTCTCTTTCTTACCATCATCCCCCCAAAAACTACAATTGCTTCTCTGTCTGAGTGTTAAGTCCAGCTTCATCTGTGATATGATTAATACATTGCAGCACTTTCTTAAATAACACTTATTTATTGGCTAGTTGCCTTTGTTGTTAGGAAAATTTGAAACAGAATGCTGAAAAAGAAGAGGGGGAAAAAAAAGTATTTCTTATGCCTTTCCTCATCTTATTATTCCGGCTCCTTCTGCTTTGTCCTGGGAAATACAGGGAGTGCAGTAGTTAATTATGTCAGTTGCTCAAGGATACCTAATTTTTTTCTTTCACACTGTATGGAAAACAGAAGCTGGCTTCATGTTTGAGATCCTTGTGTTGTAGTGTAGACCATTCAGTGCAAAGCAAGTGGAAGACAGTATCAAAAGAGGCAAGACTTTTCGTTTGCTGATGAGAGAAAATATGCTGGTAGTGGTTTGCAGTAGCTACTCTCTGTGGGAATATACAGCTCTGCCAACTACTTCTTGGTGGATTTTGTTTAATATACAGTGCTTGAACAACTGCAGCATGTAAAATTAACTAAGCTAAAAGTGGATAATCGTTAAAAACTTGTAGAATAAAGTGAAAGTATTTAAGGTTCTGGCCTTTCTTCGCATGGCATCTCACAGGATTATAATGGTTGGGGCAATAGTCCACAGTTATACGTCTTTGTAGATTGATGGTGCCTTTCATAAAAGAATCTCAAAACACTTTGCATACACTAATGAGTAAAGTTTTAGAAGTTGGAAAAAATGCTATGCATTTTGTGTATGTAAACTGAGGCTCTGCAAGATTACTTGTCCAAAATCATGAGATGAGTCAGTGAGAACTTAGAAGTCGACACTCAGTCCTCTCCTAATGCCATTAAATCTTGCTATATCTCCACCATAAGATGGTATATATTAAGTGATGATTTGCTGAGATATAATGGTAATAAAATTAAAATTTATGAATATGTTTGCAAAGTACACTTCCTCCAAATCCAGCATAGTAAAACAAATAGTGAGGGACTGTCATGGGTGCTGTCTAGAAGTTCTGCTTTGTAATCAGTATATGTTTAAGGAAGAGTTAGTCTAGTCTGAAATGTTTCATTTTTCTGACTGGAAGCTGTGTCTCTTGTTTGTGGAAATCTGTGTTCTAATGCTTTTACTATTTTTATTTCATTCACTTGTTGGGGATAATGGAAGCAATTGTACTCTTGGCAAATTGACACAGACCCTGCTAAATTAGTGCCTCTGGCAACTTGAATTGCTGCCCACTAGGTTGCGGAGAGAAATCAGCTATCAGTGATCACAAATAGCTGTTCTTTATATTTAATGATAAGTAAACCTTATGGCCAAACAGCCTGCCTTTAGGGTATTACTGTATCTTCAGAACTTGATCCATCATTTCACTGGCACTATCTATGGTAGCAGTGAACACTCTGCCCAGTTGTGTGTGTTAGACTAGCCCCATGGCTATTAATGTTATGCCCTTAATCTTGGGCTGAGGTCAAATTATTAGTCTTGCATTATATTATTGGGCTATCTTTCCCTACTAGCTCAGTTGCAAATAACATGCATTTAAAGGCGGGGGGAATGGAAAATGAAATTCTTTTTGGGTGTGGTGCTGCCTGTATTCTGTTCTCCAAGAGAGAGGCAGTTGTGTGTGAAGGTTCTAGCGGCAATAAAGTCTTACTGGAAATTAAGACAGTGAAGTCTCACCTCATTAATTTGGTTCCCTCCAGTGCCACATTATATAAATATAAAAGACTGAACAGGAGCAGTGTCGCTCGTATAATGCATAGCACAATGGGGTCATGATACAGATTGGAGTGTATGGGCTACTGTATTACAAAAGGTAAAAAGAAAAAAATTACCGAAGTATCTTTTTGGCATACAAGCATGAGGCAAAGGCAAGGATATATAAGATATGGGAAAGAGATTTGATACACTCTCTATTTGTGTGTTGAGAAATGATAGCTTTGCATAGCTTTTGTAGTCAGACTTGAAATGTGCATTAAAATAATACATATTGACTTGATGCAAATGTCTCTCAGGAGTTTTCCTGTACCAGCATAGGCATGCCTGCCTACAGCATTCCTTTTTGTTAAATACTTGGAGGTGCCCTTTCATGAGGAAACCTCTCCCCAACCCAAATTATTCTGAATTGTGTTAGTGATTCAGCAGTGTTTCTGAAAGCAGAGACTACCAAACAGCTGAGACGTGAATCATGACTAAAACCAAAGGCGCAATCTTATAAAATTCTACTTTTGGTATTTAAAGCATTTCTCTGTCATGGACAGATCTATGCAAAATGTTTTAAGTTCATAGTTCCACTACAGAGAAACTATGAAATCCATGTCCATTTCCTTTTAAGAATTTTTATTTAATATTTTTAATCCTACACATGAAGAGTTTGTATTAGAAGTAAAAAGCAGAAACATAAGACAAATAATCCCTCTCTTCACCTTCCCTCCCTCAAAATTAATCAGATACTAAACACAAATGCAGCACAGTATGGAATGAAATAGAAATGAACTATAGCCAGACTTAAAGATGTGCATTAAAATAATACATGTTGACTTGGTGCAAATGTTTCTCAGGAGTTTTCTGTACCAGCATAGGCATGCCTGCCTGCAGCATTCCTTATTGTTAAATACTTGGAGATGCCCTTTCACATGGAAAGCCCTCCCCCCTCAAATTCCCTAGTTTGACTAGAGATTGAGAAATCTGTTGTAAATTAATGAATTATGTCAATTAGTAAGTAAACAAAACCAAAAAGTCTTATATCAAACACAGTACTTAGTTCCTGCTAGATGGGAATTCAGTAATGCATTCTCCCTTGGTCTTCAGCTACATGGTACTAGAAAACTCAGAAAGCTATGTTGCCTTTGAGTTCCCTTTTAGTGGATATTGTTGTCTTGTACCACAATAAATGGCATGCGGGCTAAAACAGGCACTGTCACATCTCCTGGTGGAACCTCGGCAGTGGATCAGAAAAAGGTCTGGATAGTGGGTGGAATTCAGGAAGGGGCCTTCAACTATGCTGTTCTATATTTCCTCTTCTTGATGTGAGAGAGCCAGAATTGGGACACTGCAAGGCCTTCCTTTTACCAGGCTTTTGCAAAAGGATTCATCTTAATGAGTTGACAAGGTGTATGCAGGCGCAGAGAGAGGTGACCATGGAATATAGAGTGGAATTGATGTATTTCTTGGTAAGTGGGCAACACATAAGGCCGTGGTGATGAATGTGGCATAAAAACCTGAATATAGAAGAAAATTGTGCTTATAGATGGTCCTCATTGGTTAACTGAGAAAGGAATATAGTTACATTTTCTATGTTTTATAATTGTTTTTCTGCATGTGCCTAGGTCAGTGGTTTGGCACACTAATAAAAGTCTAAATAATTGATAAGTGTAATTTTAATTTAAGATGCCAATACTTGGCACAGTGGTGAATGTTTTGAGAAAACGTTTTATAAAAAAAACAGAATACCTGGCTTTAGCACTGACTCTGCCATTAATCTTTGCTGAAAATCGAGGAGAAAAGTCTTTTTTGTATACATGGCATGGGTATTATTGAAGTGTAGATAAGCAATGCTCTACTTTTACATAGTCCTCTTTTTTCAACACCATAGTTTGGAGAAGGAGAAATGCAGCATGAAACGCAGCATGAAACTAAATGTTAATAAATAGGGCTTATGAAATAGCAGAGCAAACATACTCCACTTTTTGAAAGAAAAAACGTTTGTAAAATCTTTAGCTGTAGGTTAGAAGTCAATGTATTCAGTTCTCAGAAAAATTCTTAAATAACGTTTCCTCCCTCTCATTAAGGAGTTTGTCACTGGTCCTCATATCTAAAAGGAGGCACT
This sequence comes from Podocnemis expansa, assembly GCA_007922195.1. Lineage (NCBI taxonomy): Eukaryota > Metazoa > Chordata > Testudines > Podocnemididae > Podocnemis > Podocnemis expansa. The sequence goes on along the minus strand of ML682018.1, from coordinate 13,060,993 downwards.
TTCTTAAAATACTGATTTTCAACACTCAGACTTATGAGCCATTGAGTAGCCATTCTATTGAGCAAAATTATCCTGTCTGCTTTAAATGACTAACATAGAAATCAGTATGCTCATCTTGATTGTCTGTCTAAAAGGGAAATGTCCTCAAATAGAAACAAGAGAAGGGAGTTAGAGAATACTGATCTACTGCATGGGTAGGATGAATGAGTGTTAGCTGGTGCACAATAGAGGTGCTTACTTTTATCCAAACGTATTGATGATATAAAGATGAATTGCAGATTTATGTTTGTTCAGATTCTCCTTTCCCTGTCCTGCTGATCACAATAAGTTCTTATGAATTATGAATTCTAGCTAAGCAGGGTATGTGAGTTTTCATCTTAACAGGTTAGTTTGAGAGAGACAGAGCCTGCATTTTGCAATAGAAAGAGAGGTTTTGGGGGAAAAAAAAAAAAAGCATTCTGCTTGCAAGTAGTCATGGACGCTACTTCTTTGAGGTTGTACTTTCTTTTGCCAAAACAGATCACTATGATTTTGAGGTGATTAGTCTAACAAGGACAAGAGTCTAATTCTGTTTCTCATTTTGAGGAACCCTCACATGAAACAGTGTGTAGTCAGAGAGAAACTTTTATAGAAATGAAAGATAGTTGTCTCTGAAATAAGTAACTAATAGAATAAGTAACTCCAAGTAAAGGCTGTGAATCAGCCTGCCCATTTAAAAGGCAAATCTTCATGTTTCCCTTATGTAATCTTTGTGTGATAAATAATTCATTGTTTTTTAATAAAGTCAGTCTTTAATGCCAGATCCTGCAACCTCTCCATCATGTGAATAGTTCCACTGAACTTACTGGGACTACTCGCACATGAGTAAACTCTGTTCACATGCACAAAGGGTGAAAGGACTGGGCCCTGTGTCCCAACAGCTTCATAGCCTTAACTAATACGTCTTTTCTGCTTATTTGTAATACGATTCTATGGAAAACTGTTCCATGTTTATTCTCCTTTTTGCCAGTTCATATTATTTTTGTTCCACTTCCATCATATGTATGGTGCTTTATTTCTACAGACATTATTCTGTGAGCCTTAAAGCCCCACTCTGTTTTTCTGAAAAGTATCCTTTCAAAACTTTTGTTAAAAACAAAAATAGTTTATAATTGTAAGCCCTTAATAAGCCACAGAAAGAGGTAGAGATATCTTATATAGGAGAACTGAGGAAAGTAGATTGGACAAAGCTCTTAAAAATGTCCTTGTAAACATTAGAGCAGCCACAAGTAATGCAATCCCTAATGGCAGTTTAAAGCTTTTTGAAGCAGAGTCTGGAAAATCAATGTATTGTTTGTGTTTCAACATTATTATTCATGGGTTTTTTTTTGTTGTTGTTGTTTTTTTGTTTTTTTTTCTTTTTAAGATTTCTCAAAATGAAGATAAGAACCACTCCATGGAAGACCTAAGCAGCTGCACAACCACAGAGGAATTAAAAAAAGCAAATAGTCTTCCTAGTTTGGCTCCTGGCATCAAAAGAACACAGAATAACAGACAACCCAAAGAAGGCTTTTTTCAGTTCCTTGGAAGCTTATTTAATATTGGATCAAAATCTTCCTTGGGAGAAGCTAAACAGTCTACTCTCCAGGATGGACACAACAGACATGGAAAGGATTTGCAGAACCCACCTGCTCTTCAACAAGATGGCATCTCAAAGCATCAGAAAATGGAGATATTTGTCATTTCTACTGCTGGAACAAAAGAGGTAGAACTGAATAAAGAAGAGCCTCCAGTGGCTAATATCATGGAGATTCGTTCACAGGATTTACAGAGAGGACAGGAACACTCTGGTGATGCACTGATGTAAGTTCTAGAATTTTTAATATTTTATTTCAATATTAAGAAAAGTATAATGGCTGTAGTGATGAGTTCTGCTGCATGATCAGTAGATTCTCCCTATCTGCGGGCATTCTGGGCTGCAATCTAGACCAATGAGGAGCTGTGTCACCACCTACCCTGCAGCTTTAGGTGCCTCATAATGCTTTGCTGCTGTAGCTTCTACCTGGGCTGCTCACAAACAGGCAAATAGCATGCAGGTCGCAGTATTAGCGTCTGTGTATAGCTGTAGCCTGGCAGGTACATTACACTCTGGCTTCTAGGAGCCTTGGTTACTATGTTCAGGGTTGTTCCCCAACACACTCTCAGTCCCAGATTTTCCCACAGAAATCTGTTCTGTAGTGTCTAGCCCTCTTCTGGGCAGTTCAGATATATTAGGTCTGTTGCTCCTGAAAGGGGATCAAAATGAGTAAAAATAAGGTCTGCTACCTTTAATGGAGTTACTCAAACAATTCAGAAGACTAGGTTAGTTATAGTTAAAGAATAAAACAAGTTTATTGAAATACAAAAAAGGTTTTAAGTACAAAAAAGATTAAGTACAAGTCATAAAAATCAGAAATAGATAATAGAGAAATAAAGTTAAAATACTTTCTAAATGTAAAAACCTAGATTTGGTCAAGGTGAAGTTCTTATCACAAGTTCTCAGTAACAGTGATGAGCAAATTCTGAGGCCAGGATCCACTCCCTAAGGCTGAGTTTCTTATGTTTTCTTAGGTGAAAAAAGAGAGAGCTAGGGAGAGAGAATTTGAGGTGTTTTGCCCCTCACTTTTATAGTTCAGTAATACTTTGGAATGCATTTCCTGAAAGTTACCATTAGTAAAGTTCATTACTGCTGTGAGGACAGAGACAAGGAATCTAGCGGAGAAAGCCATTACATGCTATTGAATGTATTAACCTCAGAGTATATGGCTAGCCATCGAACACGTGTCAAATACTGTATATTCCCCAAATGCTGTTTAACAGGCCTTCTTACTACAGCGCTCTCTTGTTGCCACTGCTATTTTTTATTTTCAAATTATTTGCCACTTGTATTGTGGTAGCCTCTTAAAACCACAAGCAAATTGGACCCCATTATACCAGTGCTGAACAAAGATAATGAGTTCTAATCCTGCCCCAAGCAGCTTAATCTAAAAACAAAATGGGAATAGCAGGTCCATTCCCTTCCTGCCTCCATTCCACTTTTTTTCCTCTTCTATCATAGATTTTACTTTTCCTGCATTTTCTTTACTGTTTTTTATTTTTGTCCTATTCTTCCCACCCACTCTACCACTGCCTCTTTCATTTTTCCAAACAATGTGTTCTCTACCTACTCACCTTCCCCTCGCCAACATTTCTTCTTCCAGAAACCACTATGCATACTTTGTTCTACTCTTTTCTAATTTACCTCTCACTTTCTCCTGCCCTGTGTTCCCTCTCACTTGTGAATCTTGGAAATGTAAGTAGGCACCTAATACACTAGTAGAAACAAAGAACAGGCTACAGACAATACAAAAAAACAGGATAGAGGGAGGGAGGCCCTTGTCTAAGTGTAGCATGTGAGACGCCTTTCTTTCTTTCACTTTGCTATTTTTCCCTTCCCTAACTGCCTAAGTGCTGCAGTGACATGATACATCTCCATCCCACTACACCATTTCCAGCCAAGGGGGGTATGATAGGGTTAACTTTTGATTTGCTAGGTCTTCTTGCACTAGCAAATAACTGTAATGCCCACTCCTCCTGCTGCTCTTAGCTTTCCAACCAGCAGCGTGAATTTTACATGATTTTGTCAGCTTCACTGATGCCTACAGGATTATAAAAAGGCAAAGGTAAAAATGACAAAACACTGGTTGCTTTTCACTCTGCGGCAGTTTGTGCAACTTTGAGGAACGATAATTGAAATGCTGAAGCAATCTGTGTGCAGACTTAAGAAGACAGCACTGCATCAGCCTACACTTAGGGTGTGTCTGCACTGGATATGTAAGGTGAAAATTCCAGCTGGAGAAGACAGCTACCCATGCTAGCTCTGAGAGCACGTGCTAGAAGTAGAAATGTTGCCACAGTGGCATGGGCTTGGTAGTCTTTATGTTTACATAAGGTCTCAGACAGGATCTTACTTGGAGCAGCTAGCCACTACTCAAGCTAGCATTTTTGTGTGCTAATGTGGACATCTGCTTCATTCATATTTGGAGGGTTTTCGTCACAACTAATGAAGATTTTAATGGGAGCTTCGATACTACAGAAGGTGAAGGCACTTATGAAAGCTTCCAATTCCCCATAACTGAGTGGGTTCTTAAGCCCTGTTGGTGATGGTGAAATCAAACTTGCAGGGAGTATTAGACTCAAGTTTGCTGTATAACCTTGTATTAAAGTGCGATCTAAGTAAACCAAGTCAAAATGCATTTAATTCTAGATAATGTAATAGATTTTTATTTTACTTGGCTTTGACCAGGCTAGCAAGGAAAGTGTTTTTTATTTTAAAATTTAAATATTTGATTCTGAAGATAGCAGCAGCTATATCTCTGTATGATATGGGTTTTTATTGGAAACCTATTTTTCCCCTCTGGATGAGACTTTTTGTATTTTAACTACAGTAAATTTGACTAAAACATTAAAACACCATTTTTATTTTATTTTTAGCCTACTTTTTAAAATACAGTATCTTTGTCCTTCTGCACTCTATGTTGCTGAGTATCAAAGGACTGCAGTGGAGTTGTGTTTGTATACATTTTTATTGATGAGATCGTGATTTGAAGACTAGTTTGCTACCTGGTGTGTGATATATGACTTGCCCATGTTGGTTTTGATTAGGTGTTGTCTGCATTTGAAAGGTGTACTTTTTTTTTTTTTTTAACTAAAGATGATTTTTAAAAAAAAAAAAACTAGCTTAATTAAAGTTCTGCAAAGTTAATTAGGAATCGATTTAAGCTAAATTGACTAAGAACTGATGCAGAGATTTCAAAGATTTAACTAAATCATTATAAAAACATTTAAATTAAGCCAGTGTGATGTTCTCTTGTAGCCCAGGCATTAGTTAGGAAGTAGCTGTGCTACTTCTTGCTGTATAGTATAATTAAGGAAGATTATTACAAGTTTAAAATAAATTCTCCTACTCACTGTAATATTAGCCTCCTCTCTAAGTATTGACCAATGAAACCTAATCTCACTAAATGCCATTAGATCATAAAAATGATTCTGATTGCAGGTGTGTATCAAAATGGTTTTGTAGACTTTAGTGAATGGAGTAATTAGAAAGGCATTTAGAGGTTAAAACAGGCAACATGAAAGGGTGAAAGATGAATGGAAAAAGATAGCAAAGACAGAAATGACAAGGAAAACAAAGGGGCTTAGGGAAAGTTATGGTAGGAGCATGCCTGTTTGCTTTCCTGGTGCTGGATGGGATTTGAACAAATCGGGAGTTTGACATGGCTGGTCTTTAAAGAATGGACATTTTGAGTTTGTTTGAGGTAGGTCCACTCATAATACTCATTTGAGTTGTGACTATAGCTTCCAACCTTGACATGTTGTATGATTGCTGTCAAGTCAAGATTTTAATGGTAACTGGTCAATGTAAATGTCCATTACTGTACTTCCTTTTACTCAGCATGAATTTTAACTAATTCTAAACCACTGCTAAAGATTAATTTGGCGTTTTCTGCCATTAGAAGGGAGGATGTGATGATAAGCTGTAGCAAGAGAATTACTGGAGTGTACAGTCCTTGTCAGAATAATTGCTTAGCTTTTATTTTCACAACTAGATGCTCCCAGAATGGTCATTGGTACATCTACCCATCTTTTAAAGGTGCAGTTTTATTAAGCATCTCTCTTTTTTTTTTTTTTTTTGAAGGAATGTTTTGTGAAACACTAGGAAATCAAAGCACATTGCCCTGTAGTCTGAAGCTAATTTTGTGCTCTATGGGAGGCCTCAATTTTGGAACAGACTTAATTTTCCAGGCCTTGAACTCTTAGTCAGTAGTGTGTGTGAGATGCAGGACACAGTATTTCTCCAGCAGCCTAGCTGGCTCATACTCAGAGGTAATTTTAGTTGATAGTAGATTTATGATTCTCTTGTTCAGACAGAAGTGAGTAGGAAAGGAGAAGGCTGGAGGGGGAAAACTGATATAAGGCAAGGTTATGAGGCAGTATTAAAACAAGGTTTTATAGTTGAGAAAACTGTGCAAGAGCTACAGCATGGAAGGTAAGTGAGCTGGCAACAATCTCAGGTAAAGGTACCTTTTGATTTTTCCCTGTGTTTGAAATTGTTGAAGATTTCATTGCCATTAAGAGCAAAAGTCTAATTCACTCTTCAACAGATCTGTTTCTGGTCACCAGGCGACCAGTTTTAGTAGTGTGTTGCCTAGCTCCGCACACAAATGTAATGGAGGAGTGCCCTATGGCGACCAAAAGTAAAATTGCCGGTGCCTCGCTTGAGCCAGTTTTAACCACCCTGATCTAAACTACCAAATACAGAGCTGAGGGTGGAAAAGGTAGTGTTATGGGTAAAATACTAATGCCAGTAGCACTGCATTTAACTGCAGAGAAAAGAATGTAAAATAGGTGAATGTTAAGTTTAACAAAAATCTCATATTATAAAAAAGGATGGCTGTTCTTGTGTAGGATCATCTCTGCTGGTTTGGGAGAGGTATAAAGCTGCAAAACTCAAGTTTGCTTTTTACCTTTGCATTTCTTCACAGTTATGTTAAAAGACAGTTATCCTGCAAACCTACTGTGTTTCTAGGTTAAACAGAGGAGCAAAAAAATCTGAAAAAGTAGCTTTTCTTTTATCCTGTGTGTGTGTTTTGTCACAATCGTGCCTTTTAAGTTTCTGCAGAAGGAAATGGTGGGAGAGTTCATACAATATGGCCCTGAATAATAAATACATACACTATAACTACATAAAAGTCCTCTTCTTCCATTACATGGAATTCTTTCATGGACTTTTCCATGTATATCACATTTCACAGATGCATGGTTTGGTTTTAAATTTTGGACACTTAAGGCCGTCCTGCACTTACCATGCTGAAGTAGTGCTGCTGTACTGCTTTAGTGAAGACTCTCTGATAAAGATGGGAAAAGCTTTCCCATTGACATAGCACCGTCTACTTTGCATCATGGTGTAGGTCGGTATGACTGCATTGCTCAAGGAGTGTGGACTTTTCTCAACCTGAGTAATACAGTTATACCTAATTAAGTTTACTGTGTGGACCCAGCCTAAGGGCCTGATCTTTCAAACCACTCCTGGGTATGATTTCTACTCTCAGAAGTGCCCCAGCTGAATTTTTCAACACTTTACAAGATCATAGTCACTGTGCTCTGCACTAGTCCTGAAAGTAAAGCTCATAAACCATTCATTTTGCTTGTTGCCTTTTTCTGAAAGATGTTGTTTTGGACTGTATTTTTCCCACCTTAAGGACCTATGTGTTTTGTTTTAGTGTTAAATGAATATATCTGTGTTTAGATTGAACAATATTATTTTTGAACAGAAATAATGAGCCAGAGATTTATTATTGTTTGCTTGGCGAACACTTGCCTTCTGGTAAGTGTTTGCAGTGTTCAGTAACAATAAGTGGATGTAGTGTATAATATTTCAACAATAGTACTTTCAAATCTGCTCAATTTAATTTTGGATTTCAGTGAGATGTCTTGTTACATGAATTGCTTATTGGCAAGATGAAAACAAAAGTTTCATGTAGCTTAAATACATTTTGAAAAACACTATTAGCTTCAGTTATGAAAGTCTGAAGAGTTGGTAAAATACACTGTTGTCTTGGTTATTCAGGTGGCCCATGAACACTGCAAATTGTTTGTTTGTTTGTAGTTCTTCTTAATATCAAAAGACTTTTGTGTAGTTTGGATTGAATATATCTCTTTTCCTGAGGGTATTAGAATTTATTATAATTGAATAGCTTGATTTTAATATAAAATTCCATTGTTAATGAATAGGAAGGTAATCATTTGTATTGCAGTACAATTTGTGCATTGCACAACAAACTTGGATTTTATTTGGAAACACCTCACATTTTATAGGCTGCTGATTATGTAACATGCTCATTATATAATACCACATATGAAAAATTAAAAATTCAGTGTGTATTTAGGCCCTGACCCTGTGAAAACTCATGCATATGATTAACTTCACCCTTATGATTAGCCACTTCAAGTTCAGTGAGACTTCTCGTATGCATAAATGTTTGCACAATTGTTGATATAAGTGGTTCCCAACCTTTTTGGCCGAGGTCCACTAGTGTCATTTTTACAGCCTTGAAGGGCCACCAGCATCTACCAGCAGAACCCCCCAAAAAGCACTTAGCCTCCTGGCTCACTGATTTCTCCCATGTCCCTGGCTACAGCAGTGAAACCACATGCATTCTGTAGCTCTGTGCACTCTTTGAGTTTCAAGACACTGGTTCCCTTCTGCAGTCAGTGGGACAGAATCAGTGCTCTCCTCCCCTCTCTCTGGCTCCAACAAGGACCCATGCACCTATGGGCCTAAGCAGAGTGCTTTGCAGTGCTCCCTGCACCAGCTGGAGGAAGGGGAGTGCTAATCTCTTATCCCTTTGGCCATAGCAAAGTGCCTGCCTCAGTCTTTTAGTCCTTGTGGAAACATACTCCACCATGGTCTGTAGGCCAGGGGTGTCGAACTCATGGCCTGTTAGCCAGATGTGGCCTACCAAGGGTGCTGATCCAGCCTGCTGAGCTGCTGCCTGGGCTGTGCCTGGCAGCTGTCTGCAGCAGCAGACTCCAAAGACAGGCACAGCAGAGCTAGGTGTGCTTCTGACTCACTCACATGATCAGAGTCACAGCACAGAGAAACAAAGAGAGTGCTCTAGCCAAACCTGGGTCAGCTCTGCTGTGGTCTGCCAACCAATCAGAGTCTCACTCACAGCAGGCTAGGCCAGCTCCAGAGAGCCACTGCACTGTCCCACATCCCAACTCTTGACTGTCGGTCACTCAGCCAGCATGCTAATTTGATTAACAATACATTTCAAAAATCATAAATAAGAAAGGAAAAAGTGGCTGTGGCCCATGTGGGAACAAGCCAATCAAAGGCCAGCCAGGACTGAGCCAACCAAAGGCCAGCATTCTGAATGACTGACAGTGAGTGGGGGCAGGGGGGAGGAGAGGCAGGAGCCTAGTCTGGCTGCCTGTGACTAAGACTGATTTTTTTTGCATGTCACCAGGAGATAGGGGAAGGGAGGATGGCCTGGGAGCCAGCATGGGGAATGAGAGTCCACAGGGTAGGGGAAAGAGAAGGTGTCAGTGAGTCTGCAGGATTGGGGAGGGACAGAGGAACCCATCCCACTTGAAACATGGAGGGGGAAAGTGTTGTGGGACCCATGTGGCCCACAACAGGTGTCCTGCCTTCTAGTGTGGCCCCTCACATTGAATGAGTTTGATAACCCTGCTGCACTCAGTGTCTATATTCTGCAGCCTAGGAGGAAGGAAGCTGCGGGCTACTTTGAAAGGCCCTGATAGTCACTTTTGGTTCCCAGGCCACAGGCTGGGAACTACTGGGTTATATGGTACTAAGCCCCCAATGTGAAAATGAGAGTTTATGCTGCTAAAGCCCATATGGAATGGAGCTCTGACAAATTTGTATAATTTTGATTGTATTGTTCCTGATGTGTACAGAAACATTTTAGTGTTGTATTTCATTATATTAAATACAATTAAATGCAGTATTTAATTGTAAATAATTGTAGTTCATTTGTAAATAAATGTTTACAGTTAAGTTTAATTGTACTTTATAGCAATTTGTAAATAAATATTTACAATTTGTTTATAACTTACAATTTAGTCTTACAAATATTTACAATTAAATTTAATTATAAGTATTATTAAATACAATATTTAATTGTGTTGTGTTTAATTGTAATATTGAGTTTATACGAAGCTGTTGTGAACACTAGATGATCCTCATTTAAAGAAATAAAATATTTTATTTTTCTAACAAGCTTTATTAGTTATGGTCCCCTTCTCTAAAAACAAACAAACAAAAATATGCTGCTTTTCACTTGTTTGTAAAGCTGTCTAAAATTGAAATTTTTTGAGTTTTAAAAATTGAAGTTAATCACAAGATTTAGCAAGTGCATATCCAGTTTTAATACACTGTTCAAAATACTAGAATACTATTTATTGAAATATTTTGGATTTTTGCCAGAGACCACAGGCATCCCACTGCCCTCTGGTCATCTGGGCCCATAGATGTCATTCCAGATTTTGGTTTGATAGGTGTGTTTATGTTTGGGGGAGCACTGTCTCGTTAAGCACAGCAATCATTAGCGTGAATGCTTTTCCAGCCAGCAGCAGCTGCTGTTAGCAGCTAATTCCTGAGAAGACAGGCTCCACCAGTTCCCTGAACCCAGCTCAGCACTGACCAGGTACACAGGCGGAAGAGGGGGACACCCTAGCATCAGCCTCCTCTCCCAGCCCTCTGTGCAGACCAGACAGGCTCCTGACCTAGAACGGTCGGCCTGAGTGGTTTCGTGGAAAGGGTGGGCAGAAAAGGCAGGAGCAGCAGTGAAAGAGGGCATCAGGAAGAAGGACACGCCTCCCAAGATGCATGCAGTGATGTCCCTCTGAGTGCGACTCCCTGTGCCCACCACGAAACCAGTCCCTGTCCAGCATGAAGGGATGGTATCACAGCCAATGCCCACCACCCTCCCTGCACAGCCACCACTGAGTCCCTTCTCCAGAGCTGTGCGATTAAGTCATTTTTGAGTTAATTGTGTGCATTAACTGCAGTTGACTGACAGTGCTAATTGTAGGCATCAAAATCCCATGACCGTACTAAATCCCTCCCAAAGAGGGTGGATGAAGTGTGAACTACAACAGAATGCTACAACTAGAAGCATCACTCCCAGTCTGAACAGATAGATGTGTTAGCTTTGCTCAAGCTAACTTGCTAAAAATAGCAGTGTGTATGTTGTGATGAGGACACATGCACAGGCTAGCTGCCTTGACTACAAATTCATTCATCCTCCAAGCTTGGGTGGCTACCCCAAGCCATCATCTTTGTCATAACATCCACACAACTCTCTCTAGTTCACTAGCTACAGCAGAGCCAGTATGTCAGTCTGTGAGAGGTAGGAAGTAGATTTTTTGCTGCTGTGCAAAGATTACCATTGGTTTCTTGTCTCTATTTTTATAGACTAGTTAGTCTTACATTAGCAATCACTTAATTTTAATAGAGGGCTCTCCAGCAGCGGGAGAGGGACATCACACTTAACTGCAAATGGGAGTTACAAAGCTGTACAAGGAGACCTGGTTTTTGTTTAGATAGCATTAAAACAAAAGAACTTTTTAAACAGTGTGACTCAGCATCCCCATTCCCCGCAAATGAAGGCTGAAAAGCTGCAGGTCACATTTAGCTGTGTGTGATCTCATTTGCCCATCCTAGCTCTTTAGGGCCCCAGAAAGCCTCCAGTAAAACCAGGGAAAGCAAATTTGCAATTCTCATTATTTTTTTTATATAAAAAATAGAGTTAAAGGTTTCAGGTATGAGGGAAAGCTCTAAAGTCATCCTTATTATGTCATGAAAGAGTAGTAAAAGATAAGTAACATTTTCTTCTTTGAAGTTAAGTATAGGACTGATTTGCTATTAAATATAAGGCCAGTTAGTGCTTGGACCCACCAAAAATATTTTCCACGTTTCAGGACTCCTTTGTTAGATATTTCCTTCAGCAGCCACCAGACTTTATTCCTGTTCTCAATTCACTGCCTTTCTCTCAATCCCTACTCCTTCACCATACCTTTTCTGTATCTGTGATCTAGAAAGCATCAAATAAATTTATTTTCTCCACAAATATATTTTTGTCTCTGACTGTTCTAGTATTCTGTCCTGTACCATCTTTTCAGGGATGAGTTACCAAGTCCAAATTCAAAAGCAAAGATTCTGAAGCCATTTTCTGTTTTAGTGGCCCTAGATTTTTCTGTTAACATTAGTAGGGTAAACCATTTTCAGACAGACGTGATTTATTTTTTAAGCTGAAAATGTACGCTTAGTAAGTCTCTGTGATGGTACTACTTTCTAATAAAACTTTGTTTGCAAGGGTACCCAGACACAGTGGCTCTGTTAACCTAATACAGAGAGAAGTCATGGTGTGTTTAAAGCAGCAATAGTTGGGTTTTTTTCTGCAATTAAAATACGTAGTATTATGTGATTTGTTCTCCAGATCAGCAAACTTAACTGTAGATTGATGATGATAAAGACTGTTTCAATACTCATCTGTACTAAAATATTTCTTGTTACAGGCAAACTGAATGTGAGCCAGAAGCACCAGCAATTACTTATGCAACATATCGGGGTTCTGTGCGGATAAAGCAGCTGCTAAAGAAACAAGCGGAGATGGCACTAAGAGGAGAAGAAAATACTGAAAGCAAACATGTTTGCACTGTGACTGGAAGTGGAGAAGTCCAAAGTGGTACACTTCAAAGCTCACCATCTAATATAAGAAAAGAAATTACTGGACCCTTGATAAAAGAGAATCAAAAAGATGATGCTAAAGGTAACAAGGAAGATGATAAAGCAAACCTCTCAATGGTTAAAATGGAATTGAAAAAAAGTGATATTGCTAAGGATATTTTGGATACCGGTGAACATGGAACAGTTGCAAACACCTATGTGCCATCCACTGAAATAGACTCCAACAGAAATCATGTTGGAGAATTAGCCTTGTTAGAGTCCTTAAATCATGAACCAGTTTCAGATATATCAGAAGTTAATAGAACTCATTTGCTAGACTCAGTATTGTCAGCCGGAGACAACACTGAACTCCCAGCTAGTTCCAGTGACCAGTTTACGGATTCTATTAAAACAAATTCTCGGAACAAGAGATTGGCGGACAAGGGGGAAAGAATGAAAGAAGAAATAAAAGCTCAATTTCAGTCAGACAATAGTGACACTTTTAACCTTGATAAAGAAATAAATTCTTGTGTTCATGTATCTAATGAAGACTCCAAGAAGGCAGTGCAAAATGAGTATGAGTGTTCATGCAAAACAAAGAGAGAGGCATTTGGTGAAGAACTACCACTGATAGAGGGTGAATGTGTTAGTGATAATCAGATTGGTAGTCAGCTGGAAGTAAAGGTGGATGTCCAGATGTCTCATTCTAGTTGCACTGCATCTCAGCATCTAACAGGTAAGTTTACAGAAAATGCAAATAAAGATAGTGGTCCAAGGAAGGATTATTCACCAAAAAATGTGGCAACCGAAGAAAGGGAGCATGAAACACAAACCTTTTATGCTAGTGTTCATTTGCCTTTGAATCAAGAAGGAGCTACTGAAGAGTTATTGCAGGCTGTGCATGGCATACAATTTAATGGAGTCAATAAATTGACGGCAACAGACAGTCTACCTAATTCAATGCTCTCTACTAAAACTGTTCAAGATCCTGGCAGGGACATAGTAAACAGTCCCAGCATTAAAGAGTTCAGTGTGTCAGAGAAACCAGTGCACGTCCAAAGTGATTCCTCAGTAACTCCTGAGGGTGAATCTAAGTATATTAACACAGAACAAACTGCTGCACCTTCCATTGAATATAAAGATGCTGAAACAACTAGGGTTTTGTCTGAGTCTGCAGAAGTAAATATTGCCAACACATGTACATCAACCCTTGAAAATGGAAATATGAAGTCCCATGTGCTGCCTCTTGTCTTAGAATCTCATAATGCCAGACCGGGCAAAGCAATAACACCTGTCAGTATTCCCAAGATTTCTCCTCCAGTCCCTGAAGCTGCAGATGGCAGCTTGGCTAACATTCATTCTCCTATCCATAGATCTGAAGATGAAACCAGGACTAAAACAGAAATGAATGCACAAGATGTTAAAAAACCCAACATTTCTCTCCCTGACAATGCGTATGACGATAGCAGGCCCCTTAAATCTGAAGAGATGAGCCTCCCCAACCACACAGTTCTTGTTGGGGAGGCCAGCCTTACTAATCCATCTCTTAAAACTGATGAAGTCTTTGTAACCAAAACACCAGGTTTATCTGTAGAGGGTAACATGGGAATGACTACTCCTCAAACCTATGAAACCAGAGATAATATGGCAAATCAGATTGTTCCTGCTACTCCTAAAACTGTGAATGCCAATGTGACAAATACTACTACTCCCTCTCAATCTGAAGAAATCTTCTCTAAGCTTTCTCCCCCTGCTCTTAAATTGGAAGAGAATAGCATGTTTGACATTCTTCATTCTGCCCTGGGCTCTGGAAAGAGTGCTTCAACCAATCATCCTTCTTCTGCCTTTGAAAAAGGTGTTAGTTTGGAGCTTATTTCAGCAGCCAGACCTAATTCCGAAGATAGTGGTCTGGTGAAGATTTTTGTTAAACAGGAAAACAGTAATAAGTCCAAGACTGCACCTGCCACACTTAATTCTACAAATGTCAGCCAGTGGAAAATACTTTCTCCTGCTTGCAAATCTGAAAATGTCCAAGTGGCCAAATTATTGGTTACATCTGAAGAGGTCAGTGAACCCAAGCGTGCTTTTCCTGCCACTACACCTGGAGGTGATGCACCTAAGATGGTGACTTCTTTCTTGGAAAATGGAGCTATAAGTGCACCTACAGTTATTTCTCATGCTCTTGAAAATGCAGAGGTCACTATGAGTCAGATTTTACCTTGTTCTGAAGACATCAACACTCAGTATACATCTTTCCCCCCAGAATCTGAAGTTATTCTAGCTGAAAGTGGCCATCCTACTCCTGACATGGAAGATGTTTTCATTCTCAAGCTTGCTTCTCCTATTCCAGAGTCTCAAGAAATCTCCAGGATTTGTCCCTCTGCCCTTGAAACAGCGGAAGTCTTGGACAGAATTAATTTCTCAGTTGTTAAGTATGAAGATGTTAAAAAAGGCAAAACTTCCTCCAGACTTAAAGGTAGTAATGAGGCTGGTTGTGTATCTACTGATGTACCTCCTGCTCAAAAGTTTGAAGGTTCCTGTTTAGCAAGCTCCATATTGTCAACCACGGGTCCTTTGGAACTTGTGGAAGCGATTTCTAGTGTAGACTGGAGCAGTGATGTGCACAAAATTCCTACTGAGCAAATAAACCTTTGCAACCATATTTCTGCAATAACAAAAAAATCAGCTAAAATGAATGATCACACTTCTTCATTTACAAAATCAAGTGACCTCTGTTCTCAAAAACCATTGAAAGATACGGAAACAGGAAAGCATAAGCACATGGAATCCCAAGACACTGTTGCTCTGTTTAAAAAGGCTGAAGAAATTGTTGACACAGTTTTACACTTGGCCATAGAAGAAATAAAATCAAAACAAGCAGCTGGTGTCCACCTGTCTAGTGGCAGCAAGGACAATTTAATAAAGCTAGGCATCCTAAAAGAACAAAAAACCGAAAAGATACAGCTGAACCCAGAAATAGCACAGTTGCCTAAACATTCACTAAAACATTTTAATGAGAACTGTGCAGAAAGCTCCTCTGAAGTTAAGGGAAGAGAAGTGGTTGCTACAAATGCTCAGGATAAAAAGATAATATTCAACATCACTCATAAAACTGACCTACATAGTTCAGTAGCACTAAAAGCAAAAGAAATAATTGATGAAGTTATTAACTCAGCCAAACAAAAACTGATGTTTAATCAGCTTGAAAACAGTGAGAGTAAGGGCCTATCTAAAAATTTTATGCTTAAACCTACGACTGGTTTCTTGAAGATTGTTAACACTGATGTTACATTAGCTGCAAAAACACAAGAAATAATCAAAGAACCCTTGGGTTTAAACCAAATAGGCCAAGGGTTGACTCACAATGTAGCTAGGGACTGCAAAAACACTGCATATTCAGTTCCTTTACTTCTAAATAGTGTAGAAGGCAGCACAGATTCAACCACAGGAGGAGAAACAGTACCAAATAATGTACTTTCTCAACAAAAAAATGGACTTCTACATTCGGATGATTTAGCAAGTCTGGAATCTGACCTTGCGTTAATAGCAGAAGACAAGCACTCTACAAATGTATATGATAGTACAGTTGTGACAGAAAGGGATGATAAAACTAGCATTTGGACAGCTAGTAATAAATCTGAGGAGACTTTACAGGTATTAAAGGGAGATACTGATAAGATTGAAGAGAGAATGCCACCATTAGAGTTAAAAGATGTATGCAATAATGCAAATGTGCCAGAACATATACCAGTGCCAACCATGATTTTTAATTCATCCTCTTTTCTGCATGATGAAGAATATTTCTGCATACCTAGCAAATCCAAAGATAAAAGTAGTCCTTCAGGTTTAGATGAAAGTCGTATGGGTAAATGTCTGCCAGAATATTGTGGCAAGGAGGAGGAGCCTTCTGTATTTGTGGAAGAAACAAACCCAAAAGATTCAAAAACCTACAGCAAAGAAGGCATAGAAAAAATAGAGGAAGTTAGTGAGACACCACAGGATGAATGCCAGTTAAACAAACATTTCACTGCATCTGAATCATCTGTAATTGGTCAGGACATTGAAGGGAAACTTTGTTTCAACTCAGATTTTGCCCATAAAGAAGAGACACTGAAATTGGCACTTGTGATGGATCAAGATCTACAAATAGATAATGCACTTGGAGAAAAGAATCTGGGCTATAACAATGACACAGTGGAGCTGACAAATATCTTCACTTACTCTCCACAAGATCAGCAATGGGGAAGTAATTCTTTCATTACCATACTGGATGGAGGTTCTCCTCCAGTTGAGAACCAGTGTATTTCAACTGACAAAAACCAAGCTCACTCAGTCTCTCCTCCTGACCTTTCTCTGAATAATATTCAACATTTTTTGAGATGTGAAACAGCAAAGAACAAATATGAGCCTTATGAAGAGGACAACAAGTTAAATGAAGCATTGGATAATTGCAACGCAGAGTCATTTATGACTGTGGAGGCTAAGCGGTATAAAATTTACCCATTCTCTTTGTCTCCTATATATGAAGATGACAGCCCACAAGAAGACCAGTTGTCTACTGATATCTCACCAGGAGGCCATTTTAGTGAAAAATCAGCAGACAATTCCAGTCACTCCTCATCCGTGTTGTCACTTCTTCAGTCAGTTTCTGAGCGTTTGAAATTTAGTAACCAATTCAGTGAGGAGGAGGAGCAGGAGGAGGAGGAGGAAGAGGAGATGGTGATGAAAGAGTCTTATGAAGAACACATGGTAGATGTTCAGAAAGTCTGTATTACCAGCCAATGGACAGATAGCTCAAACATGGTGCTTCTAGAAAATGGCCAAGAAAAGGCTCCACTTCCCAAACAGTCACTCATTCTTTCAACAGAACTGCTTAGCTCTGAACAGCAATCACAGCCGTTACCAGAAGAAACATCTCTTTTTCCTAATCCAAAACAGTCTCAAGTTCAACAGGAAGCTGATACTGCCATGAAGCCACTCTCTAGGAGTGTGTATTACCAATATTTTCAGACATCCAGGAATTATTCATGTGAGAAAGGAATCAGATGTGGAGGTATCCATGAGGAAGGATTATTGCCAAGGGGTCAGAAGACTCAAGACCACAATTTGTCAAAATCTGGAGCTTTTCCAGTGGTAAGTCATAATGTTGTTATAAGTAATAACATGACGAACCCAGTTGCAATTACCATCTTCTTTAAACATCTTAACTCTTTTTTTATCTAAATTCATTCTATTGTAAGATGCAGTGTAAACCTGTAATTGTTGACAATTAAATTATCTGTTTTTATAAATAAAATGCACCCAATTATTGGGGCCAGATCATAAACAGTAGAGGAGATCCTGCTGCTTCCAACAGTAGGACAGCAAGTGAATTTAAAATACTCTCAATAATAGCAATATAAAGCCCTGTCCTTTGAATGGTGTCTTAAATATGATGATGGCTGCAACAAGGCACAGAGGGAGTTTGAGGGGAGGAACAAAATTGTCCTTATATGAAAAGCTCTCTTCCATTTACTCCACTTTTGGTATTATTGATCCTTTGTTCTCTGAGACTAAGGCTAAGTCTATCCGTAATGGTGGCAAAATTGTTGCCATCAGCTCAGTCTAGCGGGTTCAATTGAGCAGTCTGTGTAGATGTGCTCAGTCAATCCAGAATTCATCCTAGCAGCTCCAGCCCCAGATCTGGAGTATTGGTAAGCATTTCTGATTGGCTTAGTGTAATGTGTAGGGTGCTCTTGGTAAGTTGTCAGAAGATGTGCAAGGTACGAAAAATACCTTGTATATCTCCCTTTTCCTGCCACAGAAAAGTGCAGCAAGTATAGACTAAGGCTATGGGTCAGTGTTTGGTACACCTTTTAATTCTAATGGAGGTTCCAGTTCATACTATGGCTACACTTACAGTGGCATGTGGAATCCAAGCTGGAATACAGGTGTGAAATATGCCCTCCTTCCTCCTCAATGGATATAAATAGCAGCGTGGATGGGAGGCACCACTTAGGTGAGTGGAGTACAGATGCATTAGAAGCTTACACACCCAAGCAGTGCCTCCTAGAGCTACACTGCTATTTTTAGAAGTGTACTATTCTGTGGCTTCTTCTCTGCTGGCACCTTTCCCCACCACAGTGAAAGGTGCCAACAGCAGGGAAATCCTCTGGCAGCTGGGGAGCAGGGAAAGGCTTCAGCATCTTCCCATTACTGGAGCCTTTCTGTGCTGCGCCCTATTGTTAGCCTTTTACTGCTGTATGTAGCTACATACTACAGTGTGCACACAGCCTGTTTTTCACTGTGCATGTATGTACATGTACCATACACTCTGCCACAAGTGTAGATAAGGCCTCAGCTGCAGCCAAATTATTTAGCTCTTTCTACAGATTAACAGTCTTGTTTGTGTTTGTTTAACACAAGGCCACATGAGAAGAGAGCAGAGGTATACTGAGGGTGAGGAAAGTAGAGGGGTCCAAGCCCCCAGGCTGCGGATGGTACTGGGCTGGCCATTCACAAGATGCAGGTGGCGGGGATACAGGAAGTGAGGGGCACAACCTGCTGCACCCATCACGCATTGTGAAAGGTTGGGCTGGTGCTCCCAACAGGGGGTGATGGGGCCGCCCCGCCATCAGAGCCAATGCCAGGCATGGCGTGGGGGGATGGGGGAGTGAGGCTACCCTGTCCCAGCTGGGGCCAAGCTGTGGTGCTGCTGCAGCAGGAGGGGAGGCGCTGCATAGCAGGTAACTTTAGGGGGGTGATTTAGTGATTCCCCCAGCTTTATGCCCCCTTTCTTTGCAGGTAGAACCCTCTTCTCCCCAGGGCTGCTGAGGGCAGGACCAGTACCCCTCCTGCACTGCGCAGTAGGGGGCAGGGAGTGGTCTTGAGAGATGCAAGGGAAATGTGGGCTTTGCCTCTGAGCATTGGACACCATCAATACACCACTGGAGAGGAGTAGTAGTGTTTTGTGGCAATTTGGGGAAATAGAAGTGTGTGCTTAGAAGTAATGATGTCATAGCTTCAAGACGTGAGATCTTCTGTGGTATAGGCTTTTTTTTTTGTGCCTAGTTTGTGGGGGTCGTATGTGAAAGGAAGTAATTCTAAGTGGTGCTGACTTTCATTAAAACATTGTTTATCTAACATTTGTGTGTTTTAAGGATTGTTTATTTGGCACACTGCATTAGACTGCCAGGACCAAATCTGCAGTCAACAAGGATCAGCAGTTGTCACTAATCATAGTAATATGTTTTAAAGGAATGCTTGGCTTAAAAAATGTTCTTCACACTATGTTTGACTATTTTAATGGTTATTTTCCACATCATTTTAATTTCAGAATCTTATTGACAGGGAAAGCCTCAAATGCAATCCAAGACCGGGAAAAGTAAGTGTAATCTTGTCACTGGGTGGTTAATATGGACTAAATCAATGTTTCAAGGAGTAGCAAAATTTTGAAAATGTCAAATTTAAGTACTTGCAGTGCTGTACATGCTAATAATGAAATTAATTGCAGGAAAAAAAATCTGCCTGCAGGATCCCTACTTAATTTGTCTCATTATTTAGTTCAGTAGTCTATAATCAAAGAAAATATGTGCAATGCTGGTAGAGCTTATGGAAAATCAGAATCTGTTTAATGAAAGCAAACATTAAAAACAATCAGTGTATTGAACTGTCCCTTGTTCACATATATCTGTTGTTTTAGATGATTATTTATGACATTAATGGGGACAAAAGTAAACGAGAAATATACCAGGATCTACTGAATACCACATCCTGGACCTTTCAAAGAGGAGCATTGTTTAGCATTATTAGAGGATGGTAAGATATCCATGCCTTGTTTAAATGGCATCTTTTCAAAAGATAAATGTGTATATATTTCTTGTACCTCTGCATCTGTTATTTATGGCACTAACCTTATAAACAGGAGGATCTTTTCCTGATTTATTATTGCAATGACAGCTTACAAGAAAAGCAATATGGTAAATATTCCTTATTCTGGAAACTAGCTTAAAGGAGAAGGAAGTTTGTTTTGTAACAGAACTAAGTTTTCACACTTTAATTTCATTAACCAAGGGATATTGCAAAATGAGCTGTAAGATGTATGTATTCAGCTGCTGTTTGAAACATGGTATTAAGAAGGAGTATAGAAGTAGTGGGATACAGAAGAATATCTAAGATAGACTATATGAATCTAAATTCAATTGCAAAGGTATAATGCACAATGAGCTAACAGATGCATTGGAAAGCTTAGTTTGGGAATGCAATTGTCATACGCATGCACCCACAGTCACTTTTTAGACTGTAGACTTTAGCAGAACATATATTTCTTGATGGAAGTCCATCATACCACTCATCTTCCCCACACCATAATAAAGTTTAGAGGTAACATTAATATAATTTGAGACTGGCCCAGTTATATTTTTATGGTATGCTAAGCTTGTTTAGTAACTAGTAGGTCTCATAGTGATATTGTGTTTTTGCCATTGTCTTGGATCCAGGACCTAGCTTGATTAATTCGTCAAACTAGGAGAGTATGATGTTTAATTTGCTGAGTTTTTTTCAGTTACTGGTTAGATTTCTCTAAGATGGTTTCTGCTTTTAATCATCCTGGTTAGTTATAACCTAATAGTCTGTAGTGGGTGCATCTACATATATATATTTGGAACACAAAGCAATAAAGTGAAGGGGAAGAAATGCCAATTTTTCTTTTTTGAGTACAAAAATGAAGGACACATTTCACAAGAGTAATGTGAATAGACAGAGAATACATGAAAGGAATGTGGGAACTGGCTTAGTGAGAACAGCTCTTTATTGAATTGTCCTAGCGTGAGTGCTGTACAGTCATGGTTCTAGTCTGTACAATAATTATAGTTCTTTTAATTATTTCATTATTACAGCTGGATTTTATATGAGAAACCAAAATTCCAAGGTGAGAAATATGTGCTAGAAGAAGGAGAAATGGGCCTGAATCATCTTTGGCATCTTCAGGACATGAAACGTCACCCAAGAACTCTTGTGATTGGTTCTATCAAGCATGTAACAAAGGTATAAACTTTGTTGATCATTATAGGGCATAAAAGGCAAGTTTTACCATCAATCATAGCTGTTCCCTTGAGGATGATGTATGGTAGCTGTATGTTTCCTGTCTCATTGTCTTCAGACTAATGGCTGGAGGACCTTTAGTCCATTCACACAAGTAACAAAGTTTTGGCTGCTTTTTTGAATCTTTTGAGGCCTTTTGATCTCTACCTCACTGTCAATTGTTTTACCTTCTTCTTTTCAACCCAAGACTTACTCGTCTCTTGCTCCTTAGGTGCCTGATTCTACTCATCTTCCTTGAATATGATAAGCAGATAGTCTATATGCTCTTGTCCCACAACAACAGTCAGCCGGATGCATTAGTGCCACTTCTTTATCACAGATGTTTGATTACTCAGTTAATTTAATTAATAGGCATTCATTCTGATTCTTTGTTACTAAATGTTTATCTCTTAAACATTGGACTGTCCTCAGAAGTCTATCTGGTTCTCTTTTGGGCATTAATGGTTGTTAATTACTATCTGGACCAAATATCCCCTAAAAATTATGCTCTACCATCTTCCCATATAGCTTTTTCCATAGTTAGTGCAGTATTCTTACAAATAATGCAGAAATGGCTGTATTATACTTAAGGTGATGAGATAAGACACAATTCAGAAACATTAGTGACTGGTGCTCGGTTAGATGCATCCCTTTTGAGTAGGTATAAACAAGATTTCACATGCAGAAGTCAAATATGGAACAAGAAAAAAATATGAACCTCAGCCTAATCTTTCTACCTAGGATTGTCAGTTCCTGTAAAACCTGCTGTATTCCAACCATAATTCCATTTGCCACAAAGAAACACTCAATAGAACTGTCATGTCTTGATTAGAGTTAAAATCCACCTGCCAGTGTGTCAGCAGTTATTACTCCTAATCTTTTTGCAGACCTGGTTTTAGGATGGCTCCCCAGAAGAGCATTATATTCCTACATAGCATTTTAGGAACTGTTTGTCTTGCAGTGTTCTTTGTCAGTAAAGTGGGGAAGGTAATAGATCTAAACACCATGATGTTCACTGGCTAGCCTAGCAGTTAGCAAGTTTTTCATTGCATGTGGTTTGTCAGGTGTATATTAACTTGCTGTCATAATGGCTGAGTATCCAATATGCACAATTCTGGATCTGAAATTAGAATTCACTATCAAGTCCAGTATTGCTAACGGGAAGAGATCTGCCTTTCTTAGTATGTAATTTGGGCTGAAATCCTATTACTTACACATAACAAAAGTGCACGTATATATGTACTATACGTACCCAGTGTCGCAATACTAGTCAGAGACTCAGCTGGAATTTATAAGGGTTAATGGAACACCTGCAAAATCTGATTGTGTTTGCATCCCGAGTTTGAAAAGGTACTTTGTTTAAAAAATCAAGAGAGGAAAACTAATCATAATGCATCTGTTATTCTTCATTGAAAGAGCAGTACATTTACCAGACCTTGTGATTAAAAAGTTTTGGTGCTCATTTTGTTTAGCACAGCAGTTTAAAAGTTCATATGATGAAAGCCTTTATTGTGCATAAATTGACTCCTATTAAAATGTGAAAATGCTTTACTAGAATTGGTATTTCTACATCTCTTCTGATCTACTAATAATTTTAAAATGTGTAATATTTGTCACCAGTAAGACATGGGTGTAATGTCAGGCCACTGACTGTAAACAAATTTCGGTTCTCCTTAAAGACTGAAAAAGAAAAGAGAAATTCAAAGGAGGTCAGTTGAGGACATGACTTATGAGAATACTGAACTGAATTTGTCTAGCAGAGAAACGCTGATGCTACGAGGAAAAGTTACAAGACAAAATATGAATTATAAATGTTGTAAGAGAAGCAATAATTTAATTAAATTCAACACCAGTAGTAAAATCCGGAACTATGGGCTAAGATTAAAGGAACATGAATATATCTTGGATGTTAGCGAAAACCTTTGGATGGTAAGTACACTAATAGTAATTGTCAAGTTCCAAGGGGGCAGCCGTGTTAGTCTAGTCCAGCAAAAGTAGTAAGGAGTCTTGTGGACTTAAGACCAACAAATTTATTTATCACATGAGCTCTTGTGGGAGAAAATCCCATTTTGTCACTGGTCATTTTAAAGAAAAATTAAGTAGATATTGACCAACCATGCGGTTCCTTTTCCAATCTTCCATGGTATAGTTAAGTTTTTTGTGGACAACAGTTGGTGGTGCTATGCATTGCAATACAAGGCTAAACATTTTAAGACAACTCCCCTTTTGTCTAGCAATTGAGATAGGCTGAGACGTCTCTGCTGTCACTCTCTAGGTTCATGCCAAACTGTGCTGTGTACAGTAAAGCCTTAGCTGAAGATCTTTTCTGGAATCTGAGCCTTTTCAGGAAGCATTTTCATAAATGAGTGCTTTATGGAACCTCCCTCTTTTTAATTGATTAATCTTTGATCTCTTGAGGACATATCTCTTGGAGTTGATACATGTGTGTGGTATGGGAAAGTGTTTAGTAGTGGTGTTTGTAGGTATGTTGGAAGGTTTGACTATCATCCTTTTTGTTGATGGAAACATTAGCCTAATTACTATTGCGTTTACCTTTCTGCCTGATCAGTCTGAAAATATTGGGTGTGTGTTTGGCCTGGATGGTTTTTCTTCCCCCGCCCCCCCCTTGTTGTTTTTGTGTATCTATTGGAGGCCCTCACATAGCATTTTGATTAGTTGGTTAAATAAATAATTGAAGATAGTATTGATGGGAAGGAGGAAGACAAACATTTATGGAGGAAGCTGTGGTGGTGCATTTAATATTTTAGTTGTACAGGGTGGGTATTAGTGTATTGAAAAACAAACCTGAAGTAGCTTGGTGTTCTGATTTGGGTGACAGCCTCCACGTGAAGCAAATATTTTGTTAACTTTGTGGGAGGTTGTGCCAAAGCTCATAGTGGATGCAAACTGGATCTACTGGGAGCGTTAATTTGCAAGAACTAAAACAAAATCCCGAAGAGATGGATTGTGCAAACAGAAAACTCAAATCTACTTGGGGGGGGGCGGGGGGGAGGTGAGGTTGGCTTCTACTCAAATACATTGTCAGCCCAGGCCAGCAAAATCTCACCAGCTGATTGCTGTTCCTATAGCTCCACCCACTCAGCCAGTCATCTCAAACCCACAGATCCCATTTTCTTGTAAGACCTCCTCAGAGGTTATGAGTCATATATTTCTTTATCTGGGCACAGGTGGTTCTTTTCACAGGTTTCTGGAAATCAAAAGACTTTCAGTTGCCTGTGCTTACCTTACCCACCATGTTTTTTGGTACACATGGCCTGTATTGGTTAGTCAAGAAACAGTTCTTCTGTCAAGAAACCTGTTGCTGAGCAGCAGCAGCTAGCACCTAAGTGCCTTTACTTTAGGGATGTAGAGAGTAGCCATGGACTCCCTGGCCAAGGAGAGATGCTTAAGAATCCCTAGAGCGAAGTTGTTAGGGGACCCCCTGCTATTTAATGTAAAAATGCCTGTAACGTTTTATGGTGATTATATCTTCCAACTGTTTTTCTGATTGTCACTGTGTGATTTACTGGATGACAATAAATGGTTAATTCAGGCAGCATATTCCTGCATGTATCCAGGAGAAGGAAAATATAGCTTTAGTTAGGTGCACTTACCAGTATCTGATAGACAGGCAGTGGTCATATCAAGTTATTTTGATTTCAGTACAATTGATTTGTTTGGTTTGCTGAAATAAGCTAACAGACTACTCCTCTGGAACTCTTTGTATTGACCTTGTGACCCCCCTCTCTCTGCATCTGTATAAATTCTTGACATAGCGCAGTTTCTGTTTCATGCATCTGAAGAAGTGGGATTATACCCATGAAATCTCATGTAACAAACACATTTTTTAGTCTTTAAAAGTGCCACAGTGCTCCTTGTTTGTTTTGCTGAATTAGACTAACATGACTACTCCTCCGAAACTTGTCCTCCTGCTTAACGTTACCTTCCTCTGACATCAGAGGGCTAGTTTCACCTCTCAGATAAGCAGATAAAACTTGCATTAGCTTCTATGCCTTCTTGTTTTTCTCCAGCTTACTGCACAGCAGAATATGATTCAGTTGGTATAAATCAGGGCGTAGTTAACCTAAGCCCAGATTTTTAAAAGTATTTAGGCATTGCTGAGTTCAGTGCCTAACTGATTATCCTGAGTGATTTACGGCCTTAGTGAGCCTTGTCTGTCAATGAGATATAGGCTGCTAAGCAATGTTCCCTCTAAGGTTTGGCGGCTTGTGTGCAAAATTTTCAACCCGTGTGCAAAACTTTTTCTGAATAAAATTTGTGTGCAAACTCGTGCAACAAAAATTATTAAAAAATCTAGGCCAATGAAAAATTAATATAAACTATTTAAAGTTGTTTATTACTAAAATCACCCAGTTTATTTAAAATTTACCCAAATTGCTATACAATCAAAAGAAACTAATCCATGGCTTTCAAACAACCCAAGACCAAAGTTATATTCAATCCGGATCCTAGGTGTCACAATTCTGCCTAATACCCTCATCTCCTGTGTTCTACATGCAGAGTTACAGTTCACACGGAAGCCAGCTAATTATCACTGACAGCATTTAAGATACACAAGGAGTCATGTGGCACTTAAAGACTAAGATTTATTTTTCGCATGAGCTTTCGTGGGAGACTCCTTGTTTTGTTTTGTTTTCCTGGAATGGACTAACATGGCTACCGCTTTGGAAATTGGCAGCATTTAAGATGTCTTGATGGTCCCAGAGGGGTAAATTCTATTGAAATTTTAAAAATCAAAAAAAGATTCCAGGCATCTCTTTTCAGGAAAATGCTGCTACAAGAAGGATGCTAAACACAGCTGAAATCAAAACAATGGGCTTCTAGCTGCTTTAAGATAAGGCTACAGTATTTCTTAAAAGCCTATTTTCAGTCCCTTGTATCTTTACCTGCCCCATCATTTTGGGGCTACATTTCAACTTAAGAGAAAATCTCTACCAAAATACCACATCACTTCAATGCATTATGGTTTCTTCTGATGGACAGACTAGGGTGCATAGTGAAGAGAATAATCTCATGGCTCCTTTGATTCCCAGTCTTTTGGCTGTTACTATATTTAAAACAAGTACTTATCTGATATCTCCGTTACATCTCTAAGATTTCTGTGAACTGTTCTTCAAAGCATCTGATGAAATGGGGTTTTCTCCCATGAAAGCTCATGCAATCAATATATTTGTTAGTCTTTAAGTACCACAAGAATCCTTGTTTGTTTTGTAATGAATTGTTGTGAGTTACAGGATTTTGGAGAAAACATCTTCCAGGTTCTTTGAAAGCACAGGGTTAGCATGCTCAAACACTCTCACTGTTCAGTCACTCCACTTAAGTAACATCCACACTAGCTTTCAGGAAATATACAACTGATTTTTAGATTTTTCACCTCCACAGCTTTATCTAGTTACAGAAGGGACATTTTGGCACTATGCACTCCCTTTTTCCCACTTGAGGAGTTTCAAACTTCAGGATATGAATGGCACTTACTCTTTGCCATGCCTCTTGTTTAAAAAGCTGAAGAATTGCTCCAATTCCAACTCCCTAAGCTCCCTGCCCCCATTCCAGCCCTCCTAAACCCCACCCCCAGCTCCACATCTTCATGCCACCTCTTTCAGCCCCCCCAAGCCCTCCCCAGCCCACCATCCTGACCCCTTCTCCACCCTCCCCATACACCCTCCCTGCCCCCACGCTTTCTGTGCCAGCTGCCTGACCAACCCCCTCCCCCTCCCAGCCCTCTTCACTGGCCAAAGAGCTGGGCGGGGGGCAGGAGGCCACGGTGCTGGCCAGCAAGGACGAGCCTGAGCTGGGGGCTGGGGCTGGCCATGCGAACGGCCAGACCCCGGCTGGAAGAGGCGGAGCCTCCCCAGTCTCCGAGGAGGGGAGGGGAGGAGAGGGAGGAGTGGCAGGGCTGACCCAAGCCCGCAGACCCTCCCTTCCTCCGGCCGAGGGGCTGGGCTGAGGCTCATGCCCGGACACAGCACTCCGGCTCGTCTCCCCGCGGCCACGCTGCCGCCCTGAACTGCCCCATGCGCGGGGGCAGGAAAATCCTGCGCGGCAGGATTTTTTTAAGCGCGCGGCCGCGCTGCCGCGCGCCTTAGAGGGAACAGTGCTGCTAAGTGCCTATATCCATTCTGAAAATGATGTAGGCTCATAAATCAGTTACTGTTGGCACATCTGAGTTCACCAATGCCTAAATACCTTTAAAAATTTGGTCTCTTTTAAAATATATATATAGTTATATAATGTTTGTTCAACTATTTTTATTACTTTAAAAACAAATGTTTTAATTGTTTTTGGCTATGACCATAACCACAAGTTACTATGAAACACTGAAAGAAGCTGGTAGCCTGAGTTCACTTCACAAAAACACCATCACATTTAGTAAAGAGGTCAAGTTTATAGGCCTCCAAATCAGACTGGAGGCACATTACAGCAGAATCAGGGAGCTTGCTTGTGCTCCACCTTCTTCGTGAAGAATTATATTATTCCAGTTTGTAGTTCTGTCACTGGGACACTTTTCATGAGCACTAAAACTAACTTAAAATAAAACATTTGAAAGCATTTCCAGAAGAACAGTTAAGAGGGGTAAAGATTTATTCCAAAAATAACATTTATAATATATGATTTAGAATTGTACTCCTTAAGTAAGCTGAAAAACAAACAAACACTGACTTGTATGATTCTGTTAAAAATACACTATTTCGTCACCTTTTTAGCCATGTAGGTACTGCATTATGTTTGCTTAAAATGATTATTGGCATAATTCTCTTTAGAAATCTTTTTTGTAGAAGACTTTAATTTTCCTAATAAAAATTGAATTGTTGAGTTCTGGTATTTGGCTGTGTGTTGTGTAGGGAAAAAGTCAGAAATGCATAAATAGTAGGTGATGTATGTGTAAGGAGAAAAGAGTGAAAGAGAGATGTTTTCTTGTCTCTTAAGCAGTTATTGCCTAATTTATTAGGAAAACTGTAACAAGTAAACTGTGTAAGTTCTGGACTAGGTAGGTTTACAGATCACACAGATTAGCAGAAACATGAGCCTCAAAAAAAAAAATTAATCTCTATTGTGCATGGCACATGTGCACAAATGGGACTTTCTTACCTGCTTAGCAGTATGTTTTGAGACAGAGGTATGAGTGGCATTCTTTAGCAATTTGCAGTTTTCTGCTGTCTCATTCTGCTTTTGATCTTTTGATTCAAAGGAACTAGTCTTGCAATTTTGTGTTGCTGAAAACAAATGCTGTGCATTGTTTGCTAGGAACAATACAAAGGAAATGTGAATATAAAGGAAATGTGATTATTTGCAGGAGCTGTGCTAATGTAGTATGTTACCATATTGTGGGTCCCTTGGGGAAAGTGACACAACATTTCTCTGAAGTAATTTTTCCAGATTTGCTGCTTTATTGCTGATAGTTGAATAATCAAAATAACTTTGTGCATCAGTGAAAGAGATTTGTGTTTGTTTTGGAAAATTTGTTACTGCCTCAGTGGAACCTGTTCGGAGCTTTCCAATTCTGGGGTGAGGTTCTGTGCTGTACAACTGAAATGCAGCCTGACACTGGGCTTCTCTGGAGGGTGGGACAGTCTCTGACACAATTTAGACCAGTGTTTCCCAACCAGTGTGCCACAGCACACAGGTATGCCATCAGGTCTGAGCAAGTGTGCCACAAATTTTTTTGAAAAACTACTCAAAGAGCTCTGGATTGGCTCATTGGCTCATGAATGTTCATGAGTTCATTTGGAAACTATGGTGGCATGCCTCAGATCAATTAAAGGTAGCAAGGTGTGCCGCAGCAGAGAAAATGTTGGGAGCCACTGATTTAGACAGCCCTGGGGGCAGGCTGTCCAGGTTACACACTCTGTGGCCTTAAGTGCCTCAAAAATGCCTGCAGTCTGTCTGGTGCTGTTCCCACCCCTCTTGCCTCCAGTGCTGGTGAGAGAGTCCTGAGAACAGCACTACTTCTGTGACTGTACCAGGGGAATTTTCCCTACTCTGACCCAGGGTTTATAGAGCCCTTTTATGCCACTTCTAACCTTTTACTTGGTTTAAAGGGCCAGAGCAGGGGAGAGGATTTCAGTCTTATGTTCTAGGCAGAGTAAAGCAGGTAAGCACATACCAAACTTTATAGCACATACGTTAGTTAACTCCCTTTCATTTCAATGGGATTTAAGCATGTGCTTAAATGCTTTTTGAATTGGGGCCTTAAAAGAAATCTTGCACTGAGCTGTAGCATGTTGAAAACTGTTTATTATTAACAAAACCACCACTGATGCTACATTTTATACATGTGTTGAAATTGCCATAGCTAAAAATATACTTTGCACATTTCTTGGGAAGAACTGGGAGGCTTGGCAAGATCTTATCCAGAAATGATAAGTTGGTCAAGAGCAACAAGGATAAAATCCTTGTGCCCGCCATCCTTAAAAAAAAAAAAAAAAAAAAAAAGCATTAAGTAGCTACCTGGTACTGGAAACGTTGGTTTTGGCTTTTACTTTCTTTGCCTTTCTCTGCAATGCTACCCTTTTATTTAGTGATATAAAATTGAATTTGCACAATTAGAGGTCATAAGACACGTGCATTGCAAAATTTAATTACAGTCAGTCCCAAAGATATTTCTGAAGTACTAATAATTGGGGCTTTATTCCAGAGAAGAATCCTTGTTACTTCCAGCACATTCAAGAGTTACTCGTGATTGACGTTACATACATCTCTCCTAAAGTAAAGATGGACTTAAGCATGTGCTTAAATTCTTTCCTGAATTGGGATCTGAATATGTTGTAATAAGAAGTCTGGAATCTTTTCTCCTTTGTTGATTTAAATTATTAGACAATACGCTTGTTCATCAACAAGTATAACCAGTTATAAACAGTGTGGTTAACACTTTAAGTTTTAGTCGTATTTGATATAACTCTATGCTCTTATGTGTTGCGTGTACATAGTCATAATTGCTTTTTTATTACTAGTAGAAATACCCAGAGATGTCCAGGGAAAATGTAGCAAAAGGTGTGATGAATGAACTACATCCATTACATGAACATAGCATATTGTATTGGAAATACTTTTCTCTTGTATATTACTTGAAGAAATGAACCACAAAATGGTAATAAAATGCACACACATTCACTTGCGCGAATTGAAGAATCCCAAGTATGTTTCACATGGAAATGGAGCTCCCTATTTAGGACATTGGAGATATTGATTTCACAATTACATTCATCCAATTATTATCATTAAAAGGCACAGTATTTTCCACAGGAATTATGATGTTTTCAGCTTATATTATTAAGATTTTTTTGCATTATAGCCTATCATTACCCAAGCCAATTTTTTGAAATATTGATTACAATACCCATTTTTGTGTGATAAAATAAAAGAAAGGGAGTTGAGAGAAGCCTAGAGGACAACAGATGAACTACTTAGTAGCCGAAGGGAAAGGATCTCATAGTTGCAGTTTATATGACAGACATAACAGAAGAGTCCAGCAAATGCCTATGATCAGGCACTACTAAAAGCTAATTATCTGTGGGCCGAATTGGGGATCTATGGGAACTGATTTCAAGATATAACCAATCCTGATTTTCTAACTTAAATAACTGTAGTTTCCTTTCAAAATTTTGTGTTTCTCACTTTTACTGTTTCAGAGATCTTTTGGGACACACTAACTTTCGGAAGTATTTATAAGATGATATTGAAAAGGAGCCATATGTATGTGTGTGTATTTGCTTCTTAAACAAGTATATGGTATACAAATTTAGAAAGCGCCATTAAATCCAAATGTAATAAAAAGAAAATAATGAGATATTAATATCACAACCAGTCAACTTCAATGGTGTCATCATAAAGCTGTTGAAGAACTAAGAAGTCAGAAACATGATTTAATTAATAGATTCTTCTGTTCATAAATACAAATGAAAATTTTTAGTAAAAGCTTATTTAGGCTGAGACTTTCACAGGAGCCCATCAGAGTTACTGCAGGTGCTAAGCTGCCATTGAAAGTCAGGGGAGGTTGGAGGCTTAAAATGCATAAGATTCTGGAAATTCCAGCCTTAATTTAAAAAAAAAAAAATTGTCATACTGCAAAACCTGAAGTTGTTGTGCTCTTTTTTTTTTTTTTAAATTAAAATAAATGTAGCTTTAAAAGGATTTCTAGCAGTATTGGCAAACTTTCCAAATGAAACAAACAAGGAGTCCTGTGGCACTTGAAGACTAACAAATTTATTTGTTGCATGAGCTTTCTTGGGAGAAAATCCCACTTAGTCAGACTTGGGATTTTTCTCCCACAACGGATCATATGGTAAGCAAATGTATTAGTCTTTAAGTGCCATGGGGCTCCTTGTCTGTTTTGCTGAAATAGACTAACATGACTACCCATTTGGAACTTTCCAAATGAAGATAACTTTTACAGTCTGATTTCTTTCTGCAGGTTTGTGGCATTCCAGAGATAGAGCTTTGCCCACAAGTTGGAACAGAAGGGCTTCCTATCTGCATACAGAGTGCAGTTGCCAATTTAGAAGAACTGGACGTTAAAAGCACCTTTTTCGTAACTGTCAAGTCAGGAGTGTGAGTATTTGAGCTCTTTACTGGTGGAACAATGTGACAGGAAAAACTACTTGCTGTCAAGAAGTGTTTTCGCTTAAGGGATAACATTTATAACATGGGTGTGGAGCCTGACTATCATAAAGGCATTCTCCATCTGTTTCTCAATCAGTCAGTCTTGTAAACATGTCCTTGAGCACCTGTATAAGTACATGAGGGAGCTAGTGTTAACTGCTTGAGATCTGTGTCTTTTTCCAAAACCACACTGCTAAAACGGTAACTGAGCAATTGGATTCTGATAAACAAATATTGTGTCCCCTAAGGTGCAGTCATACCCTGACTTGTCAGAAGTGCTATGCAGTATGACCCAGAACCAGACTCCTGACCAATCCAGTACTTTGTGTGTTCAGCAAAGGTAGTAGGTTTATCAGGTAGTTGTACAAAACTTCCAGGTCCTGTTGTTCAAAAGTGATGTTTCCTCTTTTCCAGAATCTCGAAGAGATGGTAGCCATTCCATGGTTAGGGATGAAACTAGCTTCCCAATATAAATACAGCATCCCTGGAATTTCACATTCTACTTCTGATCCTCATGTTGAATTTTTCTGAGAAGTTTAGGGTGAAAAATAGAAAATGAGTTTTAAAGCTATAAGAAAGGGAAAGGAAAAGTGTCTTCTCCACAATAATTTTTAATTGCTTACATATTTAAGTGGATTAACTGGTCATTTTGTCTCCTCATTGTTATAGATGGCTTGCCTATTCAGACCTTAATTACAAAGGAGAGATGATAGTTTTAGAAGAAGGCAATTCTCCATCTGAAATTTCTGCAGCAGATGTGAAATCCCTGCGTCCCTTAAAAATGGTGAGGAAGTTGTGATTCTTTGGATGATGCATCTTTCCCACTTTTAGTATCTTGGCCTAAAGATAACTTCGAGCTGAATATGCTCTTTAGAGGGTTTTTTTTAAAGAGATTTTTGCATGTGTAACATACTTCTTATGCAGTAGTGTATGTCATGGTTGCCATTAATCCTAAATATTGCTACGCTCCCACATTTGGCTGTTTAGAGCTCCCAAATATGTCAGGAAAGGAAGTATTACTTTGCAATGGGATAAGAGTTAGGCGCATGTTTGAAATTCATATTTCTTTCAAGTGGGCCAAATCACAACAGTTCAAGACCTGGGAAAGTTAAAATCAGGGTTTCAAATGTTTTTGGCTGTAGACTGTAGCTGTGGTTTATCATAGATACAAAATTTGGATGCAGTTCTGGCTTTTTGATCTATCTGCATTTTGACTATGGTGATGAAGGGCTGTGGCATTGCAACACAGTGACTTGACTGTGCAGATTCTTAACAGTTTTGTGACATTAAACTTCTACAGAGGTATAATAATCTTTCTGTTTGTCTTTTCAATGCAAACCTCGCGAGTTTTGGGACTATTCAGTCAGAGAGGAGCACGTGGTTAATGCAGTCAGACATCTTAGTAAAAGATCAGCTTTTGTCAAGAGGATGTGAATTAAGAGCCTCTTTAGATGAAACCAAAAATTGTGCTTTTAAAGTTATGAATTTTTTTGTTGGAATCAATAGTAACAGGTTATAAAAGTTTTTTTCGGATAACCTTGGCATACTGGTAACAGCTAGAATCTGCTATGGGTGCCAGGTGAGAAGAAAATAACTGTTGCAAACTTCCTGACAACGTGCTGCATGGCAGTCTTGATACAGAGGCAGCCTAATACTCCTTTGGTGGACAGCTTGTGAATAGAAACATGGAAAGTGATGAGTTTGGATTCCAAAGCACATAGCTTTAATATGTACGCAAAGGTTCCAGAGGGAGAATTTCAAAGCTGCGTCAGGCAGTTAGATGCCCAGTTCCCATGGAAAGACAACTTGAGTTATGCACCTACCTTCCATTTGCGCCTTTGAAAATCTCTCCCTGTTCTCCAAATGCTTTGAAGGATTACAACATTACTTGGCTTCTATTTTCAATGTTGGAACATTTGTTATTCATATACCATGTTCCTCCCTCCATAGCCAGCTTAATGTGTTCTAACTCCTGAGAATTTACCTATCAGCCTGTATTCTGGTGAAATAAGTTTGAATGTTAGTAACTTTTTCATATGTGATTCCCTACTACTTTTGGAAACTTGTACGTGGTACAGTTTCAAAAGTTACTTTAGTTATTTGAAAAAACTTGCTAGTGATATAAGTGGATGACAAAAGTAATAAATACTTGGAGCCATAGTGCAAGTACAATAAATGTATGAATTGTTATTGTATTGGGTTCTTTTAACATAGGCTTGTAAAAAGTTTCTGTGTTCGTAGATCATTTTTATAGGTGTTTCTCAGTTTTGTGAATTATCAGTGTTTTTAAATCACAATTAGATTTAACAAAAATTGGAATTATCTCATATAGCTGCAAGAACTTCATCCTCCTCTATGAAACATACATATATGGAAACAATTTCAGATTTTATGTATTTGTATTGATTTATTTATTTTCTGTCTTAGGGTGGACTAAAGGTACAAATGCCTATGAATGTTAAGGTAAGTACCAAGCATATTGACTGTAAAAGATTATATAACGAAGACACCTTGATTTAAGACTACTTCTTTTTGTTTGTGAGGGTAATACCCTTCTATGTTGTCTATGGAATATTAATTAAGGCATTCTGCATCTGCCCACTGCCTGAGAGCAAATTCTGTAACACTGCATGGCCCCATGGCCACACTTGCTTTGTGAGACACAAAGGTAGAGGCAAGATTTTTTCCAACATAGCTGTCGGTCACCTGGAGGAAAAATTAAGGATCTTCAGTCTTAAGTGAGTTTCTCCTAGCTGACCTGTTCACAAACATCAGTGACCAAAGGCTCCTATGGGCCAATTGTCTATTTCACCACGTTAATAAAATAGGGGAAAGAAGTATGCCTCCTTCACTCCACTGCAAGAGTCAAATCGTGATTGGGAGGGCCTGTCTTTTGGAGTACAGAGGGGTGGACAAGATTGGGAAGGCCCATTGGAGAGCAGGAAGAAAGGGCAAAAATGTTTTCCTTTGCTTTCTCTCCCCCTGCTCCTGCAAACAGTTCCCCTCAGAAATGTACATGGGCCCAGTTTACTTGGTTTTTATTAAGAGGGGGGACTAGTCTGGCCAACTGATTGCAAGAGCAATACGCACATGCACAAGGCATGCATGTGATAGTGGTGAAAGGTGAACAGATGAATCCAAAATGAGGAACTGTGCCATGCAAAAGGTAATAAAAATTGTCCTGCATCCAGGCAGATCTTCAAATCCCAGCAAATTTTGAGGGGTTTTGGAGTATATTTCCAAGGCAAACTGTCCCTTTCCTGTTTGCGTCTGCTTAGTGTGGATTCATCAGCCACAGGCTGGTTGGCTGAGAAGGCCTTCGATATTTTCTGCTGGGTCAGGTTTATGGCATCTCATTATCACTCAACTCAAATGAAGCTGTATGAATGGAGCATATTCTATGGATTGTAAATAAATGGGTGATTCGCACCCATGCTTCTTTCTTTTCATTGAATGAAAAGGGCTAGAGAGCATAAAAGAGCTCCACGATCAGGAGAGCTAAAGAAGCACAGTGTAGGATTTCTACCACAGTCACTGCTCAGAAAACAAATTGCATTCCTGGACTGTGGGGCTACATGTGTCAGATTTAAGATCACTAAACACATTATTTCCAATCACATTCTCCAGATAGTAATATATGAGAGAAGACACTTTGAAGGATGGGCAAAAGAGATTTCTGAAAACACTGAAGCTGTTCCAGCACTGTTCCAAAACAATGAGGATTTCCAGGGAATTGGATCAATACGTGTCATTGGTGGAGTGTGAGTATATTTAATTTTCTTATTTAGTAGCATCTGTAAATAAATAAATAACAATACACTCTTCAAGTACATTAGTTACAATCAGATTTTCCAAAAACGTTCCTAGGACAAACCACACCCACAAATGTTTGTGTTTTGGAAGAAAAGTTTGTGGTGTAGACAGTATATTTAGTGGCAAGTGGATGGAATAGATTGCTTTTTTTTTTTTTAAAAATATTCTTAAATTTTGCCTCAATTAGGAAAAGAGGTGTGTTCTTAACTTATGTCAGGTAATACATGGTAACTGACACAAACTAAAATCCTACTACAGGTGAGGCAGTTTGTGGTTTTCACAAGTTACCACACTGAAGTGAATTCTAGACTCCATTTTGGTCTTTCATTTGATCTACTAACATATGTAAAAGTTGTAAATTGACTCATCTTCACTAGAATTTTACCTTGTGTCAGTTACCATGCATGTGCTAAAATGAATTAAAAAACAAACCTTTTTCCTAGTGAAGATGCACCTGGATTGATAGTGCCCTGCTCCTTGTATTATGCAGTCATAGAATCATAGGGCTGGAAGGGACATCGTGAGGTCATCTAGTTCAACCCTCTGCTAAATGCAGGACCACTCCCACTAAAACATCCCAGCCAGGGTTTTGTCTAACTGGGTCTGAAAAATTTCCAAAGATGGAGATTCTACCACCTCCCTAGGTAACCCATTCCAATGCTTCGCCACCCTCCTAGTGAGAGAGTGTTTTCTAGTATCCAGTTTTTTACAGATGTGCAGAGTGGATGTAAAAAGCTAGTATTCTGATGTAGTAGTATTTTAGCCTCACTTTCCATGGATATAAATGATTATATAACACTTTGAGATAGAGGGTCTGTCTACAAGAAAGGCTACTGTGGCACACAGCTGCTATTTTGGAATGTAGACACTATAGTATGGTGACAGAATGGGCTCTCCTATCACTATAGTAAATCCACCTCTCAGAAATATGGTAGCTAAGCTGGCAGAATTCTTCTGTCAAAGTAGTAGTTTCTACACAGGGGCTTAGGTTGGCTTAATTATATAGCATAAGGGCATGAAATCAGTCCTGAGCAATGTAGTTATGCCAGTCTAACTCTGTAGTGTAGACTAGACCTGAGAGAACCAGGCTCTTGATACATGTCCCAGCAACTCTGTGTAATAGCTAACCAGCCCACAGTTCCTCCAGCCCCATCCAAGATGTGCTACTTCATCTAACAGGGCATGAGAAGCCTGCAAAGGTTTCTGCTACACAGATGAGTAGTGAAATAGCTTAGATAACATTAAAATTGTTCTCAAGATTTCCAACTCCTCAATACAATTACGGGGATGTTATGCACTTTATACAACTCTTTTCTCATGTTGTTTGCAGGGGTTCATGGGCTTTAAATTTATAGATCATTTAAATGTCAGTACCTAAAGACCCTGATCAAAGACATTATGGGCTAAATTTCTGGAAAAAGTCATATTTTAAAAGTTATCCATCTGTCTAATCTGTGTGGGTTTTTGTTGTTGTTGGGGTTTTTTAACAATAACAGTTCATAGAATCGTAGGGTTGAACTAATCTAAACCAAATGTTATCAGAAATAAATCCATTCTTCTCTGCCAAACTCAGTCCTGGCAAACTTTCTACAGCTGTTGTAAATCCTGGCAGGAAAATTTTAATGAAAGAAATAGTCAGTCTTTTTGCCATTGTGGAATGAGTTGGTGCTGCTGTAATGTGCCTATTGCAAATTCTGGCTTGAATAGTAAAGCTTGACTGGAATGTACTTGATTGAACAATCTTATTTTTAAAATATCTTGAAAGTTTGACTGGTCTATTTTGAATCAGAACTTTTAACACCACATCACTTTTATATCACAACTTCTGGAAGCCTTATAAAACTGTATGTGCCACAGTGCACTTATTCAAAGTAAAATCCATTAAAGACCCTCAAAATTGATGCAGAAATTCATTTTTAATTGGGGCTTATCTCCAGATTATTTTCAAATGGCACAGTTTCCCGCTTTGCAATACAAAGTATTTTACATATACATCATTTTTATTCATGTTCTATTTGACTGAATTAAGTATATCTCTTAGATCTGGACTCTACTGCTGTGCAATTTCAGCAGCAATTGAAGGGAGATACACAAAGTACTTAATACCTCATGTATCTCCTGTCAATTGCCTGCTGCCTACTTACCACAGTGTCTTCAGTAAGCTGAGCCCCTTCCCTCCAGCTCAGTGCTATGTGCTATTTTTCTCACAAGGCTGGTCTTACTAGATCAACTTCCTGATCAGCTGAGCGTGTCTTTGCAAACTCAATCCGTCGGTCCGGGAGATCAATCTGACTGTGACGAGTCAATGAAGGCAAGCCCTTAGAGTATGGGAGACTAACCCTAGGGAAGTCAGTGGGAGTTTTGCCATTGATTTCACCAGTGGCAGGATTCCACCCTGACTGTTAACGTTCCCAATACTGGATGCCAGTTTTGCTACTGAAGACTCTCTGAAAGACCCTTAAGGTTCCAACCATTGCATTTAAAAAAGGTGTTGAAATGCAGTATTAGACTGTGATAGAAACATTTTATCAAGAGACGTGGTGCATCTGTAGCCATTACACAAGAAAAACTATTGTTGGAGAAACCATCACCTGATAAAATGGAGTACTGATCCACCAACAATGCTACATCATTCTTTGGTGTAATCTCAGATAACAAGGTTTGCTTTGTTCCTTAAATGAGTTATGGTATTTATCTTGGGAAAACAACATCATAAATTCCTCTTTTGTTCTAGATATGATGCTCTTGTACTTTTTCTTGTATTTGTTTTCTTTCCTTGTGGTTATTGTAGGTGGGTTGCCTATGAAAAGGAAAGGTATAAAGGCCGTCAGTACCTGCTGGAGGAGGGAGATTATGAAGATATTTACTCATATGGGGGAACTGGCTGTGTCCTGTTGTCTTTTCGGTTCCTACAGGCTGTAAGTACTGTTCCTGATCTGCTGGTCTAATTCTTACTTCACTCATTTTTCCATTTAATTCAAGTTAAACATGAATTCACAGCTAAAAAGGGAGGGGTTTTTTCATGTATTTTTGTGAGGTCACCTTATATTTGGCTATTTCCCTCTTCTCTTCTTCCCCTGCCTAACCACAACCTTGCGAAAAAATGTCCTTTTTCCCTTTAGTCTGCACTCGTATCTGTACAGTGAAAATTACAATGTTTTGTGAACATTGATATAAATTCTAGGAGGTCCTTGCCTCAGGGCAACAATGCATAATATTGTAAAATACCTGGTCTTGGTAGAGAATTTTTCAAACTCCTCCATATAGGAAATGTCACTTCATAAGAGTGAGACAATGCATCTTTGTCCTTGTTTGGCCCCATCATGGTGGTATCTGACTGAATATCTTTTCTGTGCTTCCTTAGCCGCTTCGTTTTTTGTAAAGTGTGGCGCTTCTGAACGTGTGCTCCACTGAACTGTCTTGCTTTGTTTATAGTTGCTGACTTTCTAGGCAATGGTGTAGAACCACATAGAGCGCAGGTTGATGCTCCAGCTTTTTAGATGCCAGAATAAATATAAAAGTTTAACTTAGCTGTGTTTGTGTAGAAGTGCTCTATTAACATAAAATAGTTTTTCAATGCAACAAGTATTGCAAGTCTCACGATGGCATTACAGAGCTCTTTCAGTGATTTTTGTGCCAGAAAAATTACCCAGGTAAGATCACTATAACTAAGATGCAATTAGTATGACAATGATGAGGTACCAGTTAAAATTGAGCCAGAGTCTGATGTCAAATGCAGTCTTGGTTACTTCACTGATTAGAGGGACATGGGATTAGAACATCTTTATCACTTGCTTTGTTAAAGAGTTCTTCTGTTTAATTTAGAAAGAAACTTTGTAAGCTTTAAAAACAGCTGTAAAGACTCTTCTGAGAACTGAAAAGAGTGGCCACTGTGATATACAGTCCTGATAGCACTGCAGTATCCCATGAGCCAGCAACATTTGTTAAAATGATGGTACAACTCAGCAAGTCTGTCATATTAAAAAGGTAGTGATTACTGTACAGGCAATGAGAACATATGGCCTTTTATTAGCACAATGACATTCCCTGCAAAGAAGGGTCTACTAGGTTTGCTGGAATTGACAGAACCTGCAGTACAGAATATTTTTCTGTAGCTTTCTAAAAAGAAATCCCTATAGAAAATCCCTTAGACATGAAGCAGTGTACTGTCTCTGACCCAATTCAGGTCACTATCCATGGACATCTAGCACACATTTTGACTCTTAAAATGATACAGCATTTATAAGAAAAAGTGTAACTGTTACTGTGTTCTAACATACAATATTATTGATTTAAATATAATTAAGTGGCAAACCTCTGAGGTGTGAAAAACTTTGAGCATTCAGGAATCATTTACTATTTGAAAATACATCTTTCTGCCGAGGAGCTTGCTGTTTTGACTTTTTGTCATTAGTCTTTCGTGTGTTTTATTCCTTCTTGTGAAATGGAGATTTACCTAGCAATTCTCTTTGTGTGTGTGTGTGTGTATGAAGTTTTAGAATATATATGGAATGTTGTAAGTGTATACACATTTGGAGAGATCCTTAGATTGTTGATGCTACTGTATTTTCAGGAAGATTAAAAGTTGCTGCCAAGAGCATTTAATTTTTCCTAGGCTTATATTAGCATTTGGGACAGGGTAAGCCACTCCAAACTCCTGACATGCTGGGAGGAGAAACTTCTGCAGGGTTGAATTTAAGAAATACTCAGGGAGGAACAAAGAGACTATCTTCGGGGCTTGGTCTGAAGTAGAGAGTTGGAAATTTGTTGAGTCTGTGCGTGCCTTAGTTGAAAGGTTTCTGAGGGAGAGTTCATATGAGCAGGTAGGCCACCACCTTCTTTTCTTATTGTAGCATGAAGAATTTGAGCAGAATCTTGTTCTTTTAAAGACATTCTGAATGCTGGATCTGAGAGGAATCTACCTACAGGAAAGCAGTATGTGAATACAGAGGTTGCTCACTGGGGAAGGTTAGGTGAGAATGGTTGCAGGTGGTGAAGATGTGGAGGTAGAATTACCTGTACTCTAAACGCACTCTGAGCAGTGGTTTTGCCTCCTGACTCCCACAACAGCATGTGTGTGAAATCCGTTTGATTCTCAGGGTTTTGCTGTGTGGACTTTTCAGTTGTTTGTTTTGTAAATATTTTTTCAATATCCTGGATTTAAACTACATTTTCCAAAAAGAAAGTCTGATAATCTCCCATCCCTAATTTATTACATTCTCTCTGTTAAAATAATAATAATAATAAACAAACCCAAGCTTAATCAGGACTAAATATAAGAAATGTTTAT
The DNA here is from genome assembly GCA_007922195.1 of Podocnemis expansa. Classification (NCBI taxonomy): domain Eukaryota; kingdom Metazoa; phylum Chordata; order Testudines; family Podocnemididae; genus Podocnemis; species Podocnemis expansa. Next base: position 13,019,954 of record ML682018.1, on the reverse strand, counting down.
TTACTTAAAGATACTTTTTTTTGTAAAGTTACAGTTTATTGATAAACAAAAATTGAAAAGCCTGGAGAGTCAATTTAATAAAAGAACCTAGAATAAATCCAGAATACTTTTCACCAGGTAAAGCGGTCTTCTTTAAGGTTTAATTCAGCAAAACACTTAAGCACACATTTAAATCCTATAGTTCATGTTTTGTGTGGCTGAATAGGGATGGACTTACACACATACGCTTACATTTTGTTTTAATCAATCCTAAAACATCCAACATGTTCAGGTCAATAAAACTGATCTCTTGAGTGCATCTATCTACTGGAACATGGAGCTCTTAATTAGTAATGTGTTGTACATATATTATTTCCCAAAATGTTTTGTAGCTAAGGAAAGGGAGCCAGTGCTAATGGTAAAAAATTATGTGATCAGAATAAAATGACTAATGCCACTGATGCCTTGTAGTTTGATTCAGCCAAAGTTTGAGTTGCTAGCATGGGATTTGCGAGACCGAGGTTCAGTTTTCTGCCCTGCCACAGACTTCCTTTGTGACCTTGGGCCAGGCAGCCAATCTTTTTGGGCCTCAGTTACCCATCTGTACAAAGAGGAGATAACGCTGCTCTACTTCACAGGAGTGTTGTGAAGATAATTATGGTAAAGATTGTGAGATATTCAGGCACTACAGTAATGGATGTGGGCAGGCTGTGTGGATACTGTAGAAAAATAGAAAACAATTACCATAGGAAACACAAGATGTTCTGCCTGAGAAAACAGTTTTCTGAGTTCATTTGACACCAGCAGTCACTATAGGAGGTGTAGTCTGCTTCAAATAAAGCTTTCATCAATAATTCTTGGAAGATCTGAATATTGTCTGTTAAAAGGCATCATATCAGCAGTGTTAGCTCTATAATTAAAGGGTTTATTATTTATTTTGTTTAAAATATGGACAACAGTTGAACAGACTAACTGGACTTCTTCTGGACTGTTTCTTTTTTAAAAAGTTTACTATTTTTGCCTTCAAATTCATGGAAAAATAAATACTGGTATACTTTTCAATCACAATACCCTCTAAAACTCAGGAAGGAATCTCATGTAAAGAGAGAAGTCTAGAGTCTGCAGTCTCGAGGGAGTCTGAAGAGAATGCGTAAAATGCACCTTTCAGATAATTTGCTGTTACTGTGTGACCTGGTCCCACGACTTACACTTTCCTGTATATATTTCCTCCCATTCTGTAGGCTCCCTGAAACTAGACTTGTCTTGTGACATAACTTACCACATTTCCCCAGCAATATTGCTGACCAGATTATCAAGTCAGGCTCAGTCCCCAAAGTCCAAAGAGCTGGTTTCTTTGTCTTCTTCAATGAAAGAAATTAAAGCAGAAGGACTCACTGCCTTCAGTGTTTTTGCCCCTCACTTTCATAGTCCAGTCAAGCTTTAAAATGCATCTTCTGAATGTTACCCTAGAAAAAGTCCCATCCCACTGTGAGGCCAGAAACAGTGTGTCTCGTGGTGAAAAAAGTTCTGTGCTGTTGTTTACTAAAATGTAAATTAATGTGTTCCTGTCTCTCTTCCTTGCCAAAGAGTAACCACGTGACAGATGCTTCCCAATTAACTTTTGATATCTGTCTAGATGCATCAACTTGTCCTTATCTTTGAGGAACAGGTTTACTTACTCCCCCATATTGTCTGGTAAGCATATTTCAGTCATAAGTTCAGCCTATGTTCAGACCTTTACATATAGTGTTGCTGTTCCCATTTCACCATGGTATTATTGACCAGAAAGTTATTAGTGTTCAAGTGATATTTCACAAGTCATATTTTGTACAAAGCTTTTAACAGTAATGTTTAAAGTATGAATACATGGGTTCATTCAGTCACAATTATATATAAACTATAAGACCAAACCTCTCTCTCAAAGCATAAGTATAAAGCAACCAGTCTACACATAGGAGACCTAGATAGTAGTTGATCCCTAGTCAGGAGCCAGGGAACAGGAACATCTCACCAGTTACTTCTAAAGCATCTGGTTTTGGCCACTGAATCTGTGTAATTTGCAGACAAACTGGCCATGCCTTCTTTGAACACCAGCAAACCCTTCCTCTATACATGTGTGGAGAGGACGACTGTGAGTATTGTCCCATGACATGGAGAAGGTGTTCAAGTCTTGCACTTGCTTTTTAACGAAAACAGACTTCAATTCTTCATGGTCCTTTTTTTTTATATAATCTTGATTAATGGTACTCTGAATGCCTGTTTTGTTTTCTTATTAGCTAAAGTGTCCTGTTGCTTCTTTCCAGCTCACTGAATGTCCATGCTTCACTACTAATGTGAATCATGTATGTCCTTTTGAATTATTGTTTTGTGCTACAGTCTTTTTTGTAATTCACCTAATGTATGTATCATAAATTCTCTGTTTACTAAAAATAGTCCATCTGCATAGAAACTCTGAAAATTAGTTGTTAATTAAAGGTGAAAAAGTCCAGAGAGCATTTGGAAGATGCACTAAGAAAACACAAAGAATTACTGTACAATTGCCACTGATGGCAGTGTGGCTGAAGTTTAATATGTTCAAACGGATCAGAAAAGTTCTTTCAGCACCTACTGAGGAAGTATTGTTGAAATACGTCCTACTAGCAAAGATTAAAGACGTTAGTGGACATGAACTCGTGTGATAGGAGTAGTTCATTTTTATGATTGTTAGAAACATCTATTACTATGTAACGTGAACTGTCATCAGCTCTTAGGTGGAAGGTATGAATGTTTTGACAAATACAGAAGGGTCTTGTAGAATTCAATTTTCAGATGTACTGGAAGCTGCATTATCCACATTTAACACACTGGTCTCAGATACTGGACATCATCTTGAGGGAAAACAGTGATTTGTGCCTTCTGATGTTTTTGGAGACAAATGGGCTTGCTGATTTTTCAGAATGAAAAGCGATTTAGTTAAAACTGGTGTTTGCCAGGGACAGTGCTAGGGATGGAATGGCCAAGGATACAGAAACAGTTTATCAAAAGAGAGAACATTGTGATGTCATGGTACCTTCAATAATGTTTTCTTCATGTGTAGATTTTTAGGTGGAAGATGCATGTAAAATGCAGTTGCTATTGTATTACTAATACTTTGGGAACTGAGCAGTCTTAAAACTAGGTCAATAAAAAAGAAAAATCTGCAAAGAAAGCTTCAGGAAAAAAATGTTTAATGTATTTCCTACAGAAATACATAGTACTGATTATATTAAAAGGATGCTTTGATTTATTTAAAAAGAATTTAAAGATAATGGTTCAGGTGCAAAATCTGACCAACTTTAATGGGTTACAGTTCAGTGAGGAATATTTGCAGTCTAAATAATTGGGGTGCGAGGGAGGTTAGAAGCTTGGCTAAAGTGCTACTTCTGTTTCAGGATATTTAATTCAGCTGCTTTTCATAAGCACTAAATTCACTGAAAAAAAAAATTAAATTTTTTTCGTAAGTAACCACAAACCAAAACACTGTTGTATTTATAGGGTCTAACTTTCAAAAGTATATATGCAAATTTATATGCAATTTACACCTTCAATAACTACAAATGTTTTAAAAAAAACTGTTAAACTAGTAGAAAAAACAATCATGCTCCAGTATTTAGTTACTTTAAAGTTTGCTATAATCAGTGTAGCTATGTCAAGTTATGCCTTGATCCTGCAATAGGTCCATATCATGAATGACATAAGGCAATGTCTCACTGTGAAGCTCCAGAGTAATGCATGATTCTGTTCACACAAACCTGACCGCATCATCAGTTAGTAAACTTTTTGAGATAGGTGTGTCTTCCTTTATTGCACCTCTGAGAACTGGTCTTGATCCAGGCTTCTGAGTGCTACCATAATATACATATCTAATAATATTCAGTGGTAGTGTATCCCTACGTATTTAATAATGCATGGTAGGGTATCCTTACATATTTAATAATATTCATTGGTACTGAACCCCTACATCTGAGATCTCTATCATCACTCAAGTTGCTTGATCTCTTTATCTCTGGAATGAAGTCCCTTCCCTATAAAACAATCAAGTATTAGAGAAACACTGTAAAGTAGGTTAGATCCAGAATGTAAATTGTACATAAAAATGAGGAGAGGACCTTTTTTTTTTTTTTTTTTTTTTAAAGAAGGTCTAATCTTAACAGATGTGATTTAAATTTATTTTTAAGACTTTAGGTTTTTTGTGAAAATGTAAATAAAGTGAAATCAGGTGGTTATCTTTCACTATCCAAGTAAGGAGTGGATTACAAAGGAGAGAACTGACTAAGTGGCTAAAAATAAATAGGACCTTCAAAACTCAGATTCATTGAATAATCTCAAACTGTGTTAATAGCATGGCAAAGGGGAATATGTTACTTTTTAAAATGTAGGGCATATCTTTCAACCCTGTTCAAAACTAAAAATGAGCAAGCAATGAAAGATGAGGAATCTTCAGTAATGTTCCTGTAGCCAAATCTTTTCTCCAGGTTACTGTTCCATCAGAGCTGATCACTTGTGGAGTCCCTCCTCTGCCCCATGCATGCGACTTAGAAGCCAGAGAATCCTCTGCTTAAAAGAAGGATAGGGCTACCCAACCCTTCCATTCTGTATGAGCTGAGGGGACATCCTTGAGTTCCTTAGCACCTAAATCCCTTTTAAAAAGGGGCCTCACTGTGCATACCTAAGGCCTGGTTTACACCTAAAACTTAGGTTGGCCTAGCTACATTATTCAGGACTGTGAAAAATATACATCCCTAAGAGACTTAGGCAGACTTAAGCATAGCATCCATCGACCTACCTACCACCTAGTGAGGGGGCAGATTTACTACGGTGACAAAAAAACCTCTTCTGTCAGTTTAGCAACTATCAACACTATGGAGCTACAGTGGCACAGCTACAGTGCCATAGCTGTGTAACTGTAACTCCTGAGATGCAGACAAGCCCTTAATTGAATGACTTGTCATCATGTTAAACTAAGAATAATGTTTTCAGTTCTTCCCTCAAATGTGGTTATAGAATCACCTTGGTATATCCATACTAACATTAAAAAGCATGATTAAACATGAAAAGACTTATCTTTGGCAAGCCTCTACTTGCACATAGTTATATTTGGATTGTGAGGAGTCCCAAGGATTCCTTTGCTAAGTTACGTACAATGAACTGCTACTTATCTGTTAAGGTATTTATCCTAACTTACAGTGTTGCATTTTAGGATTTCATTGAGTCATCAGTCATGCTTTTTGAGTCAGATGGAGAAGATGGGAAGGTGTTGGACATTGTCAATCAAGAAATTCCTGATCTGGAGCAGACTGAGTTTGGCCCGGAGACAAGATCGATTCATGTGAAAAGTGGAGTGTAAGTCTCCTGCATACCTGTATGAGATGCTTTTTGAGTACAAGGATTAAATGACTTGCCTGTGCACAGTGTTTTTGGATTTCTCATTTGTCATGATGTTTTGCAAATGAGAAAGGAGAGTCCTGCCTGGCAGTGATCTTTTGGAACCTCACCACTTTGGAGGCTCCATATTACTACCTCAGTACTACGATAAGAATCTGGACAAGCCTATAGTTCACACAGGTTCAGTTTGTGCTCTTGGTCTTTATAGTTCCAGGCCAGCTAGACCCACTGTCCTGCAGCTGGATCCACATTGACGCACCCCTGCGTCTGCATGGAGCGCTATTGAATTTAGTGGTGTTCAGCATGCGTGCGTGGGTCTGTCTGTGTGGATCTCATTGTAGAATTGGGATGCAGAGAGAGAATGTATTTAGAAAAGAAGCATACTTGACCCCAGTCAGCAGCCACCTATGTTCACTGTTAAGACTCTATATTGTTGGATTCCCAACGTTAACATGCTCTCGGTCCTCCTCGCATTTCATTTGATAGCAATAGTACCAGCTTCACATGACAGCATCTCACAGAGGTTGAGCCTGATCCTGCAACAGTTAGCAGTGTATTTCATTGTGGCTGACATTAAGGGATTGCAGAATTGTTAAGAATCACCCCCAAATCTCACCAAGAAAGGGTTGTTAAGATTCATCAAAACCCTCACCACTTTCCACTCCAGATTAGGTCTGTAAATATGTTACAAAAGGTAACAGTTTAAACTATTAAAATTATATTGGTTAATGATTCAACTGATATAATTTTGTGTACTTGCTCCATACCCAGTCCCCTTCCGACAGTCCTGGGTAGGGTCCTTAGTCCAGCTCTGCAAGAAACCCCCATCTGAGACCCACGGTCTGCAGTGTTCCACAGCAGGGTGTTCTACAGCACCTTCAACAAGGGGCTTGGCCTCCCCAGGCAGCAACAGCCACAGTGCATCTGCCATGGCTTGATGCCATCACCATGGAGACAAAGAGTCCATGCCACCAATTAACCCGCATGCTGCTGATTAATCGATAAATATAAGTATTCGTTTTAATGGTAAGATTAATACTTACTGTTTTAACCTTTTAGTATTTTACATCAGTACTCCAAATGCAACTTGCATTTCTTTTACCTTGCTTTTGGTAGGATAAATTCATAGAACAGTGTGTATTAGTGTTATAGAATATTATGAATATTATATTTGAATTGAATTTTAAAAACCACCACTCAGTTTCCCCCCAGGGCAGAGGGAACAACAAAGAACCATGTGTCGCAGATGTTAGTTGAGCTGCTTAATGTACTGCTGTGGAAGATGCTTGGACGCTATAGTGATCGGGTCTATATAAAAATCTGAATAGAACAGTGTAGATTGGGCCCATAGTTTGCATCCTGTTTGTTTACAGATTCTTTGCAAATGATTCTTTTGGATCTGTTTTTTGTAACTTATGTTTCATTCTTCACCGTGTTTCCCTGTCTATCACAGCTTAAGGCTTCTCCCATTTTCCTCTTTATTTCCTTTTCATTCCTTGAGTCCCATGTCGTAATTACTTTCTTCAGCAGAGGAGACTTCCTCTGAGATTCATCAGCTATTTGTATGGTTCCAGCCATCTCATGGTAGCTCATTTAATTTGGTTTGAAGTGTTTTATCTTCATTTTCAGGTTACTTATTTGCTGGGGTGTGCCAGTAACTTTCAGATTTTAAGTAGGGTTTTATAAAACACTGAAGTGTCTTTAGAAAACCACACAATATGGAGAATTACATAAATTCTGTCAAAGTGGACACGATCGGTAATGTACACATGATCTCACACCATGTTGTGTTCACTATAAACATTTTTTGTTTGCCTTGGACTTTGCAATCAAATGCAAAAGGAAGTAAAAGTGGATTATCAGTCATTACAAGAGTCCTTTATCTCTTCCTCTCAAGGTTTCCTCGCTTTCTTCCGTTGGAATAATCCAGATGGAAGAATTGAGGGAAGCTCTGTCTGAGAGCTAGGTGAGCCTGCAAAGATTGAGGGAAGAGAGAAGGACTCAAAGATTTGAGAGCTGAATATCTTGCCTCTTGGCTTCAAAGCACTCTATGATTTTATGCTTAAATTGTTTGATGGTGGAGAGAGATCAAGTGCTGCAAGGATTTGTCAAGAATATTAGTATTGAGGGGGGAAAAAAGTAAAAAATCAGGAGTATGTCAAGTTTGTGTCTCGTGCTTGTTACAACAAGGTGTATTGTACATATCACATGATGAGGTAAATCTACTAAAAACCTTCTAGAAAGTTTTCTATTCAACATTAACTTATTGATAACTTTTTGTAGTCCTCTATTGAAAAAGAGGATTGTATATCACAGTTTTTCTTGTGTGTCACTCTTCAGATGGGTTGCATACCAGCAGAAATATTTCTGTGGAGAACAGTATATTCTGGAAAAGGGAAAATATAAATGCTTTTTTGACTGGGGAGGATCCAGTGAAACCATCATGTCAATTCGTCCCATTAAGTTGGTGAGTTATGTAATTCATTTAAAAAAAAATCAGAAAGGAACAAAACATTGAAAACTCTGGTGATGTAGTGATTTTATTCTGCAGGCTATGTGCTTTAATTAAATTGTCTGTTCAATTGATGAAGGGTTATAAGAAAAGATCCTCACAGAATTTGAGAAAAGTGCTCATTATGCGAACTTAATCTTCTGTTCATTTTGCAGTGCAAAATCTACATCTCCCCAGACCCTAAAAAGAAAATGGTAGGGAAGCTTTACAGTGAGAACTTCAGGTTTCAGTCTCCTTAGGAGTATATGTCCATAAAGGGAACATTCTAGCCCTGAAATCCCATTTTACCACAAGACATGCCCATTGCCTTATTGATGAAAGATTGAGGTGCATGGCAAGTTATCTTACCTGACACTGTCTTCTGTGATTCATTGGTAAATTACTGTTTTCTTTCCCATTTCAGTTCAGAAAAATATAAAGGCAACTTGCCCAAATAGATTAATTCTAGGATTGCTAAAGCTCGACTGTAAAATAAACAAACAAACCCAATCACCAGTGTAGTAAATGACACTGCAGCCATAACTCAGAAAACTAGAAAAGAAATGAACTTGGTTAAGCTTACTCAAATGGAGATTGCAAGGTAGCATGTATGTGTGAAAGAGAGAAAGCCCTGTCTTCCATTCTCTCAAATTCTGTCTTGGTGAGGAATTGGTATAAATCAGACATTTTTAAAATAGTTCAAGTGACCATACAAAGAGGTTGCAGTTTTTCTGTAAATGGGTTTCTAAACAGAATCAGTTATATTCATGAAGTTTTAGTGTGTGGCCTATGCAGCACTGAGGCAAACGTGAGCCAATATACCCCCAACTTTAAAGAGACTTAGGAAAGGAAGTGTGTGCTGGAAATACAGTAAACATTATTGAATTTCAAACCCAGAATTACTTTAAAAAATTTTTAAAAAGAGATTCTTTAAGGGATTTGACTGCCTGTTAAGAAATAATTGTAATGTTTACATTACATATATATACACACACATATATATATATATATTTTTTTTTTTTTAATATGCAGGAGCCACTTGGAATGAATGAGCCTCCACATTTGGTATGTTCACATCCTATAATGCCGTTTTGAGCAGGAAATTGCATGTTAATAAGCATTTTTGTTGAGTTTCCACGCCAGCTGTCTCTGATAAGAACTTTAATGCCATTATGTATTGTTCAATGACAAAGGCACCTCTTACTTGAGGAGACCTGTAGACACCCAGAGGCCAAGTTGACCAAGAATCTCATTCATTGTGTTCATATTGACACCCATTTTTGTTTTGTCCCCATAATGCCATCAATTCAGGAGGTTTAGGGTCACATTGGATTGTTACCACCTTTCTTTTCATAGTCTTTCTGTCCCTCTCTGAAAATTCATTATCACTCATTTATTTTTCTGTGTAGATATTGTCTTTACAGTATAATTGTGTGCCACTTTGTTACTGTAGCTTCTTAATATCTGAAGTTCAGAATTATGAAACTTGAACCGCAGAAGATTTAGTCACACACACAAATAGTTACCTGCCATTTGTTTTCCTATAGTGCTGTTTTAAAAAAATACCTTCTGTTTTGCAATTCTGCAGTTTGTATCTACACTTCCTGTAGAATGGTGTGGTGAAGTTAGTTTCACTCCTTGCAAAAGTACATGACCTTTGCTGCAGTTGCAGTTCCCAGCTTTCTCTGAGCTTCCCTCCCACCCCCATCCTAGCACACTAAGCCTGACTAAGAACATACTAGTGATTTAATAACATGCAGGAGAACCTTTTATAGAAAATCCTAGTATAAAGTTAAACATAATTTTTAGTGAAATTGTATGACAACATTGCTTCATTGTAAGAGGATTTCACTGGAGCAAGTTTTTGTTTTCAGAGTGGCTTAGATTGGGTTTCCCTTTTTTGATCATCATTTTTATAAGGTTTTGTTAAATCCATAATAACATACTTGTATGTAATCTTTCTAAATTTAGAAGCCTCTTTGCGTGCACATGCTTAGCCAGAATCTTTATCTGCTGAAACAGTCTCTGCTAACCGCATACATCTGAATTCATTTATATTTTGTTTGATTCCTTTCCTTCAGCTTTTTCTCTTAATGCTGTACTTTGGCTGTTTGCAGCCAAGTCCCAAGAATCCCAAATGCTTTTGCCCAGAGGGCTTGGTGGTAAATAATTTCAGATAAAATAGCTGATTGAAAAATCAAACTGCCACTGAACCAAACTTGTTTAAGAGCCTTCAGATAGTTTTAATAATTTTTTCTCTCCTTCCTCAACTCCATTTTTCTTCAGAATATGTCAGTTGCTGTGAGCCTCATACGTCAGTGTTGCAGATCCATGAGGTTCAAACAGTTAACATAAGCATCTAAACGTGAAGATCCAAAGGGGCAGCCATGTTAGTCTAGTTCAGTAAAACAAGCAAACGTAATCCTGTGGCACTTAAAGACTAACGAATTTATTTTATGCATGAACTTTCATGGGAGAAAATCCCACTTCATCAGATGCTTTGCAGATGGGGGAGCTTACAGAATTTGTTAGTCTTTAAGTGCCACAGGACTCATCTAAATGTGGGTGTTTCTCTAAACCTTTGAAGCTTCCTTCTCATCAGCAACATTGAGACTATCTGCAACTAATCAACCTTACAATTCTACTTCTTTCTTTCTTGTATCCACCAGTACCTCAGAAGATAATTTTTTTTAAAAAATTATTTGCTGTGTGCAAATATGCATGCCATTTCTTGCTGCCCTGATGTCAATTTTGCAACAGGAAAAATTGCTGAAAGGTTTAAAATGTGATCACAATTTTTAGTTTGACATCTTTGGTGAAGCTAGTGGAAGAGAGCATGTTGTTGCTGTGTTTATATCATAATTATCTTAGGGGGAAAACATGCTTTATTATGACCAAAGGGATTTTGGAAACTTTTTAAGATCACTCATTGAGTTAGAGCAAGTAGATGATAGTGCTTGAGGGGGAAAAAAAAGCATCCTTTTCCCTTTTTAGTTTAAAGATATAATTTTCATGTTAGTAACAGTTACTAAATTTGGATCTTCAAGGACTGGCTCACCGGAGTTAGTGAATCCTTAACACAGCTGGATGCTAAACCATATAAGTCTGAATCTCCATTGCTTGGCAGTGCGGCATGTAGCTCTCCACATTTTTTCCTGTTTATAATAGGCATACATACTAAAACAAGGAAACCCCGGTCTCCTCCTCTTAGAGAAGAGCCTTTTCACTTGCTGTTGCTTTCAGCTGATCTTAAATGTTATATTTTGAAATCTCACAATAATTGGTTTTGGTCTTTCATCATTGTCAGGCTCCTTCATAAACTAAAAGCATGTTCCAAGTAAGACTTGCATCTCCAGATTTAAAATACAATATCTGTATTTGTTAAAAATTAAAATAGTATTTTCCTTCCCTCTCCCAGTGAAAAAATGAGCAACTTTCATTAGTCCACCTATGGCAGCTGGCTGTCTCAAATAGTTTAGCAGACCCCTGTAATTACTGATGATAGCTTTGCACTGTGTATCTTTCCACTTACTGTCAGTTCTGTTTGTAAGAAATGGAGCTTCATGGATCTAAAGGATTCTTTTAATGTGTCACCTCAGATTTATATGTGTTAAGTTATAACTAGATGCCCCTATGTTCAAGATGTTCAAATGCAGTGAGATCTCAACTGATTTCTTTTTAGGATATTGAGAGAAGAACATTTTTCTTAGTTTATTATTTAAAATATATAATGTATAACCTTCACTGTCATAGCCTTTCTAAAGCTATCACAAAGCCAAGGGAGGAAGTGTCAGGCGCCTGGACTGACTAGGAGCCTGGACATCTGAGTTCTGCTCCTGACTCTATTGTTGAGCTGCTGTTTTACCATGGGCAAATCGCTTCATCTTTGTGCTTCAGTTTTCTTCAACAGTAACAATGGAGAAATGTACCTTTCTCTCTGCAGTGTTTTGAGATCTATGGATGAAAAGCACGAAGTGAGTGTAGTCTGAAATATCAATGTTATGGCTCACTAATGCAATTCCAAAAGCAGGAGTATCGTCAGCTGCGTATTCATCCCATTTAGCTGCCTTGTCTTTTTTAGTTCACAGTTGCGTGTCACTTAATGGCAAGATTAAATCCCCCTTGTTCTTTAAAACACAAAATCTATTAGCTTATTTTAAAAAAAAACCCACCAACTGTGCTTTTCCATAAAACCATTTTCTAGTATGTGGTTTTGGCTTTTTCTTCATCTCTTTAGATTAGATTTCTTTTCTTTGGCAGGAAGAGGGGCCACCTTGTGGCATGAGGGACGGGGGGAGGAGTACTGGCAAAACGTTTTCCAATGTTACAGAACCCGGAGTCAAGTTTCAATGTGAAATGCATTTCAGAATAGAGGGACCATGTGGGGCCTTCTGCCCCACATGGCCCTTGGAAGGTGATGTAATATAGAGGCTCCTGCTTAGACCTTGTGCACTGGAGTGATTTCCCCTTATGGAAGAAACTAAAAAAATGGCTTATGACACTGGAAGTCAGTTATAAAATAGAAATAAATGGAAGTATCTTCCATGAGTGTTCAAAATACCATGCAGCATTTATAACAACTGATAAACATTGGTCATGACACCTGATAATATGTACCACCCATTACACCCAGTCTTAACTAAGGCAGTGTACACAACAACTTAGCTATATCTGAAGACTTCCGGAGTGTGTGATTCAAGTGTATTATGAAATAGGATTAGCACTGTAGGGACAAGTGAAGTTTTTAGATTAGCAGTCAGATTTCACATGTGTACAATGGGCTGCATTAAAAATCAATAGTCGGTGTTTACCGTAGGATTTCCTAATCTTTGGGAAATACTATGGTCAATTCAGCTAATGTCCAATTCTGAATGGCATTGCACAACAAATAATTCACGGTTTGCAATATTTGTATGTATTCAATCTGTTCAGTAGCAGTAAGACATTCTGAACAGTACTTTTCTAATGGATTATTGGATCCCTAAAAAATTCTCTCTCTGGCCTCATATTTTAGAACTTACCTGAGGTCTAAGGCAGCAGCTGGAAAAGTATCCTACTACATTCTACAAACTGTCCACCGATTGCAGTGGTACTTGAGAAAGTTCAGAACCTTACAAGTGGTGTTCAGTACATCATGGGGTCTCGGTTCTAATCAGAGAAACAATTGGGTCTTGCATTTACAAGCAGATTAGGCGTAGCATTAGAAAACAAATTATAGGGGGCAATGCAGTGGTAAAGGGAATAATGGACATAAATGACATCTGTACCCTCATGTCAAAAATCACTGGTAGAAATGCAAACCAGATTTCTTCTTCCTTTTTCCTTAATGTTTGTTTCATTGCATTGCTTTTGCTTAATAGCTTTCAGCTCAGCAACAGCCACCAAAGACGACCCATCATCCTAACAAATAATTCCTGGGTCATGTAGAATTCTTAACCTCTTCCACACTGTGGACCCTGGGCTGTATGCTGCTGTAGATTTTGTTTATAACGTGTTTTAATGCAGCACTCCCTCTTGATGCGAACTCCACACACAGCTCACGGGTAGGATGTAATTGTATGCATCTATAAGACTCTTTGCTAATGCTATCTGTGTGAGCAAACTTGTCAGACTGGACATGACACTGTGACTCCAACCAGAAATTCTCATGCAGGCTTTTTAAAGGTGTCATCTCTGCTGAGTGTGGGCACAGAATATTCCAAGTCACTTTTTGTTAATAGTCTGCCTTGGTATCTTTTCACGAGTATCTCCTCTCCTCTCCCTTTTCTTGTGCTCCATTTCGTGCTGACCTCTACCCAAGATCTGGCTGCATCTCACTGGTGCTCTATGTTATAAGGCCAGATTTTTCAGCCCCATCATTGTGCTTTCTGTGGCAATGCTCCTGTTACCTTCAAATGAGTATGTATTTGCTACCACTGCCATCGATATCCATTGGAAATCTCCACAGTTAAGGAATGCAGACTCTGGCCCACAGTTCATGAAGCACTTTGGTGTCTTTCAAGAGGAAGGGTGCTATAGAAAGTTCTTCTCTTGAAAGTCTGTTAGATTTGCATTAGTACTTCTATGACTTGCATTGCTGTTTCCCTGTGACTGCAGTTTGCTCTGCTAATAGTGATGATGATAACATTTTCTTTCTAGTCATCATATTTTTATTGTTGTTCTTGTAGCTCAAAGCTTTCAGTAACACACATTTCCAAGGAGTATGTGTAGATTTCACAGCAGAAGTTTCTGAGTTTACATCATTCATACCATGTTCTTTTAAGGTTCTTCGGGGATGGTAAGTGTGTTGTTTTACCCACCACCATTTTTAAGTAGTTAGAGAGCATTTTTTTTAACCTACACTAAATTTCAAATAGTCAAATGTATTGAATACATTACCATCATGCTCCATCTTGTCATATGCCTACAGTCTTGCAACCTGCTTTGATAATGCTCTTCTTTTTAACAAAAGGGGACTTAATGCTTTTTGTGGTTCTATGGAAAAAAATCACTCAATTTCTGTGGTTATTTGACTTGCCTTTTTGACTTATAGATTTCAGAGATTCAACAGAGTAAAGCTAGCTGTGTTCCATTAATGCCTTTTAATACTGGGGTTGAAAATTGTACATATGATGGAGCGGCAGAAGCAAAAAATCAAATCAGTCTTTGGTTTCACTTTTTTTGTAGTACCACTTTAAAAATAATCCAAAGCCTTGTTTTATTTCTAATTCTTGTAGGAAATACTTGATCTTGAGAAAATGTGTTGTTAATTGGCTGCATCAATTAAACTTTTCTGTTTGTTTGTTCGTTCTTTCAGTTGGCGCCTGTTTTACCAAGGGGAAATTGCTGATAATCATTGTGTGCTGGAAGAAGGCCTCTACTCTGACCTTACTTCCTGTGGCTGCGCAACAGCTACACTCAAATCCCTCGAGCCTGTGGAATACGTAAGAGCTTTACAGAAAGAATTACCTTCTGTAACTTTTTCCCTCTCTGATCATATAGAACAGTGATTGTATTAAAGAACAGAGACTTATGCTCAGGGGAAATATTAAAGTTGGATGTTAGGCTTGTGGATTTTCACTATTAGATCAACCCAGGCCACACACACACAACATACTTTCTAGGAAGAACTTAACTCTGTTTTGTGTGAGCTGAATTCATGTTTGCTTTTCCAGTAATCCTTATAGAGCAGCCCAGAAAGAGTAGGTTAATACAAATCGAATATTGTACTTTGTACTTCTGTCTCATTATGGGGTTTCCTTTACAGTCGCTTCCCCAGCACCAGTTTAGATGTTAACAAAAACACTAAGCACATAAGAACATGAAAGCTATATTACAAAGTATTTAGCTGCTAGTATGTTATTAATTTGCTAGCCATAGTTTTAGGGGAAAATTTTACAAATGTTTGACTTGCCTTTTCTAAAAGGTCATCTAGTTATGTGTCACCTGTTAAAACTGCTGCATTATGCCATCCAGAATAAAGGTTAATATTTTTGCTGTAGATTCAGTACACAGTATTAAAACATCTTGACAGACAAAACCTTTTAAAACATTTTAAAAATTACTGAGTTGGTCATATTTATTACAAATATCAAGTTCCTTTTTCTAGCCATGAGCAAGTCAAGAAAATTTGATGAGGGGTGGGTGGGATGGATACTTAAATTAATGAAGATTTGCTCTAGCTCCTTGGCTGGTATAAATGGGCATGGCTCCAGTGATTTCAATGGAGCTACACTAGTTTATGCTCACTGAGGATCTGACCCTTGGATTTCAACTCTAATCCTTTTAGGATTCCTTGATTAATGGGCAGGGCAAACTCAATGAGAAAAGGGGTATTAAAAAGCCCACTTCTACACAACCACAGGAGCAGGCGGAACAGGACTGGAGCTAGAGAACAGAAGTTTTGTGAGGAAATGTGAGAGTCAGCTACACCTAATAAAAATTCTATAAACTTAGGCTAATAATGCTTCTCCCCCCCCCCCCCCCCTGCAAAGAACACCTGTGTGCACAAAAATGAACAAACCCCTGAAAGAGTAACCGATGTAGGCAGAAGTTCAGCAGCAGAGTGGAGGCTAACCAGTTTATTGCACCAGACAACTTATTGCATACACTGTGAGCAGATAGTAAAGTAACTCAGAAGATGTTCAAGTAGATCATGACCCTCAGAGACCACGTACTAGCCCTTAAGACTAGATTGGCTGAACTGAAGAAGCTACCAGAGACAGGAAAATACATAGATGTGTTTTTCCAGGACAAAGTAGAGCAGTCCTATCTCCAGTCCAACAGCCTCTGTGCTGTTGAATAGGATGAAACCCTTGTGGAAGGAGATCAGTAACCCAAAATAGAGGAAAACAGTCCCATAGCTGGGACCCTCCTACCAGATGATATCGTATTCTGTCACACTGAGGATATCTCTCTGGAGGAGGGGACCCTTGTCATTAGGAAGAGACAGGTGATAATAATGGGAGATTTGATTGTTAGAAATATATAGTTGAGTTCATATAGTACCCATGAGAACCATGGGAAGGAAGGCTGCAGATCTCTTGAGGTATCTGCATGAATTGCTAGCTTGTGCATCTGAAATTTAGAATTCTGTATCTCCCACTTGATTCCTGGCACACTTCTTTCTTGTTCCGGTGAACAACTCCAAATGAAGAGGTAGGTAGAGTGAGTTAGAAATGAATATCTTGCTAAGTATAGATTCAGATTTAACAATTACAGCCTATGATCTGTGACAGTGTTTTTCGTTCTGTTGCTACTTGTCTCAAAATCTCCAGAATCATCCTGATGTTTTGCTAATGAGCCTGAAACATGTGATAGGTCCCAAAATATCAGACATTGTAATGTTCAGTCACAGTGTGGGCCTTTTTTGACCCAGCACAATAATATTGTAATGTGGTAACCATTATACTACCATGATATGTGTTAATCCAAGGGAGTTAATCTCAGGGAGCAGCTTGGAAATGCATTCTCTGTAAGATTGACTTGGCTGAGTGCAATGTGGTGGAGGTATCACCAGGGGTGTCGCTGGAGCCTGGCACGCAGGGCTCATGCTCCGAATCTCAGCGCCAGTGCCCCGAGTCCTGGTGCAGCCCCTGCCTCTTCCAGCCCCATCTCCATCTAGAGATCTGGGGTCAGGTTACCCACGGCGGCAGCTGCTGCTTCCAGCACTGTCCTAGGCTGGGCCACCCGTGGCGGCAGCTGCTGCTCCCTGTCCTGTCCCTGGCCAGGGATCAGGAGCCAAGCTGGCAGCAGCAGGCAACCGAGGCCAGATCGCAGCCGAGTACAGAATTGGGGCCGGGGCCTGGGCCTGGGCCCTTCCCCAGGGTAGCGATGCTCCTGGGTCTCACAGAAGGAAAGATTTGTTGATATCAATAGGTTACTGAACAGGGAAAGAAGAACAGACTTTAATTAGGGAATGCAGTGAATTTGTTTACAGTAGTTCACATTTATTTACTTTTGTTCTAACTCAGGAGTGTCGCTGCCCCAGGGAAGGACCCGGGGCACTGGCCCAGGCCACGCCCCCTGGCCAGGGACAGGGCCGGGAGCGGCCGCCGCGGCCGTGGGCGGCTGGACCCCAGATCACCAGCCAGGGATGGGGTCGGGAGTGGTGGCCGCAGGGCTGCCTGGCCTTGGGGAAGTGGCCACCACGGCTGCAGGCGGCTGGGCCCTGGATCCCCGGCTGGGGACAGGGGTGGAGCTGCCACCGCTGCCATGGGTGGCTGGGCTCCGGATCTCCGGCCCAATTGTGCCGGAGACCGGGAGAGGTGGGGCCCTGCAGGACCCGGGGCACTGGCACGAGGATTCGGGGCACAGACCCCATGTGCCTGGTGCCAGCGACACCCATGTTCTAACTTGAGGCTTTTCAGGGAATGCGGTAACATATATTTGGGTGTGCATTAGGAGCTTGAAAATAATTTCTCTGCCTCATGGTTTTCCTGATTTAAGTCTGGCAAATCTATTTTTCTGTGTTTCTCGTAGAATTTGTGAATAAGGTTCTTTGTTTGGTTTCTATTTCTGTACTAGCATCTCTGAGCTAGTCTTTCAGAACAAAGGTCACCTGTTTTGGTGATGATTGATGATGATTGGCTGGCAGGTAGCAGAGCACAATTTATTGGAAGCTCTTTCTCACATACACATGTGCACGCGCACACATGCACTTTTCCATGCAATGGATGTATTGCTGAAGCACTTTGTCTTCATGGTGAATTTTGTGTGCAAAAAGGTGTCCTGACTTGATTACTAAGCCTTGTTATCTGTGATAGTGTCACCAAGTCAAACTTCCTGGCTCAGTCTTAACACTTTTTCATTGCACTACTCTAATCTTCAAGCATGGCAGGAGGCCATGTCTCTCTCTGTTTAAAGCTGGACTGGATGGACAGTAATATTGGCTGAGAGCTAAAAGCATTCTTGAAATGGTTTTAAAATTCCCTAAATTGAATGGAAAAATTATTCTCTCTCTCCTGCCTTCTGGTGATTAATAAAATTTTGCCTCCTGTACTTAAGAACCAGGAGAGGAAGAGAAGGAATGGGTTACAGAAGCCTCTTTTCTGTGGGTTTACAGGAGCCTGTTTCCTGTCCTGGGTTGCTCCCTCGCTCCACTCAAAAAATGTTTCATTGAAGTGTCACTTTTATTGGAATCTGTCTTGCAGTTTCCTCAGATCAGACTGGATGAATCTGGCCTCCTCAGAATTTGTAGAAAGAGGGTTAATAAAAGGGTGGTCTATAGGTCAGGGGCACACGCTTATCTATAGGTTGATGATAAAAGAATAATATCTACTGCACTCAGTGAGCACCATAGAAAGGGAAATGAGAGACCTGCCACAGCAAGGGGGTAGTTATTTTACTGGGAATATAAATATGTGAAGCTGTGAGTTGCTGCTTCTGCTGCAAAAAGTGCTGCTTCAAGCAAGTGCCCCACTAATTTTATTTAATGTCCTGTTTTACGGTAGGGATGGATATCAGTGTAAGTATGTCATTGAAATACAGCACCCTGCTGTCCTAGCAGTTGGTGCTGCCCACCATGGCTGCCAAGAAAAGCTCTGCCTCTGGGTGGTTGCAATGAGTGTTCAAGCTAATAACCCCCTTCATCCAAGGGTCTCAAGGCATTTTGCAAATGTTTATTTATCAAGTTTGTTCTGGTAGACATTTAGATCCATAATCCAAATAGGTAGAACCAAGACACAGAGAGGATAAGTAACTTGCCCATGTTTACCCAGACAGTCAGTTCCTGAGTCAGGAACAGATCGCAACAGTCCCAACTGCATCATTGGCTCTAACCAATAGACAGCTCACAGCAATAACTCACTTTGTACAGTACCATGAACTAAAAATGAGAGACTGTACACGTTGAGTTTCCCATGTGGGTGAGTGGTTAGATAAAACAGCATATCCCCTAGAGCCAGTGTGACTCATCGGTGTCTGTGGATGGAACACAAGCATGGTCTCTAACCTTAGGGGGTTGAAAGTGTTTACAGGATGTTTGTTACATGTCCAGACCTGTTGTTTATGGAATCATAAATAATAGTTGGTGTACATATTATACAGATGATAATACTATCCAAAAGTTATAACAAATTATATATTTTGGAAAGGCTATAAAATCTCATGGTGTTCAGGGTTTTATTCAGTCTCTTACTATTAGAGATCACTATCATACAGAATGTGGGGGCAGATTGCCCCATATCTGCTTACTTTGTGCTTCTTGCACTTCTGTGAATTATCTGCTACTGGCAGTGTGCTGATTTAGATTGACATCAGGTGTTATACAATATGGTAATTCCTATGTTCTTATGTTCAGAGTTGAGTACAAACCCTAACTAATCCTTACAACATTCCTGAGAGGGAGGTAATCAGACACAAAAGTTAGCTGATTTCCTCAAGACCATGCAGCGAAACGAGTTATTTGGCAGAAGTAGGATTTTCCCTAGGGAATTTATCTGCCAGTCTCGTGCTCAATTCACTAAAACCGTGCTACCTTCCCACAAATAAGGGAGTAGCCCTTAAATTGTCTTGTTGAGGCAACTTCGGTATGACATTATAAAGGCCAAGAATGAGCTCCAGAGCTTTCTGTGCATGCAGTACAGCAAACATTTAACGTCCACTTCATCCTGATCATGCCATAGCAGATAATTCAGAACAAACAAGAAATGGGGGGGAACCCATTACAAGTTTTTGTAACTGGGAAGACAATTATTTCCCAGTCTAAAACCCACTGACCTTGATGGATCCTTCTGTTAAAGCAGGGGTCTGAAACTCAAATCACCATGAGGATTAGTACAAGGCCGCATGAGGACTAGTACACTAGCCCAAAGGCCGCACCACTGAAACCTCTTCATATGACGATATTGCAAATATCAGTGATGATAGTCTTGCTGTGAGCGGCAGGAAATAGCTTTACGGGCTGCATGCAGCCCACGGGCCATGTGTTTGAGACCCCCCTGTGTTAAAGGATAGAGCATTGGACTGACCTCTTTAGTCTGTAAATCTATGTAACTTTTATTGTGGAGGTTGTAGAGAAGCGTGAGAAGGAAACATTTGTGGTGACACCTTCCCATATCAAGTTTAATTAATAACATTTCCATATAATGTAAAGTGAAAGATTATCTGTACTTCCAAAGGGACTGTATATTTATATTTTATTATAAAAATGTGTTTGTGCGTGTGGTGGTTTGCAGCTATCTTACATAGCAACCTTACTTAATTTCTGTAGGTCTGTTTCTTAATGTTAAGATCAGATAGTTTTGCTTTTGCTTTTCTCATGGAATGGGCACTTAAAAGTGAAAATGGAAACAAAAGAAATTTGAAGGAAGCTCATCTTGTTTGTGTTAGTCTGAGAGATTTTTGCATTGGCAAAATATACAGTTCCATTCTGAATTTTTGAACATTTGATTGAGTGATTTTAGACTTGCTAAATAAAAGTGAGATGATGTGTGAATATGGCTCAAAGACTTTAAGCGAAACTGTGTGAAGGGTTAGCTTGTAAAGACTGAAGTAATACGTATGAGGCTTAATCTAACAACTGAAATGCTACTGTGGGGAGAGAAACAAGTTTGGCAACATGTCCACACCATGTGATTTATTAATACCAGCGTATCTGCACCTGTTAACCTAAAGAATTAAATGCAAAGATATTCTGTACTTAAACATTCCTTCCTGCAATACTATGTAGGAGTAACTTCCTTTTCTCATCGCACTTCGCTATAAATCGTTTAGCCCTCCCCACGTTCTCTCCAATTCATTACATCATAAATGAGGCTTTCCTCAGTATTCATTTTGTTTGTGCAAGGTGTTTTCCTTAACATACAAAGGTCACCTTAAAAGCATTCTTCAGTACTTCATTATGTTTATAACAGGCAAGATTTTTTTCCCTTTAAACAAAAGATAGAAGTATATATAGTTGCCAGCGTTTCAAAATATTTTCCTGAGAGAACTTGGAGAGCCGCCCTGAGCTGGGCTGGGGAAGTTATTTGCATATTGTAAGTGCCCTTAATTTGGATATCTCAACTTGCAAAATTCTCCAGGGATTCAGGGTTCATCTGAACAGCCACAGTCCTTGGAGACCCTGTCATAAAACAGTCAACCTCCTCTCCTCCAGCACTCTTACAATCTCCCCACACACGTACTCTTGAAAGGAGGCTGGAATTGCAGAGATCCCGTGTTTTCTTTAGTAAGTTGGCACTTTTCTTTCCCTGGCAGCTGGTGATTTTTCTCCTTCTGTTTCCCACCATTAATTTGATGTAAGAAATGGTCTGTTACGAGAAGGAATCCTGAGCAGCCACAGTGTGGTTGTGTTGCAACCAAATTGCCTATTGACCCCAGGACTCCCCCATACCTGCTCTTCAGCAGTGTGCTCTGTGAAAAAAATTGCCACCATCAGCTCATTGAAGGAGGGAAAAACAAACAAACCATCATTAACCTGCACCCGTGTTGGTCATCTCACTAGAGGCCAAGGATCAACTAAGAAGGGAAATTGCATCATCCTTAAACACCAGGGCCTAGCTGTCATCTCACTGAAGGTACATCTGGTGGCTATTTCACCTTTCATCCGTTGATTGAAGAAAAATCAGTTGTTTTGGGGGGGGGTTTGGTTTTTTGTCCCATTTCCACCCCCACCCTGATGGCATGGCAGTTAGGTTCCTGAATGGCATAGAGAAACCCTACCCTCACGTTAGGGATCCATTACCTACCTCGGATTAAAATCTGGCTCTTTCCAGGTTCACAAAGGCCCCATTCAAACCCTTGGCACCCTGCCCTTTATTGTTGCTGTCCTGGAAGGTGGCCTTTTTAGTAGCAATCACCTCAGCTAAGAGGGTACCTGAGGTTAGAGCATTTACCTCAGAGCCACCTTACATAATCTTTCTATAAGGACAAGGTTCAACTGTGGCCTCACCGGGCATTCTTGCCAAAGTTAGTGTCCCAATTTAATTTCAGTCAGGATATTTTCCTGCCCATTGTCTTCCCAAAGCCTTATACTTCAAAAGGAGAACAGCAATGGCATATGTATTACTTCGGTCTCTACAGAGAGCTCTAGCATTTTACACTGAGCAGACAAAGCCATTCCATAAAGCCATGCAGTTTTTTGTGGCAGTGGCTGATGGAATGAAAGGCTTATTTGTCTCTACTCACTGGATCTCCTCTTGGATAACCACCTGAATTAGGTTCTTCTACGAGCAGGCAAGGGTTCCTCTTCTGGGAATTGTCACAGCCCATTCCAACAGAGCACAAGTCTCATCAGAAGGTTTCCAGCAGTGGTGCCCATTCAAGACATATGTAAAGCGACTTTACCTGGTCATCAGTGCACACCTTCACATCCTACTATGTCGTCATTCAACAGGTTCAGGACAACGTTTACTTTGGCAGGGCAGTGCTGTGTACAGCCCATTAGTAAACTCTGAACCCACCTCCTCTGTACTGCTTGTGAGTCACTTAGCATGGAATCGATCTGAGCAAGCACTCAAGAAAAGATGGTTATTCACCTTAGAACTGTTGTTCTTCAAGATATATTGCTCATGTCCATTCCATGACCCTCTGTCCCCTGTCCCCACTGTCAGAGTTGACAGCAAGAAGGAACCCAGGGCGCACAGGGCTGGTGGCACATGGGATTCCAGGGGATGCCAGGGCTGGCCCTACCGTTACTGCTAAGGGGGAGAAAATTCCAGTAACACTGCACAGGGATGTGCACACACCTTGAATGGAATGGACATGAGCATCACATCTTGACGAATGCCAGTTACAAGGTAAGCAACCATCTTCTCCAGACTTAAACAAACACCATTTTTTTCAATCTTCCCACATTGGTCGTTTTTTAGACCAGGCATGGCCAAACTGTGGCTCGCAAGCCACATGCGGCTCTTCAAAGAAAAAGCGTAGCTCACAGAAGAGCACTGCAGGAAAGAGTGGAACGGTTGGAGACGAGGGGAGAAGCATGGCATGGTCAGGGACAGCAGAGAAGCAATAGCATGATCGGAGTTGGCAGGGAAGTGGCGGCATGATCAGAGACATGGGGAAAGTGTGGCTTGGTTGGAGCTGGCGGAGAAGCGCAGCATGGTCAGACTAGGGTTGGGGAGTGTGGGATGGTCAAGGACTGCAGGGAAGTGCGACATGGTCGGAGCTGGTAGAGAAGCGGCAGTGTGGTCAGGTGGGAGGGAAGAAGTAGCATGGTTGGGGCTGGCAGAAAAGCAGCAGCATGGGCGGTTGGGGATGGCAGAGAAGCTTGACATGGTCAGACGGATGGGGGGGGAGGGTGCAGCATGGTTGGAGCCGGCAGGGAAGCAGCAGCATGTTCACGGATGGCAGAGAAGCTCGGCATGGACAGAGATGTGGGGAAAGCACAGCTTGGTCAGAGCCAGCAGAGAAGCGCAGCATGGTCAGACGGGCGTGGGGGCACTATGGCTTGTTCAGAGATGGCAGACAAGCCACAGCATGGTTGGGGATGGGGGGGAGACGTGCATAATGGTCAGGGACAGCAGAGAAGCAGCCGCATGGTAAGAGACAGCAGGGAAGCAATGGCATGGTCAGAGATGGGACCGGGGGCGCCGGCCCGAGAGGAGAAGCACGGCATGTTTAGATTTTATCATAGGCCCTAATGCAGTTTACTCCTTGTTAAAATAAAATCATGTTTTACAAGTCCTAAACATTACGTGGAATAATAAGAAATGAAAATACAGAGAAGAAAAGTTTAAAACTGAATGTACATTCCTTTCATTTTTTGGCACAACTTACTGCTGTGAAGCATTGTATTCCAAATTGAAATTTGTTAAATCAAAACATTGTGCAGTACTTAGGGATCAGCACCCAAGAGAGCTTTTACGTACGAGAGCGTTGACAAGTTACTGCCCAGATTTTAGAAAACTCGCCACTAGCCTGCAGCGACTAGGTCTACATCCAGCGACAGCTAAATTTCTACTGTATAGGCCTAGTTTTCATGGTAACCTTAAGTAATTATTAGAATCTGACATTAGTAGGATCAATGTGTGCCCTGTTCTTACAATAAAACTAAAGTGTGTGATGAATTTTAAGCTTAGTAATTTTGGAGTAAGTAAAAGTACGTGGTTATATGCCTCAATGCAGCTCTCGAAGGTTTAATAGTCGACTTGTGGGCTCTTGAGTTCCGTAAGTTTGGCCACCTGTTTTAGACCTTTAGTCATTTTTGTTGCTCTTCTTTGCCCTGTCACCAATTTGTCCATGTCTTTCCTGAAACATGGTGCCTGGAACTGGATACAATACTCCATTTGAGGCCTAATCAGCATGGAGTAGAGCAAAAGAGTTATTTCTCGTGGCTTATTTGCAGTACTCCTGAACAGTGAAGTCATTGAACTCATCTAGGGGTCAGCATGGTTCAGTGGACTGTGAGTTGGGAACTAGGGTCCCCTCTTCTCTGCTATGCTACTGACTTGTTTTATTTTGGATGAGTCACTTTACAAACTGGGAAACCAAGAGAGAGACCCAGGGTAACAATATTTAACTTCCTTAATAAAAAAACTTTGAGATCTACCGATGAAAACACACAATAAGAGCTGGATAGTTTTACTGAGTAAATAAGGTATTGCTCAGCATGAGTAAAGCTGACAGAACTAGGACCTTAGGTATGTGAATCATCTCAGCATTTCACAGTCGGGTGATACACTGGATTTTTCTTTTGTTATTATGGTAGCTTACCCTCAAGTCCTAGCTACTTTAATCTGTTGATAGTTTCCATAGGAGCTGTGGAAACAAAATCTAAGAAAAAAGCCAGGCTAGATTCCTGCTGCCAGCTGTTGGTATGTGATGGTATAATGCATGGAATCAGCTCATTGCTCTTTATATAACTAGGGGATATTGATCCACATTGTTTAGGACGGTATGTTTTTCCTCTTTGCTCTTTATTTTTGTAACTAGGTTGGTTGATTCCATGTTACAGTTTCACTAGAAAGTATTGATACTTTTTCTCCTGTGACTCTCCATCTCTTAAATGCTAATGAATATATTAAACGACTGCACTGAGTAAACTTGCGGATAGGGACTGTGAAATATCCCACAAGTGTTCTTAGGCCAGCCATGTTTGAATAACTTTTGTGAATTGTTTGAGAGCTGGAGACCTTTTGGTTCTTAAGAACTATCGAGCAGTTTCATGCCCTGACTTTTAACATAGAAATGGCCACACTGAAATCGGACCAGATCAGCGGTCCAGCTAGTCCATGTCCTGGCTCTGATTGGCTGGTACCAGATACTTAGAGGTAGTGCAAGGAAAACCTTGATATGGGCAGTTGCGGAATAACTTGCCCATAGGACAAGTTTCTTCCCTGTCCCTATTAGTTAGAGGCCGACTTATGCCCTGAAGCATGTTCATCCCCCTTCCCTACATTTAGTAGTTTTCCTTAATGTTCTAATGCTGAATATCCATATAAATGTACAGTTCTCTTTAAATCTTGCTAAACCTTAGGCCTCAATGTTGTCCTGTGGCAATGAATTCTATAGGCTAGCTCTGCATTTTGTGAAACTCTGAACTGTAATTACACAGTGGTGTAGATCTGGAAGCACTTCATAAGCCTCTGACACAATAAAATGTTTTCAAATTTGAGGCACAGCCAGGAATATAGAAAAACATTTTTCAAATTGTATTAGCTGGTCATGTTATAGGGCACACCATTAACATGGTTTTTAGTGTTACTGTTTTTACACTGGATGCTCTGTGATGTTTCACATGATGTTAACATTTAACTCTTTTAAAAAGCACTGTTTGTCAGTTCCTTGTCTAGACAGGCATGCACTTGAGCATGACTGGTACTCTTGAGTCTCTCTTCAGGTGAAGACTTAAAATTGAGAGTAGGATTGTTGCAGACTTTGCAGCTAGACAGAGAAATTTCAGTTGCAGCTGCCTGTGCTCTGTCCATTGCTATGAGTCTCACCTTCACTAGCCCTAAAATTAACTACTTAAGCATTGAAATAAAGAACATTCCCTGCCCTCCCTTCCCCCACATTTTTCTGCCTCTTCTGAGAGCAGTAGCAGGTGGCATAGAAAGATGAATAACATTTCATAGTAAGGGCATTATATCTTTAAATCTCATTTGTGATTTGGACAGTTCAAGCTGAAAGACCTTTCAAAGCTATCTCATGATGTAGCTTCTGCTCATTTTGAGATGCTTGGCAAACTTCTCTCTCATCATGTGCAGTACATCCAATAGTGCTATACAAAACTAGTTGCCAGTGGAAGCAGTTTGTGGAGGTGCAGGTCGAATGGTCGCATAGCAAGTGCAGTGAGTCAGTGCCGGTGAATTCAAAAGTCCTGAATCACAACTGATGACCTGCAAAATATTTGTCGCTAGAATCTCCTAATAAATGTACCTCCCTGGTTCATGATGTTTATATCCTCTTAATGACAGCATGGTGCAAACATTACTGTTAGATGTTTGTGTCTGGTTTGTGCATCTTCCATCTTTTAGACCAGGAGTTTCAAACTGGTGGCCCATGGGCTGCATGCAGCCCCTAAAGTCATTTCTTGCAGCCCACAACAACAGTATCATTATCGATACTTGCAATATTGTATGAAAAGATTTCAGTGGTGCGGCCCTTGGACTAATGTCCTAGTCCTCACACTGCCCTTGTGATGATTTGAGTGAGACCCCTGTTTTAGACCATGTCTTAACTGGAGAAAAAAAAAATCTAATTTGATGCAAAATCTCCTCCTTTTGCAGTGAAAATATAGATTCATTATATATGAAGTAGTACTATGTATATTCTACGGATTGAATCCCTGTACCTCATTTTCAAACTGTTCTGATCTCTGTCTAGCGAGTTTATCAAAAGAAGTTTAAAATGCTGTTAGCTTAAAAGTTTTGAATTGAAGTGATTCTTGATTACTTGGGGAAAAAAACAAGCAAGAAGTTCTCTGGCACTTAGACTAACATTTTATTTATTGCATGAGCTTTTGTGGCAGAAATTCCCACTTCCTGATACGCTTCTAAGTCTTTAAGTGCCATAGGACTCCTTGATTCTTTTGCTGAATTTGACTAACTAGCTGCAGGAAATAACTTTAGGAATCTTCTTCCAGGTGTTGAGATGGGTTTACATGAGAGAGACCAAGTAATTTTGTCACTTGCCTCTTCTATACTTTCTCCAGCATGCTGGAAAGATTTTTGCTAAGACCTGAGCTGCGCAGTCCCCATTAAAAAGGTAGCTTCCATTGCCTATTTAGTCTCTCTTGAGAATTTTCCGGAGGATAGTGGATTGGGTGTGATGAGCCATTAAAATCACTTGTCTGACTGTGGATGGCTATTCCTTGTTATAAGTGAAAGGCAGGTTGTGGGGGTTCTCCACCTCTCAACATATTTCAAAACACATATGGCAGTATTTCAACAACAGAACATACATACAAACAGGATATTAATGTTCAGCAGAACAAGACTTTTAAAAGAATACCTCAAAAGGTCTGTTTTGTACAAAAACAGGGCACTGATGAGGCCGCATGTGGAATACTGTGTCCAGTTATGGGCTCCCCACTACAAAAAGGACATGGACAAATTAGAAGGGGTCCAGCGGAGGGCAAAAAAAATGATCAAGGGGTTGGAGCACGAGACCTATGAAGAAAGACTGAAGGAACTAGGCTTATTTAACCTGCAGAAGAGAAGCCTGAGGGGAGATTTGATAGCAACTACCTGAAGGGATGCTCCAAGGAGGACGGAGCTGGGCTGTTCTCATAGGTAACAGAGGACGGAACAATGGTTTCAAATTGCATCTGGGGAGTTCGAGGCAGGATATTAGGAAAAACTTTCTTACTAAGTGAGTGGTGAAGCACTGGAATGGGCTACCTAGGGAGGTGGTGGAATCACTGTCTCTGAAGATGTTTAAGGCCCAGCTGGACAAAACTCTGGCTGGGATAATTTAGTGGGAGTGGTCCTGCTTTTTTGGCAGGGGGTTGGACTAGATGACCTCATGAGGTCCCTTCCAACCCTATGATTCTATGATAATTGTATCACAGTGCTGAATATAAGGGTTGAGTGTGCTACTCTGAGGTACAGATGGTCACGTTCTGTCTACACGCTAGGAGTCCTGTGGCACTTAAAGACTAAGAAATTTATTTATAGCATGAGCTTTCATGGGAGAAAATCCCACTTCGTCAGACGCTTTCATCTTCAAAGCATCTGACAAAGCAGGATTTTCTCCCACGAAAGCTCATGCTATAAATATGTTAATCTTTAAGTACCACAAGACTTCTTGTTTTGTTTTACTGAATTAGATTAACATGGGTGCCCCTTTGGAACTTGGCTACATGTTATTTATCTTGACAGGTAGACCATACTTCTTCCCATTCTGTAGGTTTCCCATCTTCAACTGTCTGATGAAGTTGGATTTTTCTCCCACAAAAGCTCACTGAATAAATAAATGTTAGTCTTTAGAAGTGCCACAGGACTCTTTATTTGTTTCAAGAAGTATAAATTCATAGGAATGTTTATGACCCAAATCAAAAAGCTAAATTACTGATAAATGTTCACACTAAAATAAGACCAGAACTGATCCTGAGTAGAATGCCAGTGAGGTGCAATTTGGCTGTCTTGAGTAACTATAGCTACTTCTCTTCTAGGTTTTTGATGAGCCTTCCATCAGTCTGTTTGCCCTGGAATGTTGCGAGGGCAGAGAGCTGTACTTCCAAGAAGCTGTCAGCTCTGTTCTGAACAAAGACCTTCACTTTTACACCCAGTCTGTATGGGTGAGAAGCGGATTGTGAGTACAGCACAATATTTCAGATGCAGCATTTGTGTTTTTCTTCCTAGGAGATTAGTTGACTGTGTGTGTTTGGGTTCTTTAGGTTTGGGGGTGGGGCGTGTTTGGCTGGTGTTTTTGGGGGTGTGTGTGTGTGTGTGTGTGTGTGTGTGTGTGTGTGTGTGTGAGAGAGAGACAAAATATGAACTATCTGAAAAGCTGGGAGAAATGAATATTGGAACTCATTTGTACCAGACCTGAACAAAATACAGTTGTGATCTGGTCAGTAGAGTGCTATAAGAATTTTTTTTTTCTGCTTAAAAGGACAAACAGTAAACAATAAGGCACTGAGCAGGACCAACCCAGAAACAAAAAGTAAACCATTCTTAGACTTGTCTGAGAAACTTGTTACCCCCTTTCTCCACTGCCCCCCAACTTTCCTTACCATCAGAAAACTCCAGATACCCTCTACCCTGGCTATGCTTTAAGGCCTGAATTCAAAAATCTCCTTCAGTCCTCTTTTTGCATAGCATGCCATGTAGCCAACTCAGCTGTGCTGGGGATTGCTGGATACAATTCGTAGTTGCCACTGGGCATACACAACTGTCTTCTTTTTTATTTTTCAAATTAATCTTCAACTCGTCTTCCTGTGTTCTCTCTGTATTCATATGAGCAGGTTGTCTTCTGAGCTGCCTCTGAGTTCTTTTTGAGAGTTATCCTCATACAGCCTGAAGCGCTTACAGTACCATGGTACGGCTGGGTGTGGCACTGGCCTGGCCTCATTGAAATGCAAAGCCTTATTTTTTACATAACTAGTTTTTGCAAAGTCAGTTAAAGATTGAACTTGCTTTCTGAGAAATTTAAGTGGTATTACGAGTGGCTGTAGATTCCCGGGAGTGCAAACTGCCTCAAATAGTTTTGCTGGTAGGCTTTACGTCTGGTTAGGGTTGCCAGATACCAAAGCATGGAATGGAGGACAGGGAAGTATGAAAAGCAAAACAAACAAGGAGTCCAGTGGCACTTTTGAAGACTAACAAATGTATTTATCCCATGAGCTTTCATTGGAGAAAATCCCATTTCTTCAGATGCTAGTAGCATCTTCAAGTGTCTGATGAAGTGGGATTTTCTCCCAGAAAGCTCATTGCAATAAATAAATTCATTAGTCTTTAACAGTACCACCAAACTCCTTGTTTGTTTTGCTGAACTAGACTAACACAGCTACCCCTTTGGAACTTGTCAAATTAATTTTATTTGTGAGCTAAGCAACTGCTAGCCTGAGGGCATTGGAGAAGAAAGGCTGGTATTGCATTTGTCTGCCACCTTGCAGCTAACATTTCATTTTAAATGTGAGCGTACACATATCCTTGAAGTTCTAATGATTTGCCATGGATCAGCATAAAGGAATGTCCTCTCCCTTAGGGATCTGCCTGCAGGGTGGGGAAGTGGATAGTTTGTGGGCTTCCTCTGCCTCACACTGGAGGATGGAAGGTGAATATTATATCTTCCACCTCTTGAGGACTGACTGGTATGGGAGGCCAAGGCCCATCCAGTGGAGAAAAGAAGGAGCAGGTAAGGAGCACTAACCGTTCCTCTTTCTCCATTCTGTTAGTGATGCTATTAGCAGGCTCAGCATCTGGGAAGAGTCAGGGCAGGGATGCAGAAGTCCTGGGTGTGTCTCCCAGGGTTAGTCCTGGGTTGGAAAAGAATTCTTTCTCCTCTTCACCCCCAGAAGTTTTGACTGGGCTGCTGAAGGCTTTTTACTTTTCTCTGAGCATCTTGCAGTGTCTCTGGGTTCAGGAGCAGTTATCATCCCAGGAAATGGGCAGTCACTAAGAAGTGAGGGTGCAAGTCAAAAGTGGCAAACTGCAGCCCACAGTTGCCTTTCCTACCAGCCTATTAGCTGGGCAGCTGTTTCCCCCACTTGGCTCTGCCCCTTTCCCACCAGGTAGAGCAGCAGCATCTGGGCAGGAGTGCGTCAGCTGCTCCACTCTCCTGTCCTTTCTTCCACCAGTCCCCACCGGTGCATACAGCACCAGCGCCCTGGCTAAGCCAGAGTGTGGTCACCATGCACCACCCCCTCCTATTGCAGGGGCCCAGAAAGAGCACCCTGGCTGGAGAATGGGGATCACTCCCCCTAGGGTCCTGAGGTGCCCTGGCCAGAGCACAGTGGCCCCACTCAGCTCCATCCCTTACTCAGCTCCTCTCCAGCCTACCTAGACCCCGATGTGACCCTCAGGCCAAAAAGTTTACCCACCCTGGTATAGGCAGTGGACAATGACAGAGCTTTCATTTTGGATTCCTTCTTGCTTTATTTCAATCAAGAAGCTACGCAGCAAGGTTGTGCTTTTATCCTATTGTCCCAGTACTTTAACAGCTCCGTAAAACTGCAGACGAGGCCTTTCATAAAAGTGAGGAGAGTTTTTTATTTATTTTACTGGCAACATCCACAGTTGGCAATGAATTTGTCCTCATGGTAACTTTTGATCAGCTGTTAAAACTCTTCTGGGTGTGCCTCATCACAGAAGGTCATACTAGCTCTTTGTGCTAACAAAAATGCTCAAAGCAGGTCTGTGCAACGAACTTGCAAGGGCAGCGGGGCAGCTGTGCTGCTGAAATGCTTCCTGTGAGAGAGAGTTCTCCTATCAGCTAAATGACTCCACCTCAGCATGAAGTGGTAGCTATGTTGTTGGCAGAAGAAACCCTCCCACCAAGATAGTGCTGGCTAACCCAGTGCTTAGATCAGTAGCACTACATTGCTCAGCAGTGTGGATCATTCACACTCTGAGTGGCATACAGTAGTTATATCAAAGTTATTGTATAGTGTGACTAGCAGTCAGTCCAAATAACAGTTTATGTCCAAGAACAGGACACAGATATGTCTCTGCCGCTGTGTGAAGCAAATATGTATGTCCATTGCAAGGGAATGGATTGAAAAAGGAACTTAAGTTGGTGTTTGCTAATCTGTTTGAATGGGCACCTTTGTTTGTGCATTCCTTGGCTGAGTTCTGTGTCACCTGAGTGTGATGACTAATCACTCCACTGATTCCTCATGAGCGCAGAATTGTACCCTCATGTGCTCTACTGAATACCAAAGGTAGGTAAACACTGTGGGTTTTATGGCTGCAATTCACCGTCATTTGTTTATTGCATGCTGGAGCAGTTCCACATTATTCATTTTATTATTAGGAAAAAAAAATCTCTCTCTCTCTCCTGGCTTTTAGGCACTAAAAGTGTTTTTGGTAATAATAGACACTGCATTTTAATTGAGACTCTTGCGCTGCTAAGAGTGAAGCTCTTGCCTCTGAACATGCAGTGATTTTGCCTAAATGCTCTGCAAAAATAAATAATATTTTTTTCCATTTTATTTTATTGCTCACAATTTTATGACAGTTGAAGTCTTCTTTAAAAGGCTGTTAGCCAGGATTTATGGGACTCCTTTGAGGCTTATGCACAAACATGATCAGAAGAAAGTATTTAAATCTATGCAGATTTGCTGTCTCCTCCTTTTACCAGCCCCCCCCCATTTATTTTAATCCAGTCATCACACTTCAAGCACCTGACCTGTAAAAGAGGAAATGTAGAACAAGTAGTGTATGCTTTATGTTCAGATTAGCTGCTGAGAAAAACTTGGAGGACTCGCATTGAAGGTTCACTAGCCACAAAAGAACATTTCTTATATATGTCCCTGCTGTGCATAACTATGATGCTTGAAGCTGCAGCTTGCAAGTAACACTGGAATGTGTGTAGCTGGGATGGTGTATAGTGGTGGGGCACCTTGTGTGTTGCTCTTGGTGCATTTGCAGAGGATATTCTAGGACAGGTGTAAATGGCAGTAGGAAGGTGCCGTGCTTCTAGAGTTCATAATACTATGGTTGAAAAGATGTTTTCACTATGTCAGCTCCTGTTGCGGCTATTTGGAACTTTCTGGGAGTTAGTTAGGATTAAATTTTGCATACCTGTTCTCAGTCCAGTGGTGCAGTTTGGTGTCACCTCATTTGACTCTGTGTAATTTTTCACATATCGACGCAGTTGTCTAAAATTCTGTTTTGCCCTCTGATAACTAAACTTTATGGCTGTGTGGTGTAGCACAAAACCTTTTCTCAGTGGTCCCTGGGGTGAACCTGGGCAATGTGGCCATCCCATGCACATGCCCACTAAACCTGAACATGCTGTCTGTGCCTACAGATGGATTTCTGTAATCTTCAAGTGACTAGGTCAAAAGTTTAACAGTTTCCAGGTTTCACATTAATATTAGCAAATACAAAAGAGAGCTTGATATAGAAGAAAGCTCTTAACCCAGATATTTGGCACAGTAATATAAATAGAGAGATACTATTAGGGCAAGCTTTGGGATTTTAAAGTATTGTTTTAAATATTATTTATGCAGCTGTGTTTTGCCGTATTTAGAGCCTAGCTTGTAAGGGTTTTGTTTTCTATCTCTATCAGGTGGATTGCATATGAAGGGGGAAATTTCTCAGGTAAACAAATTCTGCTGGAACCCAGCAAGATTTCAAATTGGACTGAATTCAGTGGCTGGAAAATAATTGGCTCCCTTCGCCCCATGAAACAGGTAGGTATTGTAAGAAAAAGTTTTTTGGAATAAGCCCTTTTTCGGTCCTTTAAGAAAATATAACTTAATATGTAAGTATCCGCTGAAAAATCTGACCAAATCCTGATCTTGTTGAAACTAATAAGAGTTCTGCCACTGATTTCAATGGGATCAGCATTTGACTCCTGAAAATGATGGATCATGGCGTGAACTAATAGGCCCTATCAAAAGCCATTCAAGACCAGGGGAACCTTTCCATTGACTGCAGGAAACCTTGAACTGGGCCATAGAGATGAGTAGACTCATAGACTCGTTTAAAGACTTCAGGTTAACGAGAATCCACCCATTTACATTAGTTTAAACTTGCAAGTGACTCATGCTCTTTTCTACTGTGGGAACTTCTTAGTTGACGGCATAAGACCTGAAGGTTTATTAAAGCTTCTGACTTCATGTCTCCTTTAGCTTCTGTACTGTTTTCTGTTTCATTGTATGGTTTAATTGGTATCCTTCCATCTGTGAGAAATGGTAGAAATTGCAGCCCATGATGTAGATGGTTTGCCATGTTTCATGTATGTGATAGTGTAGTCCAATCCGAGACTGGCATAATCTTTGGCAGTTATGTACATTTCTTGGTTGGGAGCTGATTGCTTCCTACCAACTCTTTCCTCTTCGAATTCCTGTCTTCAAGCCGGCTCCTGTCATGGACTTTGATGTCGTGATGGAGACGATGACATCACTTTTTAAGATCACTTGCCAAGTTTTCTGCTCAGTTAAGATCAATTCCAGATTCCTTCATATCTTGCTTGCATATGTCTTTATAGTGAAGCTTGGGACAGCCTGGTCTTGTTCCTTCTGATAGCTCCCCATCTAGTATGTCTTTAGATAGGCATCCATCCCCCAGCCTGAACAGATGGCCCAGCCATTGCAGTCATCTTTACTTAAGCAGGGCTGTCATACAAGGTACTTTTGCCCTTTGAAGAATCTCTTGCCATTTGATGTTGAGGATATGGTACAAGGAATATATATGGAAGCTGTTTAACTTCTCCTGAAGAGTCTAATTGTCAGTGTTTTCCCACCATACATGAGTGCTGAGGACACAAGTGTGATACAGCAGCATTTTGGTCTCAATGGTAAGCTTTGAGTTATGCTATGTTTTTTTAGTTAGTCTACTAAATTGTGGTGGTAGCCTTTCCAGTGCAAATATTTAGTTGCTGATCTAGTGAGAGCTTGGTAGTCACTGTAGAACCTAAATAACTGAACATTTGGAATGTTTCTAGCTGGTTTGCATGAAAAGTGATTAAAGGATCTTGCGGAACCCCCTGTCTTAACACTGTTTTCTTAATGCTGAGAATAAGAGCAAATGCCTTACAAGCATTTGAAAAGTAATCCATGAGTTCTGGTCGTAGATCTTCATCATGGGCTATAAGGGCATCATCCTCAGCAAATAGTGGTGCCCTGATTAGTATCTTTTTCACTTTAGTCTTTTCCTTAAGTCATGAGAGAGTGAAGAGTTTCCCATCCGATCTTGTGTGGAGATACGCTCCATCTTTCACGTCCTTAAATGCACAGTTCAGGAGTACCAAGAAGAGTCTAAAAAGTGTAGTAGAAAGAAAACATCCTTGCTTCACTCTGTAGTAGACCTGTCAAACTCAGTATTTGCGCTCATGTTGTCATGAAATGAATAAGATTTAACAAGGTTGATGGAAATCCTATCTTTGCTAATATTGCAAGCAGACCTGCTCTGCTTGCTGTGTCAAATGCTTTGCTTCAGTCCACAAAGACAATGTACAATGGTCAGTCTTGCTCTCTGAACTTCCCTTGAAGTGAACACAAAGAAAGTACCACATCTATAGTTTGATCTTCCAGCCCTGAAACTGAACTATGATTCAGGGTAGACACGATTCACCAGTTGTTGTAGCTAAGATGACTTTGATGAAAGCTTTTCCTGCTACACTTAGTAGCAATATACCCCCATAGTTTGTTGCCCTTTTTGCCTTTGTCTTTATAGAGAATGATGGTGTTTGCATCACACTTTGTGGCACCTCACCATCTTTCCAGCATTTAAGCAGCAGCTTATTGAGATGTAGTGGGGAGAAGACTTTCTTTTCTGCACTTAAGAATTTCCATTGGGATGCCATCTTTTCCAGGAGACTTGCCACTTGATAGCAAATCAGTGGCCTTGCATAGTTCTGGAATAGGCTCCACCTCTAGGTCTGGCATGGCCTGTAGAGTTGGAATTTGACCCGGTGATTCACTGGTGAGTTTCCTTTCTTCAAAGCATCTGATGAAGTGGAATTTTCTCTCTCAAAAGCTCATGCAATAAAAAAAAGTTGTTAGTCTTTAAGTGCCACAGGACTCCTTGCTTGTGCGTGCGTGCGTGTGTGTGTAGCTCTGAATGATGCTTAACCTAGTGCTTACTTTTCTCTGTAATATTTTCTCCACATTGTGGAGAAAACTTAACAGTGGGGCCTAGGGCTTTCTTCAGGCCATCATACATGACCTTATCTACAGTGCTGTGAAGATGCTGTGGTATATCAGTGTACATACGTCATGGAAGATACACAAGCCACATAATGTAGCTTGCATGTCCCCCATCAACCATGACGACCAATATAGGCCAGCCCAGTCTCTCCTTGGGAGGAGGATAGGTCTTCTGAGAATGTGCCTCTGTTTTCTGCCTGACAGTCTGTAGACCGTTGACGCCCATCTCCAGCCAAGCTCTCACTAGACACATAGGCTATGTCTACCCTGCCAAATTAGTCCGAACTAAGAAAGCTTAGTCGGACTAATTTAGCCCTTGGTTACACTAGGCTTTGCCTAGCCCAAACTAAGAAATTTCTTAGTTCAAACTAGGCAAAGCTTAGTTCGAATAAGTACCAATGTTAGTTTGGACTTACTCACTTAGTTCGAACTAAGTGCATGCAATACCTGGACTAATGGTTAATTTGAACATAAAAAGTTTGAACTAAGCCGTTAGTTCAAACTAGCTGTGCAGTCTAGTTCAAACGAAAAAGCTGCAGTTAGTTTGAACTAGCCCAAGTTTAATTTGGAGTAACCTCAGACTTCTTTAGTTTGGACTAGCAAGTCCAAACTAAAATTGCTAATGTAGACATAGCCTATGTATGTGCCTGTTGATGCTGATCTGAGCCACTGGTCAGAAGCGTTGCTTAAGAGCAGTGTGAGGCATTCCCTTTCCCTAGGCGCTGGGCTTGCTTGCCCCATAGACCCATTGTTTTCAACTTAACAGTGAGTAAAAAACAATGAAACATGTTGGAAGTGGCTACTAAATGGATGGACAAAAATTGTTTGCTTAATGGCTTTATAATGAAGATTCTAACAGTGGGGCGTAACTGTACACATTTGCAGATATTTTACGGTAGACTTTTTAAGGCAGGAATTTAATGTGCAGTATCTTTTTTCAGTAAAGACCCCCTATAACCAACAGTGCACCACACTGACTTTTTCACTGGGCCTGAGGTAGGCCACTGAGGAACTGTTTCCTAAACTAAAAACCTTTCCCAAAAAAAAAAAAAAAGCTCTGCAGACTTCCCCTGTAGTGTGTGGGGGGGTTGTTTTAAATATATAAGCTGAGTAAGTGGTGATACCAGTTCAGTGTCCTGTTTATCAAGCGTGGAGGGGAGTGTGAGAATAATGTGATATAGTATAGTATAATTAGGTGTCCCCCGCACTGTTGTTTGTGGCCATCCACCCACTTCCCAACCCACCTGAAACTGAATATATAAAACACATTTTGAAATGGAAGATCAGTTGGGAAAGACTGCTGTAAAAATTCTAGTTTTGGGTGGGGGGAGCTAAGGGGAGGACTTGCTCTTACCTCATTATACAATATGTTCAGTATAATGGTGCTTTTCTAACTGTGTCAGCCAGCAGTTTACTTCAGAATAAAGAACCAAGCCCAGGATAAATACTTGACGGTCACTGGAAACTTACTAGATGCAAGAACTACTTCAGTGTCCGTTTCTCCCTATAATGGCAAGAATACTCAGATTTGGCATTACTGTTGCGGACTCTTCAAATCCAAGGTGAGTTATTAAATGTTGGAGGTGCCATGTATAAATGCAGTCTCCTTTTGTCTTGACTTTGAACCATTTTTGATGGTCCTCTCCTTTATCCCTAGAATCGTCTTCCTCTCCCATGCACCTTTCTTCCATCAGCATGCCCCTTAATAGAACCCACTTTCATCTGTCACTGATTCCCTTCACTCTGTTCCCATGCCTGTGCCTTTGACTTCTTTGTATTGTCTGTGTCTAAATCAGACAGACAGTCCTCAGGGCAGGAATCCAGTTATCTTTATAGGATACAGTGCAATTGCTTTGGTTGCTATGTACATTTTTAAAAAGTTGTTTT
This sequence comes from Podocnemis expansa, assembly GCA_007922195.1. Taxonomy (NCBI): domain Eukaryota; kingdom Metazoa; phylum Chordata; order Testudines; family Podocnemididae; genus Podocnemis; species Podocnemis expansa. The sequence goes on along the minus strand of ML682018.1, from coordinate 12,982,005 downwards.
AAAAAACCAAAAAGCCTTTTAACCCTGTACAGTTCTTTAAGCAAACTTCTTTAACTTTCCAGCACATTTTCAGGTGAAGGTGAACTTGCTCTGAACATGTGACTATGTGATGGTCACTTCTTGTGAAAATGTCAATGCATTGAGATGAAAATGTACCGCTAGAAATTTTAGAAAGCAAAATATAGTGTGGAAACAGACAGCATCCTAGCTGTTACATACTTTTTTATGGACTCCATTACTGTAGCTAAGCAGCTCATAATCTTCAATGTGTTTATCATCTTAACACCCCCATTTGGTAGGGAAATGCTATTATCCCTATTTCATAGGTGGGGGAACTGAAGCACAACAAAAACAAAGGAACTTGCCTGTGATCACTCGGGAAGTCTGTGGTGAACCCGAGTAGAACTTGGGTTTCCAAAGTCCCAGACTAGAACCCTAGCATATGGGCACCATCCTTCCTCATTTTGCTTTGCTTGTGTAACAGTCATTGGATGATAGTATTATCTCAATAACAATTGTATAAATCATATTACTTCATACAATGAAAACTCTATGAATTGAATTGAAGGAGGAAAAACTACAGTCTTGGTGTTTAGCTGTCCTGTTTAGACACAATTCTGAGTGGGTCCCAATGCAGAGTTGCAGGTCCCCAGGCAGTGGTTCTGGATGATTTCTGACTTGGGCAGACCAATTCTTCCCAGAGCAACCCATGTACAAGGGGAAGTGCTGTTCCTGGGCTGGATAAAAATCAGTGATTTTAAAAAAAATTAAATAGAAATTTTTTTTAGTTTAAATTAAAACTGGCCTGTTTTGTAAAACTATATATCTATATTAAGGGCTAAATTTTTACTCTAATCTATTAAAATAACAAATAAAATACACAATAATAGAAAGCAATATATCTTTACTGACAAGTTTAAGTAAGACAAACCACTGAACTGGTAGAAGTTACTGGCTCTGCCTTTGGAACCAGAGTTTGCTAAAGTGCTAAACCTGCTTTTGACAGCAAGAGCTTCTCATGAAGGTTTATTCAGGTAGTTCAATTCAGTGACTGGTTCATTTAGTGTTAAACCAACTGGAATTTGAGAAAACAGGAATGCTTGTGTTCCTCTTCCAATCTATAAATAAAAACTAAGTGGAAGAGGATGAGATCAACTAGTTCTAAAAACATAAAAGACACTGATGACTCAACAGTCTGTCAGTTCACTTACTGCAGGTAGTACTTCCTTTGTTACTTAAATCAGTTTGTTTTAAATTCAAAATGTTTAACTTTTCTTTTTCCATATGCATCCAGCCTATTTAAGATAGTTTTACTTGGTTTTTAAAAATGCTGCCTTTTTATGCACTTCTGATTTCATTTGAATTTCTGTCTAAACACAGCTTGACTCAAATCTCTACTAAAAATACCACACTATAATCTAGTGACTAGAAATATCATTCACCATTTCCTAACATAATGTTCAAATTAAGAATCTGAGTTCAAATGCATGTTAAACTGTGTAATTATTTAGTGCATGTGTATGGATATGGTGCATCCTCCTGGTTAGCAAAAAGGACTAAATTCAAATTAAGACATTTAATGGTAATCAGCCCAATGAGAGTGAGTCTCTATTTATGAAAAGAGCTATATTATAAATCAAAGCAAGATTAAAATCAGGGTTCCCTGTTTGCTAATTTAAATTATGGTTAAAATTGATTATTTAAATCAGTCCACCCTGGCAACACCCCTTTGGGAGATTCAGAACCCCTAAGGTTGGATATTAGGAAAAACTTTCTTACTAGGATGGTGGTGAAGCATTGGAATGGGTTACCTAGGGAGGTGGTGGAATCTCCATCTTTGGAGATATTTAAGGCTCAGTTTGACAAAACCCTGGCTGGGATGATTTAGTGGGAGTGGGCCTGCTTTTTCACAGGGGATTGGACTAGATGACCTCATGAGGTCTTTTCCAACCCTAGTATGTTGGGCTTGCTATGTGAGCATTCTAGGTTGGTGATGGACGCACCTCTCCTCTGCATTCTTCGGTGATGCGCATTTCTGACAAAAACACACGCACTCCTTTGATAGGCACTTGTGCAACATGCACATTGAAGGTTTCTTGCACTCTCTTCAGTCCACGTAAGAGCTAGTCAGTGGATATATCTACAGAATTCCTGGCCTGGATTAACAGATTTGGGCCAACAGGGCTCACCCTAGCACTCTGAAAATAGCTGTGTAGAGAGTGCTTTAAAGTTGTGAGTCAGGCTGTGAAGCCCACTCCCTTCCCAGCTTCAGAGCCTGAGCTCCACGCCAGCGTACTGGGTCAACACATCTGTTTTTAAAGGGCTAACACAAGCCCAATTAGCCCTCGTCTTTTGGCCTAGGTTAGGCAGCTTGCATTCTGCTTGGTGAGTATGTGTCCCCAATAAGGCCATCAGATATTTAAAAGTGGCTGACAAAGGACGCATTAAATAATTGCTTGGAGTTTTCTTTGTTTTCCAATAAAGGCTGCCGGAAAGTTCTACTTACTTATTTACCTGTGGAAATGTCAGGAATGTATGCTGGTCTACCCAATAAACATACTACTAGTCCGTTAGTGTGGTGAACGTAATCTGTTCACAGCATAGTGGTGAGGTCTCTTGCTCATTACAACTGTTATATCCTGAGGTGTCTTTGTGCAAGATGTCATTATTTTGAGGAGTCTGTCATAATGACCAGAGTCTCTTTTTTCCCCACCCTCCAAATCTCTTAGGCTAATGGTGCATGTCTTGATGTCATCAGTGGCAGAGACGCACCTGGAGCTAAAGTAGCACTGTGGACAGAACACGGGAAGGCTAGGCAGAAATGGAGGCTCAATAAGGATGGAACTATCAGTTCATACCTCAGTGATCGACTGGTTCTCGATGTCAAAGGTAATAAAAAGCTCTTATATGATATTCAGTTGTGGCTAGGTAAGGTGTTCCAGTTATCTGCACCCTCAGCCAGCTTATTAAACACAGGTCTTTTACACTACTGGGTGAAGTGATAGATGGTCTAAGCCAGTGGTTCCCAACATTTCCTCTGCCGTGGCACACCCTGCTACCTTTAATTAATTTGAGGCACACCACCATATAGTTTCCAAACAAACTCATGAATATTCATGAGACAATGAGCCAATCTAGAGCTCTTTGAGTAGTTTTTCAAAAAAAAAGTATGGCACACCTTCTGAGACCTCATGGCACACCGGTTGGGAACCGCTGATCTAAGCCACAATTATATATTTTTGCCAATCCCTTTTAAACTGTTAAGCATACAAGACTGAGAAAAGCACAGTCATGCATATTCCATAACTCCCTGAATCTTCGTAACTCAAGTTTCTACTTAACAGCTGTGCAAAACAGTGTTGCAGGAAGCATAGCTAAAAGGAAGCATTTTTGTTCAGGAAGCATCATTTCTCAAGCCCTGCACTATTGCATGCTCGCCCTGGGCACAGTGATTTGCTCAACATGGGCAGCAGAGAGCAAGCTGATTCAATAGTGCTGTCTCCTCTTCACTTCCAGCTGTTGAGATGCATTAAAAGAGCTAAAAATACATTGCGCTATTAATCCTTTTCCATGTAAGCAACTGCTGTAGCTGACCGAGGCGTTCTGCAGTGTCAAATGCAAAAAGTGGTTTGCACAATTGTAAATGGGAAAGAAAATATCCAAGACCATCTCTGTTTTTAAAAGAGTTTACTTTATTTAAAAGTTTACTGTTTCCCCTGCTAGAGATTAAACACTAACAGAAACATATATGATGAAAAATAGATCAGCACCAATAAAATGTTCCGAGCCCATTGGAGTTAAATTAAGAGTAATTGAAGGGTAAAATTTTTTTGGTGCATAGCTTGATCCTGAGCCATTAAATAAAAAACTGACTCCATTAGCAATGTTGATGACAGACTTTACCATTTGACACTTAAAAAAACAGGCTTGGGCACCAGGATACTGGTGAAATTATTTAAACCTGAGCTGCTTTAAGAGTTAATATTAAAATGACCAGGAGGCTTGCATGAATAATTCAGTTGTTTAATGCTATATTCTTTGGATGTCTGAAAAAAATTTAAGATGTAGCCACAAATAGGAGTTCCCTAGGCGCATGTAACTCTTTGCTATTTGAAGTTTGTGACCAACTTATGCAAAACATACAATCATTCTAACACAGGAATTGTCTATATGCCTGCAATCCAGAGGGAAACAGAAATTGGTATTTAGGGACTCAGAAGCTTGCAGGTGAGGCTACTGCATGAGTATGGGAGAAGGAAACCTTAAATCAGGAAGAAGTTGTGTGTAAACTTCGAACTCTGTCCTCTCCACACCACTGGGGCAGCTCTCAGTGGAGGGACTGAGATGAAAGTCATGGCAGTCAAAGAGCTTGACTCAGGAGATGGAATGACAATGGAAAGATGTGTGGGATGAGGGGCCAAATGAAGAATGACGGTGCAGGCTTGGGGGGGAAGGGCAGTGATAATGACAGAAGGAGTAGATGAGATGACATCGAGGTGACAAGTAGAGGCATCAGTAGTGGACAGAAGCTTGGAGACCTCAAGGGCAAATAAATCCAAAAGAGGAAGAGGGAGCTGGAGAGCCTCTGCTCTTTGAGAACATTTCCTTGAGATACTGCCTCTGTGCCACAGAACATGATCTATATGGTAACCATTTTACACAGGAGTAAGTGGCTTATCCAATGAAGCAGCAGTGTGCTCCCAGTGATAGTAAACCCCTCCAGCCTCTTATACTGTATGAGCTTGCATGCCACTCATGTGCAAGCTCAAAAGTCTTAATGAGTTTCTTGTATTTATGGAAAAGGTGGTGCCACTTGAATTTTTACTTGGTTTGTTTTCAGTGTACAATGTGTATTTCCCATTGAACCAAATCTGTTGGTTTTGTTCATAACTATGCTACATTAATAACCTTATCTTAATCAACTTCTGTTTTTAGGAGGAACTTACTATGACAGGAACCATATAATTGTAAATCAGCCCCTGGAGAGTGAAGTCTCACAAAGATGGGACATTGAAATATTATGAGCAAAACCACTACAAATACTGTGGGACTATGGACCTAAGTTGGGTGTGAACACTTGGAGAGAAGGAACTACTGAAGTCACATGGCACTGGAGCGTTACTCAGCAAGTCTATTTCAGGTCTTAGGCACTGACTCCAAAACAACTGAATTTTGCACAGGAGGGGGGAGGTCAGGTTAATGAAAAGGTTTTTCTAAAACTCACGCCTGACTCCACCTGGCAGTCTTCCTCTTCTTAAGGCACCATTTAAGCCTATGTTCCAGTAACATGCACTGGTGGTGGTCGTCTTTATCCTTACTATTTAAGTGGAGGCAAAGATGGTGTAGGAGAAACTGCAGTTTATTTCTCAATAGCTTTTCCTGTATTAACTGGTAGGGTATAATGTCATCTAGTCTTTCCTCTGAAGGAGATGCTCAGTGCATACGCTTTTCAGCTGTCATGTTTTAAGGATCAGATTTTATCACAGAAATCCCCTCTCACTACAGTACGCTTTAGTCTGCTCTCAAGAGAAACCAAGGACTAGAATTCCAGACTAGGCCTGTCAGCTATGAGGAAGGCCACACCATTGCCCACCTAAAACTATGATTAGGACCCTGTCTTAAGTAGTACTGTGTTAAACCATAATCATAATTTCGATTCAGGCACCCTTTTCTGTCTCTAACAATCAATTGCCAACTCACAACATTGGTTAAAAAGTGGGCTTTCATATAAAAGTAGTGTGTGTTACTTAAAGACATGATTATATATTGGATCAAGTGAGCTAGCCAGAGGGTAAATTAATGCAATACAGTTTGGTCTTAAATCCAAGGTATATTCAGTAATATGCAGACAAGGTGGTTTTATTTTGTAAAGGTGCTAACTGGTACCACCTCTACCTGTTGCTTCTGCAAGGTTAAAGGAGCAGCCATAATGCATGCTAACTGTCCTGAAACTGAACAGCATTGTGCACCTCAGCTAAAGCAACTGCTTACTTTTTAGGAAAAGTCCGGAAGAGGCTTTTGGCTTCCCAAAGCACAATTTTCAGCAAAGTCACAATGCCATACAACCTTCCTTACAGTTAACAAACATACTAGCATGTCATGGGGGCTCCACCTGTTGTTTATTCTTTAATGTGCTGAATTGTAGCAACCTGAAATAGAAGTGTTGCAAATTTAAATCATGATGGGCCCCCACGATTAGTGTCTTCCATTTTCTAAAACGCAATTCAATGTGTAAGGTGGGTTCTCTTGCACCTCTGTTTTTGTCTCGATTATTCAACTATGAAAGGAAGACTTCATGTTAGCTCAAACCAAAAAGTAAAAAGATGGTATAGTTTTCTATAGCTATTTTATGTGACTGTTAGACTTTAATCTTATCCTAAAGCCAAAAAAAAAAGTTAAATTTTTGCCATGGAAGAGTGGAAAGGTGGAAGTTTATTTTTGTATATGAGAGAATGCTAGAATGTTCTATTTTGAATACTTGTACCTACTTGCACTTAATAATAAACAGTTTTACATTCTAAAAGCTAAAAATCAAATACAGATCTGTAACTTAGTAGGTCTGACCCCCCCCAGCTAAAGCACTTGTATAGATCTTTCTTTGTCACTGTTTTAAGTATGATTTGTGCTTTCTGGTTGTAATGTAAAAATCCCTCTTCCCTTCAAACAATGAATAGATCATAGCTGATATATCAGTATTATATAAGAACAAAAAGCAGGCTTTTGAACTTATGATCTGGTGAATGTAAAATAGGAGTATTTTAATTGTACAAAACGTTTGGGGGGGACACCTTAACTTGTACCATGCAAATGCAATAATTTTGTTTTTATCAAAAGCACAAAATCACTGAAGGGTGACTTCCTTCCCAAGAGCAGAGAATAGCAGTTACACATTTTCTCTCTGGATTAAAAAAAAAAAATAAAAATAAAAGGTGTGCAGTCATTCATTCATTCTTACTTCATAGCCCAGGGTACTAGTTATTACAGTGCATGTTTCCCTGAGACACTCATTTTTCTGAAGCCATTTGAGTATGTGGGTGTAGGAAATAATGCAGCACGTGACTTGTTCCTTGCATAAAACGGTATTGGAGACTTAATATCAGGAGGATAGCCCATGCTTTTGAATACTCATTTTTGGCACTAAAACTAATAGTCTTCCTCCTATGAAAAGGCAGGTCTAGCTAAATTCCATCAGAGATGCTATTTTTTAGCACTAGTTAAGAGCTTCACCCACCCCTGAAACCCAGTCATCACTTTAGTGGCAGGTCATTATGGGTTTTTTAAAGCTTGTGGCAATAGATCTTAAGTAACTTGTATTTCCTACAGAGTCAGAGATGCTTAGCATGTTGAACTCCCCCCCCTCCTTTTTTTTAAACAAAAAGAGAGGCAGCACTGCCACCACCAGTTTTCCTTGAACTGACAAACACACAGACAGTGTGTTCTTGTCTCAGGTGCAGGCCACCACTCAGAATAAATGGTTTTGTATTTACCCCTGCCTCTTTGCAGATGGTGTCACTTCTGAGTTGATGAGGCAAAGCACTGTAAAAACAAGTCACTTAGTTGTAATAGCGCCACCCCCCCCCCCCGCCTTGGTGGTTTGGCTTGCCCCTCTTCAACGAGTGAGTTACACTGAGATGAGAGCAGTTAGGGACTGAAAGGAAAAGACAACTAGAGTGGAAATGGGGAAGGTGAGGTTAATGACATTGCTTCAGCACCTGCCTGTGAGGCAACACCACCACTCTAAGCTGCCTTTTTTTTGGGTAGTCATCTGCCTAACCCTGTGGTTCTCAACGATTTGTGAGTCACAGTACAGGTGGCAGCATACGATGCCACTACAAGATGCACCAGCCCACTCACCCCAAGCCAAATCCAGCCCTAGCCCCACTTCTCTGAGACACTTACTGCAGTGTGGTGCCACACTAATGTGTCCTGACCATGAGTGAGAGCCACCGTCCTAGCTAACTAATGGCAATATATGAAATTCCATGCTGCACAAGAAAAGAGACGGTGATATGTTTTCATAGGTTGGCCTATTGTAAAAAGAGTGTCCAAAAACTAGAACATTTGCACCATACATTCCCAGAAAAAGTCAATTTTACATTGGATGAAAAAAAATCAGTACAATTCTGATAAGCTCTGAGATGTCAACTAACAAGTAGCTTTCAAGTCAATACTAGCTCTTATGAGCGCTTTACACATTAAGGGTAGGACTAAACAATCAGCAAAAAGCTCTCGTGGATCAGGCAAACCTAAAGCAAAACCTTACTAAGCTGGGTAAGCAGAGCACAGCTATGGTGTGTACTGCTCTTAAATGCAACCTGCATGGGGGTGGAGTATGGAGGAGCAAAATTAAGAAGAGTAGTTGAGGGCCTCACTGTGCAATACCAGGGAAGGAAGCATCCACAGGGGCTCTGGCCCCACCCAAAACTCAGTGCTCTTAATTGTCAGCAGGGGTGTATGCTAGTCAGGGTCTAGTGAAATATTTATTCAAGAACACCCACTTTGAACACAAAAAGCAACCACTTATGATTAGACAATGAAAGGCACACAGCTTATTTACTAAGCAAAACTGATGTACAACTGGGCTGTATATTAAAAAGCAATTCCACAGCAAGACTGATATCATGATTTGCTGGATATGGCCAATGTGTGCAATGCAAGAATTTTACTAGACTCATTTTGCAGTGGCCTTGTTTCTTACTGACTGACTGCTTCCCATTCACAGTCACAGGGCCACCTACTCCCTTAGCAGAGCAAGCCCTCACTGTCACACTAGCCATTTTGCTCAGTTACTCCAACCACCATCTATATTTCCACCTGCATGTGGCTGCAAAGCAATCACACAAGGAGGAACAACTTCAATGGGCAAGAGTCACATCAGGGTGACTAGAAACAGTGGTTTGGGGAGTGCGCCAACTACCGTACTATGGCGCATGAGCCAGAGGACACTGTCACTACCTAGGGCACTCTAAGCCATACCCTCCTTCCTCTGCCTTTCTCAATGGCTACGGTGGGCAGCTTCCTGCTCTGCTTGGTAGCTTGTTCTAAATCCTGCCCTTAGGTTCCTAAAGCTGTGCACTGCAACCCCAGTCTATGGCCCCTTGGTGCATCTTCTAGCCCTTAAAGGCAACAATAAGGCATGCAGAATTCCCCAGAGGCATTAAATACAAGGGGACACCCAGTTTAATGTCAGTATATGGAGATGGAATGACAGCTAACCCAACAGCCATAGAGATGGGAAGTGTTTGAAAGTGGAGAGACTCAGACTACCACACAGGAATTACATTAAAATAGTTCTTTTGGTTTTAGCAGGAGTGCGCCAGGCCCCCTTAAGTACGAACAGCTTTAACGTTATAGGCGAAGTTTATAAATGGAGGCTTCACTGCTCAGTCTTCAGGTACTGTGATGTTACACAATCTCTGACCCATTCCTCTTTCCTGCTCCACCTACTGTGTCCTTCTGCCTAACTTAGCCCCATTTTTACATTTAAGCTTTCAAGCTATAAAGCCATCTTACCTTTTGGATTTACAGACTGACTGGGCAACCTGTTTTAAAAATAAATGCAGCGGTAGCTGCAACAATACACACATTGCCATCTTTTCCTTAATTAGCTCTGCAGGAAATCAGCGAAGCAATCAGACAGTCCTTTGTATGCCACAGATGAACTGTTAGGCTCTAGAATCATGGCTGAATTTTGGCCTAATCAGATTACTTCAATGAGACATTCAGCCCAGAGTGATAGTACAAGGTTTTCTTTCTCTGCATCTGATGTAAGGTTCAGGTCCTTAACAACAACAGTATCACTTCCCCAAATTTGCTTCAGTGCATCCATGTGCGATAAAGGAAAGCGTAATCCATGCGTCTAAAAAAGAAAAAAAAAAAAAATCAGGCAAGGGGTAGAGCCCAATTAAAACAACATGCCAATATTTTACTAAGTTTCCCCTCACAACACTGTATGTTTGTTTTAATAGATAGCTCACAGCTACTGTATCCGCACTAGAGAATTGGTATCATCATGGCCTAAATCAATGTGATACAAGTGCAACAGCACAGAGCATCCATCCTAGGTATCCTACTCTGGGACCCTGAAGCAAGCCCTAACAGCCTTCAGCTTGTTGCACTTCTTCCCCTATACACAGCTCCCTACTGGAAGGAGCACAGTGAGGCTCCAGCATCACGTACATTCATATTTCTGGTTGTATGACTGACTGCTTTACAGAGCTCGTGTGTTCTGCACAAGGAACTGTGTGTGTGCATTGTGATGGTCACAGCCTGTGTCACACAGACATCGCAGGCCTAAGGGTTTATCAGCTATCAGCAAGTATAGGAAATACCCTTGCTGCACTGGGACAGAAGGATGGCCTTGCTGCGTCCCTGTTCTAGTCCAAGTCTTCACTGCAGCCTAGGCAAGTGCACTGTGGAATTTGCAGCAGGCCTTGCCCTGGAACCACACAATGGTTAGATTTATTTAAATTCCAAAGCGGAGGATACCCATCTGTAGAGCCCTGCAAATATGTGGATATCCATGAATATCCACCTTGTATCCGCAGACCATTTCTTGTGCATGCAGATCAGATATGGCTCCACAATTTTTATCTGCACAGAGCTAAAGCCCTGCAAATATGCAGATATCCGCAGATACAACATGGATATCTGCGGACCATTTCTTGTGGATGCAGGTTGGATACGGATCCACTTATTTGTATCCATGCAGGGCTCTACCCATCTGCCCAAGGGAAGAAATTATGTGTGTGGATACAGTGTGCTGCAGATGTAGGAGGTACCACTCAAACACAAAGTTTTCTAATATAGATTTGGCTGTGATATTAAATCCCAGCACCAGTCAAAATGAGACTATTTGAGGTGGCACCGCAAAGTTACTGTTGTACAGCCAAGAGTTCCAAGGGGACATGTAAAGCATGGTTCCAAGTACCAGACAACAACTACAAATGCTAGACAGTCTGCATTAAGTTCCACCTGTAAATGTTTTGTTCACTCTGTGCACTGATGCATTTTACTAAACAGAATAAAGAACGAACCTCAGACATCCCTTCTTCACTAGCCTCATCGTCCTCATTCCCCATCATGTGCCTCTCTCTCTTATTCTTTAAAGAGTGATAGACGTAAATCATCTCTTTGCGAATCCCATCCTAAAAGACAGCAGGAAGAAAACCATTACTACACAAGAGAATGTAAGTTAATTTCTCTGAACACATCTAATGACGTCCTTATCCAAAAAGATCATTTTAAGGCTAACCCACCCCACCTCTGGTCCAGCTGCCACCTTCTTTATTACTTTCTGTTCAGTTTATGCTAGAAAGAGATTATTTTCTAAGATCATCAGTCTAGACCCTTCCTCCACGATCCCCATCCTCTCCAAAAGAGACTCTGCCAGGAGTCCTTGGTTTACACTATGTCAAGAATTATTCATCACAGGCCACAATGTTAGCTCCTCTTCCACGGAACAGCTCAGTACTCATAGCCACCATAGCAGGGTCAAGGATAACTGAGAAACAGACAGTTCTATCCAATATAACCCCACAGAAGTCAACAGAGCTGCATCCTCTTGCACAAGCCCTTCAATCGATAATATGATCCAGCTATTACATGGCATTTTTCATAAGTAGGTATCAAAACTCTTTGCAAAAAGAAGTAAGAATCCTGATCTCCATTTTAGAGATGGGGAAATTGAACTACAAAGAAGTGCAGTGACTTTAAGCCCTATTTTGGGGGAAAAAAATGTGTTTCAAAAGCAAATCTCCTTTGCCAAAAGAGCAGCAAAAAGGTATCTGGATTAATGGTACCAGGTGTTTTCAGCACCTAAGGCCATTAGCCAATGCATGGTGAAAACCCTGTTTGTGACACAAGATCCCTGAGCAATTCTACTTTGTAGAGCTCCAAAATGAAAACACTCCACACTGGATAACAGAATTGCATTACATCTCAGCAGTCTCATATCATCATCAAAGGCTGGGCTCGAAACAAAACACCAACAACTAACAGAACACTTACCAATAGCCCAAGACAGCAGAACACAGCAGCTAGCACCACAAAAACAAACCTTCTGGAGTCTATGCAGGAAGTTTTATACTTACTGAATTTTCTTGCTCAGGTTCCACTGTAATTATGGTGTGATCTTTAAACTGCAATCTGATTTTGCTGTCTAATTTTGGGAGTGTTCCACCTAAAAGAAAAATATACTGTTCTTCAAAAAGGAAGGATGCCAACCCATCCTTTGCTGAAGACTTTGCTAAGCTTTTTTCTTCCTATAGCTCAGGGATGGCCAAGCATATAGAACTCAAGAGCCACACAAGTTGGTTATTAAACCTTTGAGAGCCACACTGAGGCATATAGCCATACACATTTACTTACTCCAAAACTACTAAGTTTAAAATTCATTGCACACTTTAATTTTGTCATAAAAAGAGGGCAAATATTGATCCTACCAATGTCAGATTCCAATAATTACTTAAGGTTACCATGCAAATTAGGCATATACAGTAAAAACTTAGCTGCTGCTTGATGTACAAGACTGCAGGCTAGTGGAGAGTTTTTTTTAAAATCCTGACCATGCTGCACTTTCCCCTACCATCCCAACTCCCTTCTGAACTCCTAGGCTGGGGCTGCTTTCCTAAACTGATTTGCTGAAATTCTACCAGGAGCCACAATTTTTCATTCAAGAGCCACATGTGGCTCCCAAGCTCCAGTTTGGCCATGCCTGCTATAGCTTAACGAAATCTAGGGATGAACTGGCCCTACTGATGGCTGCTCATTCTCAAATGCAGGGGGGAAAAGAGGGTTCATTTCAATACTGGCAGTTCTATTCAGTTCATCCAATACAACAGCAAGCTAGCATGTTAGTAACAATCTCCACCAGTTAATGCAATAAGCACTCAGAATAAGTATATAATTCTAACAATCAAGCATGACGTTAAAAAGCCGCTTCTCTCGTTTTAAAAAGAAAGTAATTAGTTCAAAATTCAAGGAAATGGAATGAATACACTATCAACACGTTTCTCCTACTCATCATCTTTACCTCAAGGATCTCAAAACAATTCAACAGCAGTTAAGCCTCACAGCATGTTTCTTTTCAGGAAGCTTAGCTATTAGTCCCATTTTACAGAAGGCAAAATTGAAGCACAGTTAAGATGACCTGGCAGGATTCGCACAGTGAGTCATTAACAAATCAGCTGTAGAAAGGACTGCAAGAACCATGGCAACTCCTGTGATCTAATCACTTAACAGCACTTGCAGCAAAACTTCTGAAATTTCCTCCAGTGTCAAGTCAGATGCTGTAGCTAGACAGCTAATATGCGGCACCACAGCTCACTCCACTAACTACAACCATCTCACTACTGCTTCATGCTCCCACCAGTCAGCCACCTGTTCTCTCGTCTTAGATGCAAGGACTATATTAGTTGTCAGGCAAAATGTCTACCTGCTTGGGGAGCCAATCACTGACTGAGGCAACAGTACAGACAGGAGATCATAATCCACAACAAGGGAATCAGTAGTAAACTTAAATGCCACCTGGATCCAAGTGATCAGAGCTGTTTCCCGAGAAAGGGGGCAATCGGTTCATAATAAAATCCTTCTTCATGTCAGAGGACCTCAGTTCTTTGGTGTTTTCCAGCCGGTCCGCCAGACTTCTCAGAAAGCTACTTAATCTTTTCGCTGAGTCAGCTATATCCACCTGCTACACACAGAAAGACCTTCACACATGAATCCAAGTTAATTATCAGAGAAAATCCTACCTGACAAGAGGATGGGTCAAAATCCTCAAAGCATTAGAGATGCCGGGAACCTGCGTGCTTGTATGAGGACCAGGCTCACGGAGGAGTCACATTTGGGGCTGTCAGTATTGTTCTGAACTATTTTTTCTCCATAGATATTCTCTTCCCTGGAGTTTCATATCATCATAGGAAAGGCAAAGAGGAGATCACAAAGCCACTAATACTCGGCCAGACTTAGAATCATTAAGAACTCCATCAAAGGGAGGTAGCATCTGCAAGGGAGCCTCAAAAGCAACATTACTGAGAGGGAAATGTCAGAGCTTGGGGGCATGCTGGATATGCAGAGCAGCCAGTTCAACAACCTAGACAGAGCTCTTAAAGGGCCTATTCCTTGGAGTTGAAAATAGAGGTCATTTTGGTTCTAGATGATAGGACCAACACATCAATAGGGCTATGAGCTTCGTTCCCCTGAAAAATTCTTTAGCATAAAGAAATTCACACTAGATTTCCCCACACAATCTCATCTCTTTACCATAAGCAGTTGCCTTGGTATACTTGTCCGCAGAGCCAGATCTTCCTTTGCGGTATCAAACACAAGACCAGGGATCGCATCTAACAAGAAGTCTCCCCAAGAACTGCAAGGTCAAGGGAAAGAAAACAACTGAAATAAAGGCTCAGAAAGATTATCTAAAGCTGTTTCTTCTCTGTGTATGCTGGAAGCTACTTTTAAGTAACTGGGATAAAGTAAGCTTCTCTTCATGAGCACTGACTGCATATTCTTGAATTCAAATATGCACCTAGAATAGGGATTCTTTGTTATGTCTGAAGACGACAGTGTACCCTCCCCAACATTACAGTACCTAATCTTCATGTACAGAGTGAAATTTCTGAGACTTTTACATGTAAATCTCTTACTGTAAAAAGCTAAAATTAATTTAAAAATTCAAGAAATTGAGCATTCAGTGTCAGTGGTCATAACCAAACAATGCAGACTTAGTGCCTCAAAACTCACTGAATTCTTATGCACTGGCTAAATTTAAAGATTTTATTGTAGGATTAATTATCATTTTTTGCTGGTATTTCCCACAGCTTTGCATCACAGACAGAAGAATAGCCATCTTCAGAAAATTTCACAATTTCCTCACAATGGCTGCCCATTGTACTCCCAATGATTCTTTGCCCATGTACCCTATCAAAAGTAGGCAGAGGGGGGCCCTTAGCAAAGATGGCTGCTGCCTCCATTCACCTGCACTTCACAGTGCACTTCTTTGCCTGCTGAAAGCGTAACGGGCCACCATCTTCCCTAAGGGCAGTTTGGCTTCACTCCCAAAGAACCTTAACTTTGCCCCATAGTGACACCATGATGAAAAAGTTCCAAAGGGGCAGCCGTGTTAGTCTAGTAAAGCAAAAAAAAAAAAGCAAGGAGACTTGTGGCACTTAAAGACTAAGATTTATTTATCACATGAGCTTTTGTGGCAGAATATCCCACTTCATCAGACGTTTTGAAGAGGGAGAACTTACAGAATGGGATGAAAAGAAATGCAGGCGAGTGTAAGACATGGGATCAGGTCATACTGCAACAGCAAATCAGAGCATTTGTAAGGATTCAAACTCCAGGAAACAGCACACAGGCAGGTTGAAGTCAAATTACCTGTTATAATGTGAAAATCCATATGGATTCTTTTCACATTATAACAGGTAATTTGACTTCAACCTCCCTCCGTGTGCTGTTTCCTAGAGTTTGAATCTTTAAATGCTCCGATTTGCTATTGCAGCATGACCTGATCCCATGTCTTACACTCCCCTGCATTTATTTTCATCCCATTCTGTAAGTTCTCCCTCTTCAAAGAATATGATGAAGTGGGATATTCTCCCACGAAAGCGCATGATGAAAAAAGTTAACATGTCTAAAAATTAGGTTCAGTCTGTGATTACACACACTAAAATGCCTTAATCATATAATTATTGCATGGTATCACTAAAGGCCAGAGTGCTGGGTGTCCAGATACTTTCGCTCTGTAGTTCTGTATTTTAACATGTTTGTAAATCTTTAAAGATTAACTCTAAAGCTGCTGGGTTTAAAACACTTGTGATATATCTTATCCTATGTCACTGATCTCTAATCCTAACCATGTCCATCTTGACATGGATTTTGTCTGGCAATAATGAAGTTCTGAACTGTTTCAACTGGAGAAGAGGACTTTATTTAAGGAGGATTCCACACTATTTTGGATTTACCTTTATGGTCTTATGTATTAACATGCTTAACATTTAACAAAGGACGTTTGGATTAAAGCTGAACTCAGATCGACAAGAGTTCCTAATCCACGTAATTCTCTCCCAGCCAATGGATACACCAATGCCTACAGAGCCTGTGATCTCATCACATTGAGCCCACACGGCATGAAAATATTAATACAAGTTAATGGAAAACATATCTGGTGTGTGGATATGACACTTCAAAGAAGTTTTAACAGAGGAGGAAAGAGATTCAGGGTTGGCACGGGACAAGGCCTCAAGAGGCCTCTCAGCTCTGCCAGACTCCTTGAATCATCATGGAGTCAAGTCTCTTGGACAGATTTTTGAAAGACATTCATGCACCTAAAGAGGCAGAAAAACTCCTATTTGGGACTTTCAAAACCTCAGTAGTGCCTATCTGCATCCTTAGGTGACTAGATACCTTTGAAAAATCTGGCCCTTACTCTTTCTGCTTCAGTTCCCCATCTGTAGAAGGGAAAGGCAAATCCTCATCCTGTTTTGTCTATTTAAACTCTTCAGGGCAAGGACAGTCTCTTGCTGTGTGAAAGACTGAAGCATGGCCCTTGAATCTTATAACACATGGAGGGAAGCATTAATCTTTTCAGCAAAGAAATTCATCCCCTCAAAGGAAAAGTCTTCCACTGTCATTTGGACCCATTTGGGGAAGCCAGAGAGATGAAGCCACAAGACCCCTTCATCACAATGGCCATCAAAATAGAATGTGCTGCTGTGTTAGCTGCATAAAATGTTGACTGGAAATACTTTTTGCCACCAGCTGGCCCTCATTAACCAACGCTATAACGTAGTCCTTGTGAGAATCAGGGAGGTGTCCTATTTAAAAAACAAAAAAACAAAAAGCAAACAAAAAACCCTTATCTTCCCATAGTTTTGATAGTCATTGTTAGGCTGCAAATGATAAATGAAATGGAGGGTGACTGAGGAGTAGGTTTTCCTGCCATCCCAGTCGTCAAGTGTGGATTTAAAGTATGCTGGTGGCTTTTCGCATTAATTGTATCTACAATAATCAAACTGGGAGGCAGCTATGAGAATAGGAATTTTATGTACTTTGCTAGCATGTAGTATTTCTTGTCTGCCTAATACTTATCTTACATATTGGTAGAACAGATACCTAACCCCTTGGCAGGATTCAGTGTAGCCTCATTAATAGGAAGAGCCACTCTGGAAGAGGTGGAGATATGTAGATTGTCCACTAGCTTGTGATGTGATTCAAACCTCTTGCAAAGGTATCTGGAGTGCCCCTCCCACCCTCTGTGACAAGCTCTGGAACAGCCGAAAGTCATCCACCATGGATAACAGAGGAGGCATCACCATGTCATCTGGCATCGATGATGAGCAGTTGATTGGAGGAGTAACTTCCTCCTGACCTTCGGCCTTAGGTTGCCCCCTCGTCTCTTCAGGGAGCAAAAACGCTCAAGGCAGCGGCCAAAGGAAGATGCTCCCCTTAGTTGCTGATAAGCTTTTAGCATGTCTACTGTGGTCTGTGGCCTTTTGGTCTGTCAGGGTTTCCAGTGTGGCCATTTTGATGGGAAGGGGCCTGGTGGTTGGTATCACAGTTGTCCTAACCAGGGAAGTTATGCGTCCAAGGGTCAGTATGTCCAGCAGCTGTATGAAACCAGGCTCCATACTGCAGGTCATAAGAGCATGGTGAAGATAAGAAGTGAGCAAGAGCATCTGATTCCAATGAAGCAAAGAGCAATATGTGGTAAGAGGTTAGCAACAACCCCAGGACTCTGGGTGAACTTGGTACAGAGGTCCTGGTACTGAGCAAAAGAGAGTCTGGTTTGTCAGACACAAAGATTTGTCTCATACCAGAAATCTGTCAGCGTGGAGGGCACTGGCTGAGGCTGTCGGTGCCAAGAGGCTTGTACAAGTGAGTCAAAGATGCAGCCCAATGTTGATTACCATACCAGTGCCTTCTCTGGGCAGATTTCCATGCACCTCACAACCCCACGATACCAGTGCTTCTTTGCCTGTGCCCAATGAATCTTAAGGTAGTCCAACTTGCCCTGCTGGTTGGGTACCGTGTACGCCCACATATCAGATCTAGACAGCTTCTGTGGTACCAGTGCTATTAACTGTGCTGAGGATCGTTTCTGGTTGATCAGGCTTGCTATGTGTGAGCAGTTTGCAAGCGTCTTTCTAAGCTCACCTCCCTACAAAGTGGAGGATTGTGGTGACGACTCCCATAGGGACTCTGGAGGTAAAAGGGCTGATTCTGTGAGTGGGAATTTGAGCCAAAGAAAATGAGGTTCAGAAGAGACATTGCTCATGAAGTTGAGGAATAGCACCAAAAAAAAAAAAAAAAAAAAGACCACCGTTGCATTTTAAGAATGTCTTGCAAATTTCCCAAAAACAAACAAAATGTACTACACGTTCCTGATATTTACAGTCAGTCAGTCTCATCTGACTGCTGTTCTCTGTCCTTCCAGGATCTGGGCTTCAGTTGCTGACAAAACCCACGCTTCTGTGAATTGTGTTTCTCTCCCAAGCAGTCAACACAGGTTGAGTGAATGTCAGTCACTGGAAAAGATTCCTTACAACGTAGGTGTTTCTTGAAGCCTGGGGAGCTGGGCAAACTCTTGTCCATGGGGTCCCCACCACAAGTCAATTAAAAACAAAGTCTTTTTTGGCATAGGCCAAAACAAAATGCATACAAGCAAAGAAAAAAAAAAAAAAAAAAAAGGAGTTTCATAAGGAAACTAAAATTAGCAAATGTAGGAGTTAACAATCCATGAACACACAGCTTTTGCTCCAGCCAGGGGTGGTTGAGAAGGAACTAAGATGG
Source organism: Podocnemis expansa (assembly GCA_007922195.1). Taxonomy (NCBI): domain Eukaryota; kingdom Metazoa; phylum Chordata; order Testudines; family Podocnemididae; genus Podocnemis; species Podocnemis expansa. The sequence goes on along the minus strand of ML682018.1, from coordinate 12,963,210 downwards.
GAACGTCCCAGCACATGCTGGCTGGCCTCATGGCAGATGAGGAGCAGCACATGAGCAGGTGGGACGGATTACTGCCAAAAGTCTCTGATCAGTAGTACCAGGACACAGGCACACATACAGTGGACCACCCACAGGGAAACTACTGGACGCAGCAGCTGAACTTCCCCTATAATTGCTGCTCTGGGATAGTGAGAGGCACCAGTACTGAGAGCAAAGAGACTGTGTCTCCTGTAACTAAAGGGACAACCTGCTTCCCTGCCCAAGAGGGGAAAGGAAGCAAGCAGTGTGGTTCAGATGCAGACAGGGCAGGAAGTGGGCTGGGAACTGAGAAGAGGATGAAGAAAAACGTATGGAGAACATAGCTCCAATACTGCCTCTCTTTAAAATGAGAGGCAAACACACTCAAAAGTAACTTTGCCATTTGATAACCAAAACTGAATCCCATTGTAAATTAACAATGACCCATGCATTGTATGACTGAGACACGTCTTTCTACTCAAAAATGTTCAACGTTTTATCAATGACTTAGATGATGGCATAGAGAGCAAACTTATGAAGTTTGCAGATGATACCAAGCTGGGAAGGACTGCGAGTGCTTTGAAGGATAGGATCATAATTCAAAATGATTTGGACAAACTGGTGAAATGGTCTGCGATAAATAGAAAGAAATTCAACAAAGATAAGTGCCAGGTACTCCACTTAGAGTTGAACAGCCTGCTGCACACATACAAAATGGGCAATGACTGCCAAGGAAGGAGTACTGCAGAGAGGGATCTGAGTGTAATAGTGGATCACAAGCTAAATATGAGTCAGCAGTGTAATACTGTTCAAAAAATAGCAAATTCCATTCTGGGATGTATTAACAGGAGTACTATGAGTCAGATATGAGAAATGATTCTTTCACTCTACTCTGCATTGATTAGGCTTCAGCTTGAGTACTGTGTCCTGTTTGGGCACCTCATTTCAAAAAGGGTGTGGAGAAACTGGAGAAAGTCCAGGGAAGGACAACAAAAATGATTAGAGGTCTGAAACATTTGACCTATGAGGGAAGATTGAAAGAGCTGGGTTTGTTTAGTCTAGAAAAAAGGAGACTTAGAGGGTATACAATACAATAAGAGTTTTCAAATAGCTAAAAGGTTATCATCAGGAATAAGCAGAAAAATTATTCTCTTCAATCATGGATGGTAGGACAAGAAGCAATGGGCTTAAATTACAGCCAAGGAGCTTCAGCCTGGACATTAGAAAAAATTCCTAACTGTCAGGGTGATTAAACACTGGAATAAGTTGTACAGGCACGTTGTGGAATCTCCTACACTGGAGGCTTTTAAAAGCAGGTTAGACAAACACCTGTCAGGGATGGTTTAAGAGGGTACTTGGTCCTGCCATGAGTGTAGGGAACCGGACATGATGACTTGTCATGGTCCCTTCCAGCCTCTATGATTCTATGAAACCTGTTTCATTTTAACCCATAGAACAAGAACCAGTTTCCAGGCAGATGAAATCACAAAGCTGGTCATTTTGCGGAGTGACCAGTAACTCACATAGGGGCTGTTCTTTCAGTAGATTGTCCAGCAGCTATGAAATATGACATGTGTCTTTGGAATATGGGTATTAGAAGCTTCTCCTAAATCCTTCCCAGAACTGATTCCTCCCTGAGACCACTGAATTGGGTGCTGGCAGTTGAGAGGCATTTAAGAGAAAGGAAACATCACAAGGAAGGAGAAGGGGCAGGCAACAGTGTTATCTGTTTACCTAAGGTAATGGTTGAATCTCTTTCTTACAGGTTTTTAAGGCGCAGCTTAACAAACCTGTGGCTGGGATGATTTAGTTCAGGCTAGTCCTGCTTTGAGCAGGGGTTTGGACAAGATGACTTCCCAAGGTCCATTCAACCCTCCTCTTCTGAGATACTCTGCAAGGGAAAGTCATCTCTGGAGCAAGGTGAAAGGAGTAGATGAGAAGCATGAGGATAGTTTTATAAAAGGGTAGTTTGCATTTGGTCAGGCAGCCAAGAATTTTGGGTGGAGGCAGTATAGGGAGAGAAAAGTAAATGACTCATTCTTGGTGTACCTCACATTCCCTGAACAATAACCTCTCCAGTTGGGTGAGAGACTATAAAATGCAACACTGAAATTTGCACCTGTCACCTTAAAGTCCCCAACTGCTAAATGATAATTAATAAAAAATTATTCTGTTAAAAACAACTTGCATTCCCAGACCTTTATTACTCCTGTGTGACTACTGCCTTAGATTTAATTACAGTGTGGCACCTCTACAGCATCATTCACTGGAAGATTTCACAGCACCTGACAAAACACACTAATTTCACAAAACCCCTGCAAAGAAGACAGGTAAAGTATTATCCCTGGATGTGCTGATGGGAATCTGAAGCACAAAGGCTAGGCTATTTGCTCCTGGTCACAAAGAAAGTTCAGTGGTTGAACCAAAAACACAACCCAGAAGTCCCAACTACAAGGCCTTTGGTCTAGTCAACTGACAGCACCACTTCTCTAAATACACATATTTTAGGTCACCTTTACCATTTAGCCAAAATGTGTTCAAGGAAGCCACAAAGTGAAAATTATAAAGGCTAATTACTTGTTTTGGTAGGTGCTGATGGTCACATGAGTAGAATGTGATCCCCCAGGAGGAGTGTCAGCTTGGTGTATAGTTCCTCTTGGAAAGTATAACAAATCTCCTGGCTAAAAGAAAACAGAAGGAAGAAACAACTAAGTATGTGGGTCTCTTGGTAACTAGCTTATTGCAAAATCAGCAAGATAAAGAAAATACTCCCTGAACAGCAATACTGATAGCTGAATATAAAGCCATGCAATATAACTGGCCTTCCTTTACATGTCACATAGGTGAACTATGAAAGAGGCCCTCTAAGGCTGGAAAGCCAGAGAGCTGAATTAGCTTCCTCATTATTTTTTAAGTCAAAGCAAATCAAAATTTACAATATGTACGTTAAATTAGTTAAACACAAAAGGAAGAAGTGACCGAGCATAGGCCCCTGACAAAGCGAGTCAGTGATAGAGCAACAAGCAATATGCAGTTCTAGCAGGATCCAACCTAATATCCTCAAAATGGAAAATCTTACAGTTCACTAAGATAATATATTTTTAAAGGTGATACACCCCATTTATGCTAGGTGCTAAGATATTTATTTTAAAACAGCTTAAATTATCTTGGTAACATATTACATTAGAACAACAACAACAACAAAACCATCACCCCCTCTTCCTCATCCTTTAATAATGCTTGTGAGAAAGTGGATAAAGAGCTGGTCAGAAGTGATGCAATTTAGCAGAATGGAGGTAACAGGAAATAAGGAGGGAACAGAGAACAGACAGAGGACCACCACCATGAAGAAAAAAAGATTTGCATCACTAGAAGAAATTCCATCACAAAAAAAAAATATTTCAGGCCCAACAGAGCTCTGCAAGAAGATGCCACCATCAACAGTCTTTAGTGCCCAGGATCAAATGTTACATAAGTACTGAAAAAGATATGATTAACTTTACTCCTGAAATTGATTTTAATTGGATATTTGAATGCCTTTGTAACATAAGACTAAATTTACAACTTCTTCCATTAAATTCTAAAGAACTTGACTGTGTGTTCCAATAGAGAGGTCATAAAAATATTAATTCATCTTAAATTTCATCCATTTGCCAGTCTCAAACCCAGCATCTGGGAGAGCTCAGCTGGGGCTGGCCCTTTTAAATCTCCTTTCCTGCAGCACAGTCAGACACATGCTCCAGGGAGGGAGAACAGGGGCTAGAAATTTAAAACTGATCCCAGTCAAAGCAACGGCAAGAGGCTAAGTATGTGTGCAGTGCACTGGGCCTGGGGGCGGGGGGAAGCCATCTCCCCCACATCATAGGATCAAATTCTGATGCCCAACCTCACACTGAATAGCACAGGAGCTCCAGGGGTTATCCCACTGAAGTCAGTGAGACTATTTGTAGAGTAAGAGACTATTTAATGAGATTTAGGGTCCAAGAAACTGGCCCCCAATATACAACAAATCAACTGAAAAAGGAACCACACTCAGACTCTGGATCAAATCCTACAACCTCTAAGCCATCTGCTGAAGTCAACAGAATCTCTCATTTATAGTGCTCACAACCTAATTATGTTCACGCCAGATTTTGACTTGAATTCATAAGATACCACACACTGGGAAAGGGCATGTTAACATGAGTTTTTCATCCAGATACTTTGCAGGATCTGGCCTTCTGGCTAGATAGCTTCTGTGTGACAAAGTCACGAGAATATAGATGTGCAAGAGACCTTGGAAAGCCAGCTGGTCCAGCCCCCTGTGCTGAGGCAAGACCAAGTAAACCTATGCCATCCCTAAAAGGTATTTGTCCAACCTCTTATTAAAAACCTTACAAGGATTCCACAATCTCCCTTGGAAGCCTGTGTCAGTGTTAAGTAATATTAGCATTAGAAGGTTTCTCTGAACAGCTAACCTAAAGCTCTCTTACTACAAATTAAGCCCATGACCTCTTGTTCTGCCTTCACAGCCATGCAAAAAACTGTGCAGAGTTGTTGTAGCTGTGCTGGTTCCAGGATAGTAAAGAGACAAGGTCAGCAAAGTAATACCTTTCACTGGACTAACTTGTACTGGTGAAAGGGACAAACTTCCAAGCTTGCACAGAGCTCAACTCTTTCACCAACAGAAGTTAGTGTGATGGGTAAGATACTATCTTACCCGTCTTCTCTCTCTGTGAACAATAATTGACCACTGTCCTCTTTATAGCAGCTCTTAATGTATCTGAAAACTCTTACCAAGTCCCCTTGCAATCATCTTTTTCTCAAGGTAAACATGCACTGTATTTTTTTAAACCTTTCCTAATAGGTGATGTTCGGTTAACCTCTTATTTTAGTTACCCTTCTCTGGAGTCTCTTCCATTTTTCACATCTGTCGAAGTATCCAATTTGGGGCACCACACAGTACTCCAGCTACAGTGGAACAATTATCTCCCGTGTCTTACATGGGACACTCCTGTCAATATACCCCAGAACCACTATCAGCCTCTTTTGCAATCACATCACAATGATGGCCTATATTCAATTTGTGATACACGGTAACTCCCAGGCGTTCTTCTGCAATACCGCCATTTTGCGGGTATTCCCCAATCTGTAGTTGTGCATTTGAGTTCTTTCTAAAGTGTAGTACTTTGCACTCGTCTTTACTAAATTTCCTCTGGTTGATTTCAGACCAATTCTCCAATATCCCAGTGCTCTGAATTTCAGTTTTATAAACAGTCTGGAAATTCTTCTTAAACAATATATCGAAAACAAAGTTATTACATTTCAAAACTAAAGCCAAAACAGCAGTGTGCAACAAATGCCAGTACCTTTAATATGAATTCATGTGTTGGATTCCCAATCTGATCCTCTGATTCAACACTGTACTCTCGAGCTAAATGCACAGTAGGTTTGTAGAGACGCCAGTGTTTCTCTCCTTCCAGCTGAAGGATAAACACCTGAATGGATCACAAGACACCATGCTAATCAGATTCTGAACACTGAAAAACCTAAGGGACCAAGTGAGATAGCTAGGCAGCAAAAACAAAAAATGGCAATGTGATTCCTTACTGGTGACACTTGGGGCTTTATTAAGTTCAAAAATAGCTCCCTGCCAGGCATGTAAGAACATACAGCACACAGAATACCTAGAGAAGGCTGTACGTCACATAACAGTTCCAACTGGGACACTGAATTCTATCCAAATGCTTTGCAAATGGTGGACAGGTATATTCTGCATTTGCCAGACATCTGAAGAGTTGGGTTTGCGTGCATCTAAAACTCCTTTAACAAACAAAACTGCAAAATGCATTTAATAAAGTTATATTAAAAATAAAATAAAAGACATGTATGCCTTTTATTTGTAATATTTCTAAAACCAACTAGAAAATCTGTTTTATTTTTAAAATATGACAGCTAAACAAGGAGGTAGTCAGATAGCATAACCTTCCACTTCAAGTTTGGTGTTTTCAATAAGTTTTATAAAATATAATCGATGTTTCTGTTATTTTTAAACACTAAACAAAGACATGTTTGGATTTAAGGCTCTCGCGCAGCATTTACAAAACAGTCATTGCAGTGTTTTGATACTAGACTGGTCACATTCTGGGACTTGTTTCTTTCTATTGTACAGGCTGAAGAAACTGCAAAGAAAACAAGATTTTGACATCTTTAGTCTTTTAGTAATTGGAGGGTCTGACCTCAAGAAGTGCTAGGCATGGCAGCTCCCAATAAAGTCTGCCAACTCTCTCAGGATCAGGCCCTTAACATGTTATTGGTAACAAAGCTATGTTTGGGCGTTTTAAATTTCTGGTTTTGCCTTGACACTATCATTTTATAAAATCAGCACTACCACCACTGGTGTAAAACCTCTACACTGAAAGATAAAGGCTGCTGGGAAATGTCTTTCACTAACAAAGAGGCGACTCTGCATCAACTAAAAATCTCACAGGACAATTGTGGAAAGCTCATTTAACAGGATGTCACCATCAAACTACTCAGTTCCTATTCTTTCAGAAAGAATCCTTGGAGTGTTACTTTGACTAAATCTATACCTAAAGAGAGAATAAACTTGTCTACATATAAACAGAAAGTTATCCAATTGGTGGATCCACTCAATGATTTCCATAAAGTGAACAAACTTCCGCTCTTGAAAACACTGCTTGTGCAATAGCAAGCTTGTTCTCACCTCAACATCATCATAGTGGGGAGGCAGACCCTGGGACCCTGGAGGAGTAATGTACACATTGGATCCAACCAAAGAACCGAAGTAGCATTCCAGCTTCTCCTGGATCTTCCATAACTCATCCTTTAGAGAAAAGCAAGTGGAAATTATTACAAGTAAACATCACTGTTAAAATCATGCAAGTTCCATGGTAGTAAAACAATATCAAAATAGCAACACACACACATTTTTTCATTTAAAAATAAAGTAAATGAAAATTCCTTCCTCCCTGCTCTACCAGCTCTTCTTTGCAGTTAGGGAATTTTTAACCCATGATTACAGTCAATGGAAATTGAGCCCCTAAATGCCTTGGGTGTTTTTGAAAATTTTACCCCAAGCCTTTTAGTTCAATTAGTAAAGTTTCCAGGTTTTTGCACCACTGGTCTAATTTTCAAACCCTGATGGTAGTGTAACCAACCCTGATCTGGAGCTAACACCAAAACATCAGTTGTGTTGAAGGGGGAGGGGAGAAAGGAAGACAAACAATGCACATGTGAATTTTCTCTAACTCTTGGGAAAGCCATATCTTAAAGCCAACCCTCAACATATCAACAAACACCCCACACATGGGATGTCTCAACATGTTGAGTTTAGCATCATGGTTTGGAATTACAGTTCTCTAAATTGTGGTTTTATTATTGACTTCTACATTCTCAAAGGAAGTTGCTCCCATGACTGCTCTAATTCCTTTAAACCCTTTTTACAAATTGCATGAGCAAATTCTAAAATATGCTGCCATTACCCACATCTGAGTGATGTATAAGGAATTACACTCAGATCTGGGTCCACAACCAATAAATAGCCCAGAACAGAAGATGCTTCTCTGCTGCCCTCATCCAAGGAGGCAAAGGAGTGCTGTCATTTTATGTATATTCAATTCACAATCCACCTTCAAATGCCAAGACACACAATACACTGACCCCCATGACTTCAGTGAAATAAAAAGTGGCTTAAGATATTACACTTGGGGCACAATTTTAAAAGATACCACCTTCCAAGAGGTTCAAAACTGAGCTTGATAAATTTGTTTAGGGGACAGTATGATGGGACTGTCTCATTTAGCAACTGACTGATCTCTGGGTATTGGTGGTGGATATACCAATGATCAGAAGTTACTACAAAGAATTCTCTCTTGGGTGTCTGGCTGGTGAGTCTTGCCCATGTACTCAGGGTTTAACTGATCACCAGATCTGGGGCTGGGAAGGAATTTTCCCCCAGGGTAGATTGGGAAAGGGTGTGGGGATATCTTCATGTTCCTCTGTAGCATTGAGCACGACTCATTTGCTGGTGGATTCTCTGTACCTTAAAGTCTTCAAAACCTTTAATCATTATTTGAGAACTTTAATAACTCAGTCACACGTTAGAGGTTTATTACAGCAGTGAGTGAGTGAGGTGCTATGGCCTGCACTGTACCGGAGTTTGACTAGATAATCATATCGGTCCCTTCCAACTTTAAAAATCTATGAGTCTCTGAGACAAAAATTAAACTGTATGTTTAATTAAACTGTACATTGGCACAGCTATGTCTAATACCTTGCTAAAAGTATCAACATTTCATCCCCTTCTAGAGCTGCATGCGGACACCATCCTCTTGTTCCCAGATTACTGATTAAGTCAGTGCACAATGAATGCTAACAGGTAAGCGAAAGGCAAGCAAAAGAAAGTAGAGTTGCTAAAATGGACAATATTCTACTAGCAATGCTGCAATTCAATATTAGTATGCTTTCTTTGTAAGAAGGTGGGGTGTTCTGGAAATATTTCTTTCTATTCCACACCTTGCCTTGCCTCAGAAGAACCAGTATTAAAACCTGCACTTGCACACTGACACAAAAACAAGACAGGCTTGGTTGTGAACTTAAAGAAGAAATAAAGGTGGGTGATAATTAACTTTCTGTGTTTATCTTTCCCCAGTTTAAAATGCTGGTAACAAAGCAAGATTTTAAGGAGGTGTTCTAAACATCTTCTACTATGGATCAACCTTTAGATACCTCTCTTGCTACTGCATGGGAAGATGATGCACAGAGCAAGCAAACAGCACTGTTTTAATTTCAACAGGTCATTTATAAAGTAGTTGTGTTGACAGTCTACTGGCCAGCAACTTACACCAATTCCCCCCGCTTTCATTAAGATACAAGTAACTGTGTATCCAGCCTGACTGAGGCACATATGACAGCGACTAGGTAATATGAAGTATTTATATTTTACAAAAACTACTCATAAAGCAGGACATGTGACACAATGTATAGGCAACAGCTGATCTGACCTTAAATCTCTGAGGCTGGTGAAACTGTATTGTTGCTTTTTTCTGATCAAAGTCTCGCTTCAGCTGAAGATAGCTCACTTTGCCACCTTTATTTAAAACCTTCTTTTTCCCATTCACGCATCTGCAGATATTAACATCTCTTCCATAGTACAAGCCTTGGCGGGATAGCTCCTTCAAGTCTATTAACTGAAAAAGAGACTGGTAGTAGGCAGCCATTGAAGGGTCATCTCTCTGAATAAGCAGTGGCTTTTGTTCCCAGTACTCCTCGAAGAACTTCTCTTGTTTGATGGGAAAGATCAGACTTTGAAAGACACTGTCTGGGCTGACATAGTTAATAGGTGAAGGAGGGAAAGATGCTTCCACCTTTGCTCGTTTACATGGTACATGTATTTTCTTTTCTGTTTCAGCTTGTTTCCCTCCTTTCTTGGGCATGTTCCTGTTCAAGGCAATATAAAAAGAAAAATTACAGTAAATCAGCACAGTATCAAATCTGCATATGAAATCTAATTCTGCAGTTTCTCTTTGAAGCTTCAAAAGAATTTGATTTGACACTATTGCCTTAGGGCTAAATAGTGCTCTCATGGTTTTCTTTCTTATTAGAATGGGTGATTGGACCTCACCTCCCTCTATATGCTATTCCCTGCTGTTTGAATTTAAAGTACTGCTTTCATTTGCTGTAACAGTCTGACCCAATCCTATGCCTTACACTTCCCTGCATTTATTTTCCTCCCATTCTATAAGTTCTCCATCTTCAGGCCTCTGATGAACTGGAATTTTCTCACACAAAAGCCCACGCAATAATTTTTTTTCTTTCTTTTTTTTTACTCTTTAAAAATGCCAAAGGATTCCATGTTTGTTTTGCTGAACTAGACTTACACAGCTACCCCTTTCAAACTTTTCAAGAGGTTGATTGATTTCCCCCCCATATTTCAGTTTTACATTAAGAAGTCCCATTTTGTCTCTCTGGAAGAATCCCTGGCTACCTGACAGCATGTGAAACTTACTTCACAAGACACTACAAAGCTGATCAGTGTACAGAATTACACACTGTAATTGTACAGAGTAGGCATGGCCAATCTGCAACTCAAGAGCCATATGTGGCTCTTGAATGAAAAATTGCAGCTCCCGGAAGAACGCCAGGTCAATTTAGGAAAGCAACCCCAGCCTAGGAGTTCAGGAGGGAGCTGGTACAGTGGGGAGAAGTGCGGCATGGTTGAGGATGGTGGGAAGAAGTGCGGCATGGTCAGGATTTTAAAAAATTCACCACTAGCCTGCAATCTTCTACATCGAGCAGCAGTTAAATTTTTACTATATAAGCCTAATTTTCATGGTAACCTTAAGTAATTATTAGAATCTGACATTAGTAGGATTGATATTCGTCCTCTTTTTACAATAAAATTAAAGTGTGCAATGAATTTTAAATTTGGTGATTTTGGAATAGGTGAACGTATATGGCTATATGCCTCAGTGTGGTTCTCGAAGGTTTAATAATCAACTTGTGTGTCTCTTGAGTTCCATAAGTTTGGCCACCCCTGGTATAGAGTATCAGGCTGCACTTTGATTTTGCACAAAACAGGCAAGCTTTGTAGATTATACCAGCGGTTCCCCACCTGGGATCTGGTGGGAAGTTACTGGGAGAGGTCCATGAATATATCCAGCCCTAGCTGCTGCCAGCCAGCAATCCATGTTGGAGAGGACTCTAAATCAGGAGCATCAAACTTACGACCCACAGGGCTGACTCCAACCCACGGAGCTGTTGCCTGGGCCATGCCTGCAGCAGTGAACTCCAAAGACAGGCTCCCAGCACAGCAAGGCCAGGTGTGCTTCTGACTAACACTCATGATCCGAGTCACAGTACAGAAGAACAAAGGAGCATTCCAGCCAATCCTGGCTCAGCTCTGCTGTGGTCTACCAACCAACCAGAGCCTCAGTCAAAGCAGCCTAGCCTGGCTCCGGTGAGCCAGAGCACTGCCCCCCCCCAACTGTTCATTGTCAGTCAGTCAGCATGCTAATTTGATTGACAGCGCATTGCACAAATCAAGAATAAAAAAGGAAAAAATGGATGGGGCCCATGTGGGAACAAACCAATCAAAGGCCAGCTTGGACTGAGCCAACGAAAGGCCAGCATTCTGAATGACTAACAGTGAGTAGGCCAGGAGGGACAGAGGCAGGAGCCCAGCCTGGCTGCCTGTGACTGAGACTAGCTCCCCACCACCAGGAGGTAGGGAATGTGGAAAGGGAAGGGGAAGGGGCTGGGGGTCAAGGAGCCAATGTGGTAAAGGAGAGCCACAAAGTAGGGAAAAGGGAAGGTTTAGGAGAGCCTGCAGGGTTGGGGAGGAGAAAGTGGAGCCTATGCTGCTCTGAACATGGAGAAGACAAGGGTTGGGAAGCCCATTGAGACACACAACCCACAAAAGGTGTCCTGCCTTCCAATGTGGCCCCCCACACTGAATGAGTTTGATACCTCTGCTCTAAATGAATTGTATTTGCCTGCTCTGGGCAGCCACACCCTAGATATGTCCCCATCCCTTGGGAGCAGGTGGGGGCCAGGTCCTTCACGGCAGTCCTGGAATTAGGTATTTTGGGACTCCAGGCATGCCCAGAGCAAGCAGCGTGAAATGCGCCCTCAAACTGAGCACTGAAATGGACCAACTCAATACAGCACCTATGGCAAAGCCTTGGTTGCCCCGCACGAGTTATGGCCCTGCTTCACTGCCCTTCTGCAGCACCACTGCCTGCAGTCAGTCCCTGATAAACAACTATTATCATTTGGGAGACCACAAAATTTTTTTGATGTTAAAAAGGGGTCCTTATACTCAAAAAGGGTGGGAACCACTGATTTATACTGTCACTACAAATCTTTCATTAGAGACCAGTAACTGTACAGTTGAAAGTGAGAATGGAAGAACTTTTTAGTCAACTACTGAAAAAATTTTAATTTATATTTAAACTCCAATACCTGTCCTTTATCTAAGTGTAATCTATCCCAAGTGTCAGGAATATTAAATCTCTAATAAAATAATGAGTGTTCAGACCTTCACGTCAGCAAACTCGAGGGGAAAAAACACAAACTTAGTTGATATTTAGGTATAAAAATCAAATAACATTACAAACAAAACAAAAGAACCCAAACCTTTTAGGCAACCTTATACACCATAAAAGATGCAGAAACAAGCAGTGATAAACCTACAGCTTTGCCTTGGTCCTTGAAATAATCACCTGCATTGTGTCTATTAAAATATAACAAAAACCACCCCCAGATCGTAGTAAGTGCACTTATGTCCTACATCAGCACCTCTGAGATGGCTAAAGGCACTGTGCTTCTGGCCTCAGCACCTGACTTTCTCAGAGCGTGGGCATCTGTATTCATCACACTGCGTGTACTAATGTACAAATACACAAGCTAAAAACAGAGCGAGGTGACTGATGGTGTAAATCTATACTGTGTAGCAATATTAGTTACGATGTATCAGGTACAACTGATTTATAATTGTTGACTGTCTGAAGTTGGCAGTACTGGCTCCTCACTTATTTCTGCCTTCAATCTCACAGTTTTGCCTTTACAAAGAATGGTCACCACTGTTAATTTCTGTCAGCAGTGCTGAAGCCTCAGGTTCACTGTTACAAAATGCCCAACCCCACTCTTTATTTTCATTGTGGGTGGGGGAAACAAAACCATCTTGTCCTCTGGAAAAATACTGGCCTCTTCATCATCATGTGACAGCCAGAACATGGAGGGGCCAGAACGACACTCTGGGGGCCGCAGGGTAGGAAAACGTGTTAGGAAACATGCTAGGAAATTAATGAATAATCAGGGGCGCAGGAAGAGGCAGGGAGAATGAGGCAGACTGGGGAGGGTGCAGTATAGTGTGATAGATAGAGTACTGTAAGGGGAAAAGGCAGGAAATAAGGACACATGAGTGTAGTGAGCAGAAAACTGTGAAGAAATATGGAAGATGGGAGTATGGTAGCTGAAAGTCCTGTTTAACTGAGGTGGGAGATAGAACAGGAGCACCCCAGCAGACAGCAGAGGATAAACACAGTACCCTACAGGTAGCACACAGGAAGGCGATGTGTTTAAGGTTGAATTATGAACCTGAGGTCATCACATAAGAATTGGGAGCTTCTCCCTAAAGAAAAAAAATTATGCATCCAATTACATATTTAAAATCCTATGATTTGTGAATTCTAGGTGTCAGCAATACTCAATCTACAGGAAAGAAAAAAAATTACACTTGAAAGAATCAAACTGGGATCAGCTTTCCCAAAGCATTACAGCTATAAAAAGAGGCTTTTCTGCTGACACAACAGAATTACACATTGTAACTGCATGGAGTATAAGGCTGCACTTTGATTTTGCACAAAACAGGCAAGCTTTGTGATTTATACTGTCACTACAACCCTTTCATTAGAGACCAGTAAGTGTATAGTTGAAAGTCATTTAATATGCTCTTCTAGGTGTCTAGGCAGGTGGAAGTTTGTGATGACACTTAGCACACAGTACACCAGGGTGAACTAAAAATGCTGAAAACATTCAGATCTACTACTGACTTTTTCTGAACACCACAAATGTAAGCAAGTTTAAATGTCTGTTCTTGTAAGACCTACACCAATTGCACCAGCTCCTTGGCACATTTAGCTGTTTTTTTAAGTAGAAACTTTAAATGTAAATAATTTGTAGGCAGAGATTTGAAAACAACAGTGTACATAATTTGATTGTTAAAGTGAGCAGGAAATGCAAATCCAAACAACTATATTCATTTTTTCAAGTGTTCCTACTTAGAATTAACACTCTGAAGCCAAACAAAGAGCTAAGGCCCAAACTTTCAAAGCAGGATTCATAAACAAACATTTGGGCAACTAAATAAAAGTTACCTGAATATGAGAGGCACTGAGTAACTCCAGTTGTCTCTGCACTCACGGGGGCATGAGGAAAAAGGCAAACAAACAACAGCTGATATACAGCCCATCCGATGTCTTAGCACCTGCTGCTGCTACCTCTCACAATATCCCCAAGAATTATGTAAGTATATTAATAATTTGTAGAATGGGAAACCAAGAGAAACTGAGGAACTCATTCACATTCAGAAGTCAGTAGTACAGCTGGAAGTGGTAGTTCCTCACCCACAATCTGCCTCCAAGTCACTAACGGCACTGTCCCTCACAGTCTGTGGGGAACATACTTGCCACCCAGCAAGTAGCGTTACAGTCAGATATATACTCACATGGGGATTCTGCAATTCTTAAGGCCTCAGCTCCACTTCAGATCTTATTAAATTCTATTTGGGGACTTGCAAGTCATTGCATTACATCGTTGTTAAAGAGGCTGTGGGTTGCTCAGAATGCTCTTTATTTGGCTTTGCGATACTTAATTTGGTTGTCACATTGCCTTAATGGTCTAAGTCAGTAGATTTCCAGACCAGAAAGGACCATTGTGATCCTTAAGTCTGACCTGTATAAGCCAGTCCATAGAACTTTCCCAAATTAATTCCTTGAGCAGATCTTCTAGAAAAGCTTTCAATCTTGATTTAAAAATTGTCAGTGATGGAGACTCCACAATGATCCTTAGTAAGTTGTTCAAATGGCTCATTATTCTCACTGTTAAAAATGTACATCTTATTTCCAACCTGAATTTGTCTAGCTTCAACTTCTAGCCATTGGACTTAAGAGAAACATTCAGTCCCCAGGTAGATACTTATGGAGTGTAATCAACTCACCCCTTTACCTTCTCTTTGTTAAGCTAGATTGCTCTCCTTGGGCCACCATTTTAAGGCATGTTTTCTTTTGGCCACAGTGCATTAGTCACCATGACCCTGAAATCTTTTTTGGAGAGACTGCTTCTCTCACTAGAGACACGTATCCTGCAAGCCTGGCCTACGTGCTTTGGGCTGCAACCCGGGTGGCTGGGTTGGCAGGAGAGAGGCAGGGTTGGGGGGCATCCTCCCCCCTGAGCAAGCAGTGTAGACATACCCTAACATGACTACCCTTTTGGAACTATACACCAACCAATAACATTGACAGTGTGGGCAGCAGCAGTTAGAAAGTTTTAAAATTTCTAGTCCCCATGCCCAGGGTCATTCAATAATTACTGTGTGGCACATCACCTCCCTCGTCTCCAATTTCCCACAACTACAAAAGTTTACTTCAGGGCAGGGGTTGGCAAGCTTTGCTGACCCCTGTGCTGGTCCTTTGTCCCCAACCCTCAGCGGGTGCCACTGTCCCCCTTTGCTGAAAAAAATGCAGTAGTTGCCTGAAAATTTTCAGCAGTGGTTGCAGGTGGAGCTGGAGTGCTTCCCAGGCATGCCATGGAAAGATGTTGCCCAGTGTGGCTCATCTTAGTGGTGTGTGTGGGTAGAGGGGTCCCCAGGCATGCCATAGAAAGATGTCACCCAGCATGGCTCATCTTAGTGGTGTGTGTGGGCAGAGGGGTCCCCAGGCATGC
>ML682018.1:12875737-12947735 GCA_007922195.1 Podocnemis expansa | reverse complement strand
TGGCTCATCTTAGTGGTGTGTGTGGGCAGAGGGGTCCCCAGGCATGCCATGGAAAGATGTCGCCCAGCATGGCTCATCTTAGTGGTGTGCATGGGTAGAGGGGTCCCCAGGTATGCTATGAAAAGTGGCTCCTGTCAGGGCTTCCCAGGCATGACGCAGAAAGAAGCTATCCAGAGAGGCTCCTTTGGGGACCATCACACTACAGAGTGGAGCCACTCCCGGCAGCTTTTTCCTGTGCCACCTGGAGAGACAGGCATGGGAAGCCCCCCTGCGTCCCAGCTGCACCCAAAGGAAGCCACCCAGAGTGGCTTTTGGTGACAGAAGTAGCGATTTATGTGGCTAGCCCAGGGGTCTCAAACATGCGGCCCATAAGCTGCATGCAGCCCCTAAAGCTATTTCCTGTGGCCCGCAATGACACGATCATTACCAACATTTGCAATACCACTGTACGGAAAGGTTTCACTGGCATGGCCCTCGGCTACTGCACTAATCCTCACGTGGCCCTCATGGAGATTTGAGTTTGAGACCCTTGGGTTAGGCAGAGGGTGCCGGGGCGAGACGCCCATCACCACGCCTGCTGGAGCTCGCCTAGCCCTGCTTTGGGGGGACACAAATGATCTCAAAAACCCCCACAGCCCATCACGGCACCCGTGACACTGAAACATGGGGAAAACGCTTTAAAACAAACATCCCTATTTTCCAACCCAAGCAAAAAAAAAAAAAAAATCCCATCGCGCTAGGCCTCCCCCACAAGCCAGGGGCACACAGGGGGGCTTTGCCTCCCCTCCCCAGGTGGCTTGACACAGCCGGGGCTCAGGCTGCAGGGTGGGGGCCACACACCCCCCACAGCAGGCAGCGAGCACGAGCCGCTCTCCCGCCCCCGCGCAGCCCCCTTTTCCCGCCCTCCCGCGCCACGTGGCCGCCCCCGCGCCCCGCTCGCCTACCCCGCCGGCTGCGCAGCGCCACACGTGGGCGGGCGTCCCGCCGCCTCCTGCCGGGCTCCGCCTGCTCCGGCCCTGCAGCGCCTGTGCCCCTCCCCATGGGCGGGCTTGGGTCAGTCCGGCTCGGCTGGATGGAGTCAGGGGGCGGAGACACTCGTCTGTCCCGCGGGGGGGAAGAGGAGGCGGTTGTGGGTTTGGTTTGCGAGCCTGCTGGTGCGGTTGGGCGGCTTGTTTTGCTATGGAGGGTGTGTTGGCATGAATTCCCTCTCTTGCACAGGAGCACGCCACTTTGGTCTCTTTAGGTGCCATTTTTGTGAGGCTTTTTTCCCCCTTCCAGGTCATATGACGTGATTAACCTTTTCTTTGCAAGGTGGTAGGGTCTAGAACAGGCACAACTGCGGCTCCCGGAGCTGCTTGTGGCTCTTGAATGAAAAGTTGTGGCGTCTGGAAGAACAAGGTGTGTGGCTCTTAAAGACGAACAGATTTATTTTTTTGCATGAGCTTTTTCTCCCGGGAAAGCTCATGCAAAAAATAAATCTGTTTGTCTTTAAGTGCTGCATGACACCTTGGTTTTTTTCAATCAATCCATAGGGCTGGAAGGGACCTTGTGAGATCATTGAGTCCAACCCCCTGGGAATTGAACCCAGGACCTTCTGCATGTTAAGCAGAGGTGCTAGCCACTACACTTTGGTGGACTTGATGAGCACAGCTAGCTGTAGAGGTGTTCTCAGTAAACCTTTGCTTAACATGCAGAAGGTCCTGGGTTCAGTTCCCAGGGGGTTGGACTCAATGCTCTCATGAGGTCCCTTCCAGCCCTATGATATGATATGTAAGCAGGGGCTGCAGACTTAGTGAGGAGTGGAGCTTTATTCTACACAGCTGCAGGCCCAAAGGCAAGTACCCAAGAGCACTGAGAATAGTGTACATTATTCTTATATAGTGCCATATTACATCACATTATAAAGCATAAATTATTACTGTATAGCCAATTAAGTTCTGGGTCCAGCCTTTTTGCACCAAAATTTCCCCAAATACAACCTATTCTCTTTGACCCACCTTATCCCACATACCTCCAATTGTAATTTACCTTATGGAGTTATATTAAGACTTCAAATCATATCATAGGGCTGGAAGGGACCTCATGAAATCATCAAGTCCAACCTCCTGGGAATTGAACCCAGGACCGTCTGCATGTTAAGCAGAGGCATTCACCACTACCTGTACCATAGATCTTTGGCCTAGTCCTTGTGCTGGCCCAAATGGACTGACTTTCAGAAATCTGCAGGCAAATCCAAACACCATCTCTGTCTCCAAATTTCAGTACACTGTCCTTGAAGCATGGCTCTCTACAGCTTCCTTATCAGCTAGTTGCTTCTACTGGCCCTCTTCCAGGCATGCTAGCAGAACAGAGAAATGCAGCTCTTCCCCTGCCCCCAAGGCCTGCTGAGCTATCCATCTGTGTCTCAACGCTGTCAGGCCTCAGCCCTGGAATTCCTCCACATATCCCTTTGGAAATTGAGAAGATCATGGGAGAATATCAGCAAATCAATTCAGGAAAGCAGCCCCAACCTAGGAGTGCAGGAGGGGGCTAGGACAGTGGGGAGAAGTGCGGCATGGTCTGGGATGTGGGGGAGAAGTGCTGCATGGTCAGGATTTTAAAAAATTCACCACTAGCCTGCAGTCTTCTACATCAAGCGCAAGTTAAATTTTTACTGTATAAGCCTAATCTTCGTGTTAACCATAAGTAATTATTAGAATCTGACACGAGTAGGATTGATATTTGTCCTCTTTTTACAATAAAATTAAAGTGTGCAATGAATTTTAAACAGTACTTTTGTGGTAGGTAAAAGCATATGGCTGTATGCCTCAGTGCAGCTCTTGAAGGTTTAATAATTAACTTGTGTGGCTCTTGAGTTCCATAAGTTTGGCCACCCCCCACCTATAAACTTCCACCCTCCCACCCTAGTGACATATTGCAGAGAAGTAGCCCTGTTAGTCGAGTTCGGCAAAACAGGCAAGGAGTCCTGTGGCATGTTTAAAGACTAACATTTGTTTACTGCATAAACTTCTGTGAGTGTAATCCCACTCGTCACAGGCATGAAATGGAAATTGTAGCAGTGGGTGAATAAATAGATACAGAGAAGGGGAAGTCACAGGGTCAGTTCAGCCTTTGTCAGCATCTGTTGATTGGTATTGAATCAAAACTTGTTTGGTTTGCTGAAAAAGGCTGAAGTGACCCTGTGACTTACCTGTCTTTGTATTTATTTATTCACCTAACAGTGCCGGATTTCCCATTAGGCACTGTAGGCACAGTGCCTGGTGTCTACAAAAGTTTTAGGGCCTGCGAAGGAGGGAAAAAATTAAAAAAGCAGGAAAAATAAGGAAAATCATGGTTTAGCATTAGAATAGTTTAAAGTGCATCAGGTCAATCAACACAATTCAATTGGCATTTACCCCTCTTTTTGCACATTTCAGAGTGAAAGTGCCTTCGGGCCTACAAACACCAAAATCCGGCCCTGACTGGACATGCTACAGCTTCCATTTCACACATCTGAGGAAGGGGGATTGCACCCACAAAAGCTCATGAGACAAATCTGTTAGCCTTTAAAAGGACAACAGGACTTCTTTTTTTAAAGTAAGTGTAGGCACCCTGTACTTTAGGGGCTGCTGAAATCAAGTAGGAGGTTAACATTTAAGCAGCTCCTATGTGCTGTATGTGCTTCCACTGAGGGACAACAACTCCCATTATCCCTTGGGAAAGAGAGGGACCCTCCGTGCCCCTCTAGGAAGCAGAGGGGCATAAAGGTCTCCACAGAGGGGGAGAGACATGTCTCAATCTGGAAGCTGCTGTGAGTGCTCCTGGGGCTCCTGAGACTGCTGGAGGCTCACACAAGCAGGGAGCTTCAGAGGTTGGTGGCTTACTCAGCCCAAAGCAGGGTCTGAGCCGAGAGCTGGCTGAGCTGGATCTGCAGTGAGGGTGTGAGTGTCTGTCTCTCCTCCTCCAATCTGGAGTAGAGCTTGTAAAGCAAGGGAGTCTGCTGAGAGACTTGTAGTGATATGCTTGTAGAAGGTTGTTAATTTAGAGACACTCCCTAGCATGGGCCAGTGTTGTGTAAATTGAGAGATGTGCCCCAGAGAAGATCTAACATAGCTACTCCCAGGTACACATCTGGATACCTGTCTGTATGATTAAAGTTTTATTCCTTGCTCATTCAGTAGTATCGTCTTTATTGAACCCTCATGATCATTACAAGACTGACTGGGCCTGAAGGGAGGCAGTGTGGCCGTCCCTTTGAATCAGGGCCAGGACAACAGACCATTGGTTGGGCTCACTCCGGATCTTCAGCGTGGTTCTGAGCAGATATACTGGATCAGCAGCGGGCCGCCTTGTCTCCTTCATTGACCTTCCAAGCGCGCCCACGCAAGCAACGGGTTGGGGTTCTGAACTCTGGGAAGTGTGCCCTCTGAGTTGGAAAAAGGGCTGTGAACATGATGGTTAAGTTTCCTTTAAACTGTATTCTGTGTTTGCTCACTGACTTATTTACTTGCCCCTGTGTATTTAGATTAGTAGTAATATTCAATTCCATCCTCTTATGATGTTTCTTTGTTAAGTAAAGGTTTGTTACATGCAATTTAAGCACCATGAATGTATTGTACATATAATTAATAAGTTTGGATTAGACCCATCCCACAGATTATTCTTAGCCGCATGGATTTAGTCCTGGAGGCTCCCAAGGCACGCCACTGAGTGTGTACCGGACCCAGCCAGGTGGAGGCACCGCCAAGTTTAATTTCCCATAAAGCAAAGGGACTGCAGCAGAGGAGTGGATAGAGGATTCCCACATTCCCAACATCAGCACTAGGAAACTCAGGATCTTCTTGTCATCAGCTTAGGCACCTGTGCACACACGAGTTTTGCCTGCTCCCAAGTAACCCAGGGAGAGGGTTGCATAAGCTTTTAACATGATCACATTCTTCCCAGAGCTGGAGTTCTGAGGAAAACACCCCACATCACAAGCATCTCAGTAAAACCAGGAAAAGTGACACATCTCAAACAGTGAAGAAGCCACTAGTGAGTTATGCTATGGGCTGACTGAGGTCTCAAGCCAGCAAACTCTTGTGTGCTTAACGTCAAAGCATGCAGTTATTCCCACTGGACAAACTTGTGCTTTAAGTTAGGCATATATTTGCAGTCTTGAAGCCAAAACCATTACATCACAGCTTCATTTACTCTCTTATAGACAGACTCTCAGAACTGTTTTAAAGAGGTTATTTTTGTTTTTGTTTTAATATTTCATTGGAATCTGTTTTGTACCCTTCTTCCTGTTCATGCTTAGGCCCCAGTCCTGAAAGCTGTTTTGTCCTAGTACATACTTACGTGTGTTGCTGAATCAGGCAGGATTAACGCAGAGGTTTATAATTAAGAATGCAATTAAATACTTTAGTGAATGAAGGCCTCAGTTACTAGGAGTTCATTTGAACAAGGTGAGAGAGAAGTAATATTTTTTCTGAATGTCTAAAAATAACAGAAAACAGCTTTTCTATACGGAATAATGACAGGATTTCAAAGACCAATCTCTCACTACAGTCCTTGGCTAGAAGACAAGGATGGATTGCACTGGAAAGGGGAGGAAATTTCCAATTCTGAATGTAACAAAACTCTCATTCCTTGTATCAACAGGCTCAGGAGTTATCAGGCTGAACAAGCATGACAGTCTAAAATTTATCACTTGGATAGCATCTCCACATACATTTACTGAAGGGTATATGCATAAGGTAAATACATTTTACCAAAGCTGTAACTATGGCGGGGCCAACGGGGCACAGGCCTGGGCAGCCTGGAGTGACTCAGTGGAGCAGCTCTATTAAAGGGGCGGCTTTGCGGCACCGGCCCTTAGCGCCACTAATGGGAAGAGACGCCTTCCAATCAGAATGCTCCCCAGGTGGCAAAACACCGTGTTATGGTTCTGCATTTTACGACAAACCTTAAACCACCTTAGTCTGCTAAACCTTTGCCAAATTAGTAAATTGGTAAAAAAGCTAGCATGGTGTCAGCCAAGATCTAGCTGATGCTAGCTAATAAAATGACAACTACAACTTTGCCTTTATTGCAGACACAGGTTAGCACTTCTTTTACACATTCACTGATTGCAGTCCAGCCTCATGAAAGAATAACACTACTTCAGCAACTGTGGGTTACTTACCAATAACTGTCCTTCTTCAAAAAGGGCTGCTCGGATTCATTCAGTAATAGGTGTGTCTGTGCCACAGCACACGATTGATCAGAAACCTTTTGCCCTAGCCTGTCAGGAGGTGGCTGGTGGCCACCACACCCTCAACACCCCGTGGTTATATATGTGGTTGCTGCCCAGCCCCTCCTCAGTCCCTAAAAGTCGCCAACTCCAAATTGCGGGGACAGCAGGAGGGTTGTGAATGAATCCAAGCAGCCCATCTTGAAGGAGGACAGTTACTGGTAAGTAACCCACCGTTCTTCGAGCACTGCTCGGATGCATTCAGTAATAGGTGGCTACTAGCCGTGCTGATGGATGGTGGGCGGAGTTGGTTCTTCCCACCTTCAGCACTGCTTCTGCCCACAAAGGGTAGCTACCCAAGCCAGCAAGGTCCTTGGGAGGTGTCTAAGGTATTGATATAAGGACCATAGACCCGTTAAAGAACAACCTGAGGCAGCAGAATCTGACCCAAGTGGAGGATAGGAAAGCTACTTTGCTCAAGTGCTGGCTGAACAGGAGTGGCCTAAAGTCGCCTCACTATTAGACATTAAACAAAAACACATTACAAAGTTATGATCAAGGAAAGCATCTCTAAGCAAGGATCTGAGCAGTTGGTAATATGGATCTGCTGAGGTAAAAGAGCCAGGTATTCTGGCACTAACATTATATGAGGCGCGATAACTGCGAGAGAAATCAAAGTGACCCTGGAGCTCTCAGTCTACAAATGGCAGATACCAGACGCTGCAAGAAGGAAGGAAAAGGAAGGGCAGAAGAGAATGTCTCCATTTTCCTAGTCCGGCAGAGTAGAGCACAGGGAGATCATGGGCAAGAGACAACTGCCTATTACAACGTGATACCTGCGTGGTTGACTTAAAGTGACGTAAGCAAACAAGGGTGCTTAACCACAGCTGTAGCAATGGCATGACTGGCCACGTCTGAGGCATCCCACGCCACTGTAAGGGCATCGCATGAGGCCAATGGCCTTCCTCGAAGGCATCATAACCCTCCCAGTGTTCTTGGGGGAGGGAGCTGTTAAAGAACTTCACAGTGTTACACCGATCTAGGGAATATCTATTAACCCGGGCCTGATGGTTAGCAATTCGCCACAGGGACAAGGGAACTCGGCTACAAAACAGATGCCATAGTGTAGAACAGAAGTCTGAGACATGGATTTGGAGGCCACAAGTGGGCCCGAAAACCATTCTCCGTGGCCCATGGCACCGATATTGCTTCTGGTATTTGCAACATTGATGCATGCAAGGGCCATAGTGACGCGGACCTAGCATCGGCGCACCCACCCTTGTGATGGACAAAGCCTAGGGACCCCAATAAATGGGTGGTTTAAATCCCACTGTAGTGTGAGGACCAAAAGAGGAGGGGTGTGTTCACACAAGCTTCTTATTTCGAAACAACAGAGGTTGTTTCGAAATAAGAAACAGCATGTCCACACGACGTACTCCCATTTCGAAACAAGGGGTTCCCTTGTTTCGAAATGGGAGCCGTGTTTCAAGACGGCTTAAACCTCCTTCTGTTTCGAAACAAGGTTGTTTCGAAACCAGAGGTTTCAAAACAACCCCGTGGGGACGTTGTTTTGGAACAAACTGTTCCGAAACAACATTTGACTGTCCTCCCAGGGTACCTAGCCCCCTGGGAGGAAGGGCCTCCCCCTCAGCACCCTGGCCAGGGTGCTGAGAGGTGTCCCCTGGCCAGCAGAGGGGGACTGCAGACCCCCATGGGGTGAGCCACAGCCGGCAGGCAGGCTCACCCCGCTGGGCTCTGCAGTCCCCTGCAGACCTCTGCGGGGTGAAGCGGAGCCGGGCACCTCACCCCACTGGCAAAAAGTGTCTTGTTTCGAAACAAGCACTTTGTGTGTGAAGATAGCCAAAGATCTTAAGGATCTAGGACAGAGGGAAGGGAAAGTTCCCTCTGGCAAAGGTGGAGCGAGGATATGTCACCATGATAAGGTGCAGCCTCATCCCCCCACCCCCGCCACTGTCCGTTGTAGGGATCTCATAACCGCCTGGTACATGAAAACCTGTGTGTGCCAAGAAAACAGTTATAAAGGCTGGAGAAGACCTGGGGGTGGGGGGGGGCACAGAAACTATGGCCTAATGGATCCCATGAACGAAAAACCAGGAACCGCCAGGAGGGCAAACTTTGGCACTACGGGTACCTTAAGGGTGAGTGATCTAATGGGAAAATGTCCGCTGGGTGAGCTGGCTCAGGGGGGAAAAAAGGGAGCCATATAGGCCAGTGTTTGTAATGAGTATTTACAACTGACCTCTGGGTCAGTATCAGAGGGACCATCAGCCAGAGTTGGATGGAATTTCATCCCACATGAGGAGAAGGAGGACAAGTGGTCCACAGACTACCCAGACCCCATCACAAGGGAAAAAGGGGTAGACCCGGGTGTCATTGAGCCGGTTCTGTCAGTTAGTGAGTAACTCCTACGTGCGTTCCTGGCACCCATGAAGTGCTCATTGAGGAGCCTTAGGTTGCTTCCATCCAACCGCAAAAAGTCCCTCTGAGGACTAGGGGATGAAAGCCAGGTTGTTGGAGCCCGGAATATCCCAGATTGCCTGGCAAAACAGCACCCATGACTGTGGTATTAGGGGAGCAGAAAAGCTCCATTTCCACTAGAAGTAAGAAATCCCACTTTCCCGCTTGGGAAGAAGGGGGAAGTGGGGTGGGCTGGGTCAGAGGGTCTACAGTGATGAGAGACTCTGAAGCGTGCTCACTCCAAAAGCTGGAGACAGGCTGACAGGGATGTGATTGCAGAAGGAGCTAATAACCCCTGAGGTCTCTGATATTGATAACAAGTGTCTGATTCAAGAGGCTTAGCATCTAGCAACCCAGTACTGCTGTCTCAACTGGATGCCCGGGTGAGGCACCACTGAGTTGACTGGCCCTGTGAGCCTGGGAAAGGGTGGACTAATACAGGAAGAGGGGAGAGGGGGGCACCAGACCTGTCAGACAACTGCTGGTCAGGGGAGGGCCTGTTTTGTGTCCCCTATTATGGATCACCTGAGCATGGACTTGTCAGTGCTCAGTAGCTGTGAAATCGAGAGGTGCAAAAGGGGAAAAAGGGGTAATCTCCAGAGGGGAGAAAAGAGGACCCTTTCGAGCAGTACAAAGGGGAAAACAGCCTGAAGAGCTCCACACAATAGTAAAGAGGAGGAACACAAACACAATCCAGGAGAGGAAAGGGTGAAGCTTCAGAAGCCACTTGTGAATACAACCCCTCTGGACATCCAGACTCGAGGGACGAAGGGGGCCAGAGATATGGCCTTCACAGATAAACAAGTGTGTGCTCTCCTAAGGAGAAAAAGGAGTATTGGGGAAAGAATCCCCTAACTCTATCCCAGGGAGTCCTGGAGAGGAAACACTGTACCCTCCAATATTTGTAAAGATACCCTGGTTTTCACGCTGTATGCCTGCGAGGAGGAGCGAAAGAGGCGCTGAGTGTGGAGAAGCGGGAGGGGAGCTTCCCCCGCCAATAGGAAAACCCAGTAAGAGATAACGGGTGGCACAAGAAGAGGAAAGAGTGTCCTTAAGCAGATGTTTTCCTCCCACTATTCCCCAGTGGCAGATGAAGGTGTATCGAGGCCAGGGGTAGTCAGCAGTCCCTGCCTGAAAATAGGGCTGGTGGCCCATCAACCAGAAAGGGAAGGTCCAGAGTCATTGCGCAGCCAGTGGGGCAGGGGTTATTCTCAGGAGGTCTCCCATCCCAATACCCACCCAGCCTGATCACACATAGCTTCCAACCTTGGATAGGAGGAAGAGCTCCTCCTTGGCAAGCGGAGGAGTGGGCCCAGAACAGGAAAAAGCTTCCATGACCAGGAATCAAGCCCAGGCCATAGTGGTGAGAGCACTGTAGCCTGACCACTAGACCATCAGGCAGACTGAATCAGGGCAGAGGTGTTATGGCCCTATGGGTTCAGGGGGCGGGCAAGGGGCCCTGAAGGGAGGAGACCCAAGTGCTTAATCTTCCCCCCTGGAGTGACAGGCGCTACCAAACACGGCATCTGTCTCTGCCAGAAAAAGAGTGTCGCCATCAAAGGGGAGGTCAAAGATGACCTACTGGGAGGCAAGGGGCACCCTCGCTTCTCTAAGCCACGCCACGTGCTGGAGGGTCACAGCTGAAGCCATTATACAAGAAGCTGTGTCTACAGCATCTCAAGCTGATACAAGAAGCTCTTGGGACACTACCCTACCCTCCTCTAGGAAGGCATCATAATCCTCCCTAGCCTCCTGTGGGAGTAGGTGCCTGAACTTGTTCATTGAGTCCCACACACCCATTACATATCTGCCCACCAGGGCCTGATTATTGGCCACATGTCACTGAAAAGTGGAGGAGGAATACACCTTCCACCTCATGAGATCTAACTCCCTTGCATCCTTCAATGCTGGGAGTGGGTTGTGGGGAGCTTGCCCTGGGCCTAAAACCACTTCCACTACCCCTCAAGATGGTACTGGGTGGTAGGTGAGGGAGGGAAACTCCGTCTCTGGGACCTGATATTTGAGGCCCGCTGTGTCAGACACCAGGGGAATGGAACTGGGGCTTTGCCAGCTTGATGAGGCAAGATCCCAAACACTAGGGTGGAGGGGAATAGTGATGGGTTCAGTGGACGTGAACACTGGCCTGAATAAAGTGTCAGCGGGCCCTTCAGAGGATTGAACGTCCATCCTCACATGGGCAGAAACACAGCAAAGGAGGTCAAAGTGTGCCATGAGGACCCCTGTGTAGGAACATGGCACCAGTTTTAGGGCTTTGGCTGGTGCTGAAGGAACTGGTGCCGAGCTGGGTGAAGCAGTACCGCAAGGGCCCATCGTGGTCTCTTGGGGGGACCATTCATGAGGCCGGTACCTAAAGGTACCAGACAGTGCCAGAGGCCGGGGATGAGGCCATATACTTCCCTTTAAGGCACCTTCCTCTGGGCTCGAAGGAGGGGAAACCCCTTGGGACCATGACAACACTGCCAGTGATGGCAGAGTGATACGGTGCCAGGGAGAAGGTTCAACAGTACCATGGCTCTCACGAATGGGAGGTTCTGGTGTTGGGGAACTTGGCACCGAGACCGGAAACAGTGTTCAGTGCTGCTTCCGAGGCAATCAGGCCCTCAAAGCAAATGTTGGTTTACCCCTCCTGGCAGGTACTGGAGAGGGCGTTGTGGGCAATAGGAGGAGTGCCTTCACTGCCTCCGGTGTGGCGGGAAGTGGCACTGACTCCTCCCGGTCCTGTGGTGACCTTGTGTGGGGGACTGGGATCGGCGGCAATGCCACGGTACTGACACTGGTACCAAGCTAATCTTTTTGTGCTCTTTGGGGGAGCAGTGCCGGGAAGGCTCCGGTGCCGAACCGACACGCAGTACCACAGGAGACCCCCAGAGCCCCGGGGGTAGGCTGCCGCAGTTGCTCTGCAGCCAATGCACGGTGCCTTTTGTCTCTGTCTCTGATCGTCCTAGGCTTAAAGGACAGACAGATAGAGCAGGAGGTGACCAAGTGGGCTTCGCCCAGACACCAAAGGCACTTCGCGTGGGGATCGTCCTGCGGGAAGGCCTTACCACAGGCTGCACAAAGTTTAAACCCTGGCATGGCGGGCGGTGGAGGGGAGGCGTGTTGTTGCTCTGAAGCCAGATGCTTGGAAGAGGAAACGCTCTTCTGTGGAACAATGTCCATGAAAAGGTGTTACCAGTCAAACGGGTGGCTCATAAAAGGAAGAAGAGAGGCTGCTTGCACGATTGCAAAGAGTGGGCAGTTCCACAAACCATTGCTGAGGTGTAAAAAATGGAACGGAGGAGGGGCTGGGCAGTGGCCACATACATCGCCATGGGGTGGTGAAGGGGCGGTAGCCACCAGCCCTCTCCTGACAAGCTAGGGCAAAAAGTTTCCAACCAATCATGCACTGCGGCATGGATACACCTATTACTGAATGTATCCAAACACCACTCAAAGAAGAATGGTTTGTTTTCCCTGCCTAGATAAGGCCTAACACATTTCACCATGACTTACTCAAGCCCCCTGAGACATTTCTAACAGTCACAATCTTAAAAATAAATCTACCTGTCAGCGAAATGGTTCCTCCTCCTCTGCTCAAACTAATCTGGAAGCTATAGTGTGACAATTCACAACAGATAATCCACTAGTTATAAGGAACTAGTTATTAATTGGATTAATATATTGAACAAGAAAGAAAACTCTATTTTGATTAGTTCTAGGGTTTTCTACAAAAACCAATATAAATTATAAGCTACATTCCTCTGTTTCCAAAGCTGAGCCTTGAATCAATCTAATAATAATCTCAGTCTCTTGGATAAACACTCCAAATCATTGTTAAATATATTAATCACCCTAGAAATAATAATTATTTACATTTAGTAGCATATCTAGTAACATATTTTTATTTACATTAAATGGAAGGCGTTCCCAAAAATATTCACTTGGCCTTGGTAAAGTTATGTCACAGCCCATTTGTAGCTTGTAATAATGAAATACCTATAGCATACAAAATAGTATAATCAGGAAAAAAATGAACGAAGGGACTTCAGGTGCCCTGTATGCTATTGTTAATGTAAGGGGAAAACAATATTGAGCATAAGATAAACACATACAAGAAAGACCATAACAAAGATGAATGAGATGATGAGTAGATGGTTTGGGGGATTGGTAATGGGGAATAACAGAGCCTTTCACCTCTAAATTACCAGTTTAAATCTAACTCCTATGAGTAGACTCGGCCCTTTTTCAAATCTATATGCATCCATATCACAAAAACTTTTAATTCCATAAACCAGGACTCATTTTGGCCATTTTGAAAGAGTATAATTGGATTATATTAGCAAAACTCCTGAATGCTGATTAAATAAAATCATAAATCATAATATATTAAAATAATGATGGGGTGAAAGGACAAATTTGGGTTTTATGCCATTCAATCCTGTTATGCCTGTTTGTTACGAGGTGACCAATTTAAAAAAAAATCAAAAGCCACTTGTGAAATCTACAGATGATCATGAGCTGTTGCTTAGGGTGAAGCACATCCAGACTGGTTAGGTAGGAAAAAAGCTTTCCAGCTGACAAGTCTAAACAGATAAGAAGTCTGTTTTGTAAGGATTAAAGAGCAAAACTCTTCTTTAAGCGTCTTTCCTCCTCTGATTTGGCTGGGGGGGGGAGCAGGATTCGCAAATTCCTTAATCTGACTTGCTATTAGTTTGTAACTTAATATAAAACAACTTCACCCCAAAATTTGGCACAGTCAGCAATATATATTTAAATCTATGAATAATTGTGTGTAATCACCCCACAGATACTTGGGTTCCTGCAATGAGATTTATTTTGAGCTCTTTGAAAAACACATTACTGCATGCTTCTCCATGCAAATTATGTGCATATATAAATATACCAGCGTCCCCTGTAAGTCTAAAAAGATGACAGAGACTCTCCAGACTTTGAGGTTTGTGGTTTTGAAGCTTACATCAACATTAAACAATGTCTGTTTTCTTCATAGGGAATGATTCTGGCAACAGATGCTAAAAATACAGGGTCAGATCCTGAAGTATGATGATTGGTCACTGTGGCCTACATCTTCGCAATGTTATTTCTGCTTCTTTATTGGTTAATTCCCAAACCCACAAAGTTTTCAGAAGCACAATGTGAACACTTTTGTAGTGAACACTCATACACATACATATTTTCAGAAGTATTAGTGACATTTTTACATTCATTGAATGTTTGCATGGATAAAACCTCATTTACCTGAATGTTCACAAATGATTGTAACAAATCCCGCAACCGGTGTGGCTACACTAAAGAAACTGACTGTACTAAGAAATGTCTGTCACTTTTTCCAACTGGAAGATAACTTACTTTGAAAGGATTCTGTGAAGATTAGTCAACTGATGTTTGCAGAGCCCAGTGAAAATGAAGTATCGGGTAAGTACTGATTGTCATTATTTATTAATCGTACATGTAATGTCTCTCTGTAGGCCTTCAAAATTTACTGCAATGTGTTCAGCATCATCTCCCACTGCATCATCAAAAAATTATAAGCTTCCCAGTCAATCCATGCAGTCTATCTAAGTAAACCATATCTTTGTTTCAGCACTATAACTTAGCCTTCTTCTTCGAGCGCTGCTCAGATGCATTCAGTAATAGGTGTCTCCGTGCCGGAGTGCCAGATTGATCAGAAAAACTTGTCCTAGCCTGTCAGAAGAGGGGAGGCAGCCACCGCCCCTTGCTCCACCCGTGGCTATATATATGGCCGCCTCCCTGCCCCCACCTCAGTTTCATTTCTTCCGCCTTGCGCGTCGGAATTGGAATGTCCACTCCTTGCAAATCACAAGCAGCCTGTCTCTTCGCCTTCGACTCACTGTCCAGCTTGGTACATCTCTTTGTGGATTTAACTCCACCTCAAGAGTCCCCAACACCGGACTGGAACATCGCATTGACGATGCCGGGATTCAAACCCTGCGCCGTGTGTGGCAAGGCCTTCCCCCGGGATGACCCCCACAGGAAGTGCCTTAGGTGGCTCGTCAAATACCACATGGTCTCGGCGTGTTCCATTTCTCTCTCCTTCAAACCCAGAATGCTCAAGGAGAGGGAACAGCGACGCCGCACCCTAGCCTTGGAGGAGGCTCAGCACCCTTCACCTGAGGCTTTGGGTTCACGCCTGGCACCGAGACCCAGCTTGGTGCCAGAGCCTACGCGGCACCGTGCCACCGGTGGCTGCCACTGCCGCACCACCTCGGTGCTGACGCCGGCTCTGCAGCACCTACCTGGCACCTCGGCACCTCAGCACCGATCGAGGTCGCCCTCAGTTAGCCCGGCACCACGCCGTGTCATCTCTGGCACCAACGGCACGGTACAGCCTAGCCTCACCGGTGCCAAGCTCACCTGGTACCAGCTGACTCCACCCTCAGCACCACAGATCCTGGTGCCGCAGGAGCGGGAGCCTTCCCTCCCGGGCTGTCCTCCCTTCCTCAGCGAGGACTTTCCCGTGACTCAAGTAGAGTCACTCCTCGTCCTGTCCACCCCGGAAGTGGTGGAGGCAGCATGAGCCCTGCTGCTACTCCCAACTCCCCCTGCCCCACCTCCAATCAGAAGGGGCAAACCGGCCTTTATCTCGAAGGCCTGGGTTCACCCAGGATGCTCGCCCTCACCTTCCAGTCCCCCGTCTTCCACTCCAGCAGGGGCCAACACCGCTCCACCACCGGCACCGGGCCGGGAATCTTGATCTCCTCCCCCATCTCCAGCCCGGAAGAGGGACCTTTTAGGGGCTCCAAATGGCCCTGGCGCTGCATGTTGGCCCCATCACCTTTCCAGTTTCGGCTGCAAGAATGGTCCCCCCAGGGAACTCCTTCCCCTCCGCAGTGGGCTCCTGCTTCCTCGCTGTCCCTGGCACCAGAGTCTTTTACAGGAAACTTTTCAGCACATTTTGACCTATTGCGCCGGGCTACAGCGCATTTAGGTATGGAGGTGGAGCCCTTGAGTCTTCCCCCCAATACCCTGTTCGGGCCGGCCTTCACCTCGACGGTGCCCTTAGCAGTCCTGCCCCACCCAAGCGTATGGGACCTTGCACGCTCCCAGTGGCAGAGCCCAAGTTCCATCTCCCCGGTTTTGGATACAGCGAACGTGACATATCGGGTATCTGAGTTGGGCTACCCCTCCCTCGCTGGCCACCCAGTTCCCCCTAGGGACACGGTCCAGATGGCAATGGAGGCCGGGGAACCCCCCAGGGACCCCTTTCTGCTCTCCAGGGAAACTAGAGAGCTGGATCTGCTAGGCCGTAAGGTTTATTCTTCATCAGCCTTCCAATTAGGAGTGGCAAACAACCAGGCCATAACCAGCAGATACTTGCTGGATGTCTGGGAGTCACTCAGGAAATTTAGAAATATGCTTCCACCTGAGGACAGGAAAGAGTATGATGCCTTCCTGGAGGAAGGCAACATAATCTCTCAAGACCTCCTCCTTTCGGCACGCGATGAGGTGGACACTGCTGCTCGCAGCATGGCCTCGGTGGTTACCCTCCGCAGGGTAGCATGGCTTAGGGAGGCTAGAGCACCCCCTATCGCACAGCAGGCAGTTCTTGACCTGCCTTTCGAGGAGGATGTCATGTTTCCCCCTGAAACCCTCTCTGTGGTGGGCACAGCCGGGCATCCTTGAGGAGAGGCCAAATATTTCGGCCTTCTCCCTCCAGGACCCACCCCACCAACTTAGCTCCCCACTTCCCCTGGCAGGACAGTCCCTTTCCTTCCCACTTTACTCATGGTGAGAAGTGGGCCTTTGCCTCCCCTTTCCACAAGGAGGGGCCCCTCTGATCACCGCCACCATCTTTACCCTTAGGGTGCAGGGGGCCCTAGGGCGTCACTGCCGCAGACAGCCGACCCTCCCCCCCCTTCTCTAGGGAAGGCAGGTCCGGTGGGAACCATCCCGATCCTTCCTTGTTCTTCCCCTTTCCCAGTCGTGGGAACAAGACTTAGATTGGGACATCCGGAGTGGACAATACAATGACACCTGCTTACGGCGCGGGTACCCCAATACCGTAGCTACCCCCCCACCCTTTAAGCAGCAACTTCCCCAAAGATGGAAACCGCCCCTCTTCTACTCCTAGCAGCCTTCCTTCCCAGATATTCCCCACGGTGTTCCCCACCCTAACACCTCACCAAGCGATGGAGGCGCGTCTCATTGTAGCCTCAACTGCTGCCAGGGCTCTGAGATGCGCACATCCAAAGCCTACTTGCAACAGGACTGTGCCTGTGGCCATGATGCGTGTCCTAGGTAGGCCCCCTCGTATCTGGGTCAGGGGAAAGGGAGGGGATACCCCTGGTCGCACCACTGTATCTGCGCTGCAACCCCAACCCCCATTCAACAAGAATATCTCCTGCACACTGAAGGGGACACATCTATGTAGCAATACAGCTACCTGGATAGCCAATTTAATCAGGAAGGTATCCTTTAGAGTGGGTCTTACCCTTGCACGGGCCCAACGTACAGCCCACTCCTCCATTTTTCCCTTCCTTGCACGGTTCCACATCTCCACCTTCTGGTGATCTAGTGAGAACCAGGGGTTCACCTCAGGAACCCTCACCTTTGTCTACCCTCTTCGAGGTAGCCCACTCTCCCCTGACCTCACCAAAGCACGGCCAGGGGCACCCTTTAAAACCCTGAGAGGGAACACCTAGTTATGACCATGCATTGGGGAACTGCGGTGTCCATCCCTTTGAGTGCTCTTCCACCTATACTTCCCACCTCGGTATCCACTGCCTTCGGGACAGCTGTCTACATCAGACAAAAGGTTCCCTACTTCCAGGGCACTTGCATAATCTTCTTGCTTTATGGTCCTATTCCCTGGCAGGACATGACCCCCCCCCTTCCACCCTGCCTTTCCACAGGACCGTCTCACTACGCCATACGTAATCCCTTAATGCTACTGCGGTTTTCCCCATGCACGTTGGTGGCGCCTGGCAGTTCTGCGGTCTCCTCTTTCCATTTTCAAGAACCCATTGACACCCACTGCCCATCTGATGGTGTGATAGACAGAGAACCCATTTCTATACAACATATAACAGTTTGGGGTTGTACCCCCCACACTTTTATTCGCCCTCTGGCTCCCTCTAGGTAGAAAACTTCATGGGGTTCTCTGATCCCGGGGTGTCCTTCAGATGCAGTACTAAGTCCACGGCCTTTCACGGCTCTCCTTCGATTCTTTCAGTCACCGAGGGGCTGACTACGGTAGTAAGAGTTCTCTCCCAGCCCTCTTCTCCCCGCCCCACACCTTAGTGAGAGCTTCACGCTGCAAACCCTGCAAGCTTAGACCAGCGGGGCCCTCTTCTGCATTCTAGTGCCCTGCGGGTCCTAGTAGGACCATCTCATCAGCACTGCGTCAGGCCACCTTGCTGTTAGTGACCTCTCCCGGAACCTCTCTCCTGCAAGAACCCAGTCGTGGTGCCTGCTCGGCTGAAGACGTGCGCTACCAGGTCATTAATTAACATACCGTGGGCCCCGTCCCGCTTGGCTTGACTCTATATGCCACAGCTTAGTGTCTCATGGTCTTCTCAGTGCCCTCAAGCTCATCTTACAACCTTGTATCCTCATTGCTCTCTTTCAACCAGACGGCTTGCTTGGGCACATCCTAGATAAGGTGCATTGTCATTCCCTTACTTCTCCCTGTGTACTCAGTAGTTGCCAGATCAGTCCATGACTACGTGACTCCTGCAAAGCTTTTGGGCACTCTATGCCTATCCTTTCTTTGTTCTCGCACGAGACATACCGATATGGCTAGTCTCATTTGCTAGCTTTTCGTGTTCTCCTTCGAGTCCACGTGACGTCTGTTGGTTACATTCCACGTTTTTCCTCCTATGCAGAGCACCTACGCAACCCGTTTTTGTTAGGTTACGTCCTTTTCTCCAGCTCTGGTGAACTTTTCTGACCTGCTTATGTGTTCTGCCTCGGTGGGTTCGGTCTTGCTCTGTTCTGGGTTGACCCTCAGCTCTTGTTTCTTCTGGGCCTGTCAAGGCCCGCTCACCTCTTGACTCTGGCAAGCATCTTGCTGTGGGTCCGCTACCTTATGGAGCTTGTTGCTGTGCTGAAGGTGGAAGTACCAACTCCACCCGCCATCCATCTGCGTGGCTAGTAGTCACTTATTACTGAATGCATCCAAGCAGTGCTCAAAGAAGAACGGTGGGTTACCTACCAGCAACCGTCCTTCTTCAAGATGGGCTGCTCAGATCCATTCAGGTCTCTCCTCTCTGTCCCCGCTTCTGGAGTTGGCAACTCTAAGGAACTGCGGAGGGAGCTGGGAGGCGGCCGTATATATAGCCGCAGGTGGTGCGAGGGGCTGTGGCCGCCTCCCTTCTTCTGACAGGCTAGGCCAAGTTTTTCCAACCAATCCGGTGCTCCGGCACGGAGACACCTATTACTGAATGGATCCAAGCAGCCCATCTTGAAGAAGGACGGTTACTGGTAAGTAACCCACCGTTACATTCTGCTTTTCCTTTTGAAAGCACTTCATCCATGGCTACTTCTGTATTCGCTTTCTGTATTGATGTAAATACCCGTTTCATCCACCAAGGAAAACAACTGCTGTGCAATTAGGCGAGGCAGCTTTCAGACCAACTTAGTCTAGTACATCAGACGACTAAAGAAATTGTACCGTGAAAGGAAATACACAGATGACTTCGTTCCTAATATGCCTACCTGCTCTCCCATTTGCTGGGTTGTTTGAACTGGAGTCATGCATTCAGTATTATAGAACTTTTGCTATCAGTCATTTAGTAAGAATTTTAGAATAAAAATTGCATAATAGTAACCAAGAAGTTCCAGTGGTGGTATTTATACTGTCAGTTTGGCCACTGAGAAAATAATTATTCCAATACATCAGGCAGCCATTCATACTGTAAGTGATGTTCTTACAATAGTTCACAGGGTTAAAAAAATGGAGCAATTAGATGGGGCCTTGTCAGACAGACTGAAACATATGTGCAGGGAAAAGTGGGCCATATGTGGATGATGGTGGTGATACTATTACGATGTTGTGTTAGCTTTTTTATAACGTAAATTTGCTCAGCATGGGGTGTAGAGTGCTACTGCCAAGGCCCCTAGGCTCTGTGTCCCCTCTGGCTTTACTTTTCCAACTCTTTCTTAAATGCACAGTTCTGCTTTCCATTCCAGGATTCCCTGGACCAGTAGCAAACAATATTATGGCTGATAATTTATTTGGCAATAAAGTGGTTGCTGAAAAAAAAAAAACAGGTGTACCGATTCATTGGTGTTTCCAAATTCACATTTGGGAACATGACTAATACTTTTTACAGAGTAGCAGGCATCATTAGTCCATGAATTAGCAATATCGTAGCAGTGAAGTCATAGATGCCAGAAAGTGAGTTATGTTTTCAGCCTTATTTCCATTTATTTTACCCTAGCAGTGGCAGGCAATAAGCTTTTCACATCTTCTCCCAACACGATCAACATGTTGAATTCATTTCATCAATTTAATTAATGAGGTGAAAAGAAGAAATTCCTATGGAGAGAGCTACTTAATTTGGAAAAGTTGTGCAAGTAATTCCATAATTACTTGATTCTTTTTTGGGGTTGCTGAGTTTCTTTTTGTGTATACCCATCTCCTTGGTGCCCTAGGTTTTATTCTCCTTTGCCTGAACTAAAAAGAAATCAATACAGGATTCCTTCTGGAAACTGACAGAATGAGAGAACATGGTTCAGCTTCTGCGTAATTTTTTTTAATTTCCTCTGTATTGTAGTTCTCATGCTCAGTGACCTGCAATATTTAGATCTATAATCAGAATCATGCAAGCCAGCAGCCATTCATAGCTTCTTCTCACCAAACCTTTCACCCTCCAAGACTGAGACATCAGGTAAAAACCCAAAGTGATGTGTATAGTAAGAAATAGTCAGAATTTTGTAAGTAGGGATTTTTTTCCTTTTCCCTCTATAAAGTTTTCTAAAATCCTAGCTTTATGTGTTCCTTTTTCTGATCTGAATAATTTAAGAAAGTAGGAAGAGAACAGCAGATTTGTGTCAGCTTGAATTAGATGGGGTCTGTAATGAGTAATATGCCCTGTAATAAAGTATAGCTGACAGGTCTGGTCCTTGTACCAGTCCATTCATTAGCTAGGAGACTGCCTGTAGGCTACTACAGTACTGTCCCAATGAGCGTACTGTTACATACTCTGTCTTCACCATTTCAAGGAACAACTAGTCACTCCAAAACATGGTGGCTGCATAGAAGTCAGAGACAGACCTTGGTTTTATGATGTACAATGCACAGAACTCCATCCAGCTCACTTCCTACCAGGGCATGGCTTCCATTTCACTGCTCACCCATCATCCCCTTCATCCAAATCACCATCCAAGCACAAAAGCTACTGAGGTACATAGCAAACTGTCTAGCACAAGAGGAATGCAACAAGCTAAGACAGAGAGGAGCCATTTTGAGGAGACTTCTGGTGCTGACTGCATCATGGTTATCTAGGTCAGTAGTCATCAAAGTTTGTGTCACAACCCAGTACTGGGCCCCAGCAGGGGTGATGTGGGGGAGGGAAGTGGCTGTCTCTTGCTGATCTGCAACCTGTTGTAACATAGCATCAGCCTTTAGTAGAGAGCATTAAGACAAATGCCAGGGTCATTAGCATTAACAATGAGGTGCTAATTGTTGTTTGAACAATCTCTATGCCTCCTCTCTGAGTCAATATCTCTTTGGGCTTCTCTCATTCATTTGAAAAGGACTAAGGTCATTGGCAAGCAACCTTTGTGTTTTTTATCAACAGACCCAATGAAGAAAAGAAAAAACTTTGAAAACCCCCTTATTCCACAATATCTGGGATCTGGGGATTGCAGTTATTTTTGCTAATTAGGACTTGCCTCTTTTTTCAGTGGGTTGAGAATTCCCTTGCTTGCAACAAAAGTTATAACTTGTAGATTTTAATAAAAACTCTTTCCAGAGATTTCTGAGTGATAATTAAAAAGAGAAGAGAAAAGCAAACTATTCTAATAGGAGCCTGTGTAAGCAAGTATATTTTTCCACAATTAGAAAGCCTAAGTAACAGAATAAAATCCAACTCAGGTATGTATCTGCTGGAAGGAGAAGTTATAACAAGGTCCCAGTCTGAAGGGGAGTGGATAGTCCCATTGTGTTGCTGGTTATGCATATTGACAGTGACAGGGCTCAACAGACCAAGCAGAGAAGACTAGTGCCCCTTCCAGCACAATATTGTGGACAATTGTTTGTTCATGGAAACTCATGCAGAGTCAGGGAGCAGATGAAGAGCAGAGGTGCACGTAGAAACCAGAGGGGCTGCTTCAGTTCCTGGGGTTTGTTAGTGGAGAAGGGAGCAGAACATGGAGGGGCTTGGACAGGCTCAGCAGCAGACAAGATTTTCCAGGTCCTTTCTTTGCAGCCTTCATTGGCTTTCTTCTCCTTCCTATGTCTCAGCACTTCCACCTCATTTCTCCACCCAGTCACCCCCGCATTTGCAAGGAGCTCCCACACACACACACACTCCAGACTACTACATGCAGTTTTAGAGACTTAACATACTTCCTGATCCGAGACAGGAATATGGCATGTGAGATCACCCCCTGCATGTTCATAGAATCCATGTAGGCAATCTCAAATTAGATGTGTAGATTTTGGAGATGCAATAAAAGCCTCAAGAAAAAGGATGAAAGCCATGAGTGATTCCCACCCCTCCACACACCCCTGCAGCCATGGTCACTGTTCAATTTTCTGGCGCTGGCTGCTTTTTCTCAGTGGAGGGTCACTGCATGGCAGAGGGGTCTGGAGCTGGGTCCTGAGGAAAAAAGTTTGACAACCACTGATCTAGGTCACAGCTGGGGGAGGAACAGACAAGCGGAGTGGGGAGGAATGGTTACGCCATGCTAGACTGGAAACTATGTTGGAATCTCTTTTACTGGAGCTACCAACTATTTAGCAATGTGGTGCAGAGTCCCTTGATATGCAAATTCCAATACAACTGCAGAAGCAGACTGGGTATAAGGCTACCACAGTGGAGCACTGTGTGGGTCAACTGAAAACCTTCCTCACATTCAGAAGTAGAACATACAGCTCATGAAGAAGCCAGAGTTATTTGGGTTTTTAATTCATATTTTTTCCATAACCAAAGCAGCATCCCCATGTCTGACATCTGAGTCCATTGCTGCTGTTTTGTTTTGGTTTTTTTTTTAATAAAAAAAAAATGGATTCTGCTATCTGTACATGCAAAATCATGCCGAGGTTATAGAGTTTTCCCTTCATACATACAAACCCCAGTAAAAAAAGTTGAATATAATAAACACAGTGGGAAATATAACCCTGGAATAAGTGTCAATGACGTGATTGTTCTGCAAAATAATCCTGCCCACATTTCCTTTTAAGGATCTCTTCCTCTTTACACGGGTTGCATCCAGGTTGGGAATGCTGGCCGCCCGTCCCCGAGCTGAGCTCTCTTCAGAGTGGACTCCAAAGGTGGTCATGTCACTGTCAGCCTCACTGTCATGATAACAGCCATCAAAGGCCATTGCTTGTACAGCATCAATGTTATACATTCCTGAAACCT
The DNA here is from genome assembly GCA_007922195.1 of Podocnemis expansa. Lineage (NCBI taxonomy): Eukaryota > Metazoa > Chordata > Testudines > Podocnemididae > Podocnemis > Podocnemis expansa. The sequence continues at coordinate 12,924,494 of ML682018.1, read as the reverse complement.
GCCAACAGAGAATAATTATTGTGCGGATAAGCAGCAGGCATGTGAGTACTAAATAATGAAGCTCTATGCCCTGAGTTACCTTCCACATGGAGGCTCTGTCAGCTCATAGATAGGCTGGGTGGGGGAAAAAATATGTGGCTATGTCATAACATAGGCAAGTGTATACCTGTGGGAATTGCTGATTAACAGCAAGGAGAACATTTCAAAACATTTTTCTAGGAATAGTCTCTTGAATAAAACTGTCAATTCACCTGGAGCTATGAGCCCCTTTTATGTGTTCTCCTCCCTCAGATTATCTACTGAATGAGTTTACAGTTGGAAATGTTTGTGGAAACAAGGAATTTTAAGTGAATATTAGAGATTAATAGCAATTTTTTTTTTACTCGTAAACGTCATTTATTCACATTAGACATCTGAGTCTAAGACCAACACTGTCAGTCATCCAATCAGGAAACAGAAACATACAAAATGACCTCTCTCTCTCCACTCAAAAATAGCTAAAAGAAATTGGGAAAAAGGAAAAATGGCCCCTTTCCTTCAGGAAGCAGGGTGGGGCAGACCCTGTTAGTCCCCAGGATGTGTGGAGGTTCTATCCCACTCAGGATCCCAAAAAGAAAAATAAGGGCCCTCAACTACTAGGAGGGGACAGAAAGGGTGGGATGGATACCTATTCTCTTAATGGCTGGGCGGAGAAGGAAGACTTTCACTCTCACCTCGCCAGGAAAGAAAGAAAGGTTTAGAGTTCCTTATCTGCTCCCACCAGAACAACAGGGGATAGTAGAGCTACTCAGGATTCAGGAGATGGGGATACCTTCCCTTCCATTAGCCAAGAGGAGAAAGAATGGATATTATCTTCATCTCAGAGCAGAGACAGACACTCACACAGCACACACATCCACAATACATTAGCAAATTGCTGTTTTGAGATTTATTTGTGGCTTCTGTGAGTGAGGCTGTCTGATAACAACAAAAAAACACACACATTTGTACCTTCCCTCTTTTTTTGATTTGTTTTCTCTCTTCTACTGTGGTGAGATAATTCACAGCAGCATATTCGATGACCGACAGGAAGACAAAAAGAAAACTGATCCATAAGTACACGTCCACCGCTTTTATGTAAGACACCTGAGGCATTGAGGCACTTACTCCTGTGATTATAGTTGACATTGTCAGCACCGTGGTTATACCTGCCAAAGAAAGAAGCAATTAACATAGAATGAGATCCAGTTGTTTTTGTTTAACTGCTCACTATCTGCTTGATCAGCACAGCTTTATGGTTGCAACCAGTTGCTGCTCCTTTCAACTCTTTGTACAGGCTGTGAAATGTGTAATGTACTAGGAAGGGCCATTTTTATAGGACCTACCAAATATACTACCAGACTCATTAGGTCACCTCTGAGTTCATTCTGTGGGAAATCTGATGCTCACATAAAGGGCTACAGCATGCCTAGTTCTAGCTCAGCACAAATGTGAACAGAAAGGACAGTCTTTGTGATTCCCTGATGTGAGGACAAGGAAATGAAACACCAACTGCAACACTAGAAAATGAGCAAGAACTGATGTGAAGACAGGGCTGTACCAGAACAGCTAGGCAGGTGCAAGGAGCAATGTGCACAGGATATCCTGTTGTAGCACACAGAAGATATCACTGCTGTGCATCGGCCTAATATGCTTCCTATTTACACCAGTAAGACTAACTCAACTGAATCAGTGGAGCTACAAGGCCAGATTAAGACATGCTGAGGCCCTAAGCTATGACAAGATTTAGAGGCCCCATACCATAAAAAATAAAGAGAAAAAAAGTGTATTGCATTGTAACAGGAAGGATAATGAAAAAATAAATGATTGATAAACAAATGAACAAACATTATATTTGTATATATACACAAGCAAAGATGCAACGAAAGATAACTAAATAAAACATACGACTAGCAGAAAGCCTTATTTGCATTATCAGTTTCAATTATGATAAATCTTCTTAGCTATTGCTGATATATTTAGAGGCCCCAAGCCACAGCTTACTTGGCATGTACCTAAATCCAGCACTGTGAGGCTACATCAGTGTAAAACTCATGTAAGAGAAAGAAATATCATGTTTATCATTCTCCCTTCAGCCTATGTGCTGGAAGCTGCTGCTGAAGCAACATGCTTTCCTGTTCTCCTTATCTCTTCCCAAGCACAGCCAATGACAAAAACCACAATCAAGCTCAAACAATTTCCCTGAGAATTCATGCCAGAAATTAGGGAGGAGTGTTCAGATTACTTTGGTAGCTCTGTTACAAGAAGGTGGGAGGAGAAAACCAAGAAGTTCATTGTGTTGTACAATGATGATGTCAGGTAACATCTGTACATGGTGAAGTGTTCTGTGGGACATTACTCTCACATACAGGCTCAAAGGAAAAGTAATAAAGTAATGCCTTGTGATCTGAGCTACATTTCTGCAACCTTAGATGATGTAGTGATTCTCCAAATAATAGGTACGGAGTGCTAACTCTCTTTAGTTGGGGTATTGTGACAGCCACAATGGAAATAATTTAAACAGGCTGGAGAACGATTGTATAGGAACTCCCATCTCAGCACAGACCAACTGGCCTCAATGGCTGATATCCTCTTTCCAATACTGCTCAGTGCCAGGTGCCTCAGAGACAATACTAATATTACACTATGGGTATGTTCACACACAGAGGGCTTGTTTCGAAACAAGACATTTCGAAACAAGCTGTTTTGAAATAACTCTTTATTTCGAAACACCTTATTTCAAAAGACAAAAACAGTGTCTTCGAAATAAGGGTGCAAAATAGCATGTCCACAGTGTGGACATGCTATTTCGTTTGGGGAGGGGACTGCAGGCACCCGTGGGGTGAAGCTGAGCCGCGCCTCACCCCACGGGTGTCTGCAGGGGGCTGCAGGAACCCGCGGGGTAAAGTGCAGCCATGCGCCTCACCCCACTGGTGTCTACAGGGGACTGCAGGCACCCGTGGGGTGAAGCCAAACACGCCTCACCCCATGGGTGTCTGCAGAGGGCTGCAGGCACCCGCTGGGTGAAGCGCAGCCACGCGCCTCACCCCCGGGTGTCTGCAGGGGACCTCGTTGTTTCAGAATAAGAATGCTGTGTGAACACACCCTATGCGATATCCCACAATGGACTGGGGGGGAAGGAATTTCTTCTTCACCTCTATTGCTAAGGAGCATTCAGTTTGAAGGGCAAAGACTAATAAGACTTAATTTTTCAAAGCCAAGTAAATCAAGACCACATGTATTTGTAAAAGATGTGCTTTACCTCAAAACAGAAATTACATGCTTGAAGTTATTTCCTTGATGCAGGAAATCAGACCCTTCTGGTCTTGAAATCTAAAATGCTTAGATGCTTTAAAAATAAAACTATTGAACCGTCACTGAAATTTTTAATTATTGCTGTAACAGTGGGACAGAATCAGCTGGTTGCCAGAGACATAACTCAGGGTATAATGTCACTGATATTAGAAAGTCTGCCCTTACTGGTGCAGGTCACTTGCCATCCCTTCTTAACTAGGGGATTAGAAACTAACCATTGGGGCCTCAAAGGTGAGAGTGGGTAACTTGGACTGGGGTGTAGCCAAGGTATCTACGGATTATCATCCATACTTGATAGATAAGCAGATGCTCCAGCTTCTTATTCATATAGCTACCTCATGTTGTGCTGAATTTGCTTAGCTATTTTACTTCAATAATATTCTGCAACAGGGAGTTACAGAGGGTCTTCATATGTGTGTAAGAAAAGTATATCTTTTCATCCACTATAAGGACCTACTACTGGTGGGCACAGAGTGCCTACAATTAGAGACCTGCAGATCAGCAGGTATCTGCTGCAGATCTGCAGTTATCTGCATCCACAGGCGCGGGCGCAGGTGTGAGTAACTGCAGACCCATTGCTGAGGATTGACACACAGATGTGGATTCTATTTTTATCTTCTCACAGTTCAATTCACTGCTGCAGCTCCTCCGCTGATCCACCACTGCTGTGTCAGCAGTACACAAGGGAACGATGAAGTGCTCCAGCCAATCCTAGCTCAGCTCTGATTGTGATGTGCCAGCCAATCAGAGTCTCAGTTTGGGGCTTAGAGAGCCACTGCTGGCCTTTGATTGGCTCATTCACCATAGCTAGATCTACACTTAGAAGGTTAGTTCGAATCAACTTGATTCAAGCTCATTAATTTGAATAATGATTAGTTTGAATTAAGTTAATTCAAACTAACATGGCCCCACTAGAAACCAAATTAGAACTAGCATGTCCATGGACAGGACTCCATGGGAGGTGTGGCAAGATGGCCCCCAAGAAGGGCCATGCCCCCACCCAATATTTAGAAAGCGGAAGGCACCCTGCTCACTTCTTCCTTTTCTTGTTTGCGGTTCACATGTCATGCTGTCAATCAGAGATTTCATTGGTGGGCAAGGTAATCTGATTGACAGCACAGCATGTGAACCACAAACAAGAAAAGGAAAAACCGTGTGGGACCCATATGGGGAGTGAACCAATCAAAGGTTGAAATGATCAGTGTGAGCCAAAGCTCAGTTGCGGATGCAGTTACAGTTGCAGCTAAAACTTGGCGTGCGGATTTCAGACCGGATCAATGCTATCACTGAGTGGATGCAGATCAGCTGCAGTTCCACATTTTTGCATCCGTGCAAGGTTCTCTCTAGAACTCCCAATGAACTAATTCTTGATTAGATTCAGTAGTTTATATTCCTTTGCCATAACCCCCTTTCAAGTCTTCTGAAACAAAGAAATCCTTAGCTGAAACTGGGGCTCCACTGACAACACTGGAAGCTCCCCCATCCCCCACTCCAAAGTTTTTCAGTCCTTAGTCATATGGAAACTCATCAACCTACCCACACTCACTCTCTTTTCCATTGCCCTTAAGACTTCTTCTGTTTTGCTGTATCTTTTTTTTTAAAACTGGTTACAAATTCTGAATACAGTATTCAAAGTGAAGAGATGGCTTTGATTTATATAAATCAACACATTGGCCAGTATCATGGCAGTTCACCGTGTGGAACAACACGAGTGAAAATTAGCTATTTTTCATCCAAAGTTAATTTATATTTTTAAAAATTCTGAACAGATGCAGAGCAGATCAGAAAGAGGAACAAATCTTATGAGAGTTTTCCCAAATGCTCCTATTTTTCGCTTATCTAAATTTCATTTTGACAGAAATGTTCCTACCAGCTCTACTCAATGTGTGAGGTCTAAATCACCATTGCACTACTCTAATTTTATGCTGGTTTAACTCTGCTGAAATCTACAGTTAGTTTATTTTCCCCTCTCTCATCTGCAAATTGTGTAAGAGGAAAACTATGTATTAAAACTGTGTATTCATAAAGAAACCAATATGCACTGCATATATGACTACAGATTTTTAAACAATCAGGTTTCCAAACCACTGCTGTTAAACCTGATTGGAAACGATCTAACATATGTTGTTGGAGTGCAGAGAGATTATTTTCCAAAATCTTGATATGTGATCATGTATAAGAATTCATCGATAATTTAAAGGAAGAAAACTGGCAACTTGCTAACTTCAGTAGTGCACAGGCTTATCAACTTTTTTAGGTGACCTTTTGAGACTCAAGACTTCTTATTTTACTGAAAATAATGCATAATAGTCTTCCCATACATAAAGAGAAACAAGAATTTCATTTATAGTACTAGACAAAAGATACCCTAATAACTTTTATTAGACCAACAAATAATTTATACCCCATTTTCTTATGTATTACAAATTATTGATTGTTCCAGTAAAAAGGTATCAGATAACTTACACGTCTCCTTTTTCCTCATGGATCAATATAGCTATGGAGAAACATTTTCATTAATAGATCTTGTAAAATTGAGTTGTTATTTTACATTAGAGCTCTCAAGGTTTTCCCTTATCTAAAATGTATGACAAAACATAATCATTGTTTTATTAGTAAGAATGAATAACCAGAACTCTGCCAGTAACTCATAAACCTATAGCAATGGAACTCAGAAGTATTGCAGATCCAGATAGACCAATATATCTCCACCAGATTCTCAAAACTATGTTTAATCTTGAAAAAAATGTATTCATTCCAAGGCCATTAGTATTAATCTCCTCTCAAAGACAGAGGCTTGAAATGATCTCAAGTGGTCAATCTCTGGAGAAAATTATACTGTTATAAAGAGTGACTAGTTCATTTTTTGTATGCCCAAGCCTATGAGGTGGAGTTAAATCCAGAAGGTGGCATAAGTCAGGCCTTTACTGAGCAAAGTGTTAAGGCACCAAGGGCAAAATTTTCAAAAGCACTTAAGTGACATAAGAACTTAAGTCTTATTTTCAAAAGTGACTTAGGTGCCAAGGCTCCCAAGTGACTAGCTGCACTGTTAGGCATTGAAAATTTGGTCTTTAGGAGCTTACATCCCACTGATTTTCAGTCACACTAGGATGTGACTACACTACAAACACTGCAGTAACACAAGCTGTTGCACTGTAGTGTAGAGAGTCTGTCTACAGGAAGGGAAGGACTTTTTCCATCCATGTTGTAAATCCATGCCATCAAGAGACCGTAAGATAGCTAGGTCAATGGAAGAATTCTTCCATTGATCTGCTTGTGTCTACAGTGGAGATTAGGTGAACCTAACTACATTGCACACAATGCAAAATTTTTCATAGCCCTGAGCATTGTAGCTAGAACAACAAAAAGTTATAAGTAGAGACCAGGTCTTAGACTCCTAAAGCCAGATTTTCAAAGGTATTTATGTGCCTAATAATACCGATAAGATCTTGGTGATTTTTTTTTCAAAAGCACCTAATCAGATTAGACACCTAATTCCCAGTAGTTTCAAGTAGGGAGTTAGGTACCTAACCTGTTCAGGTGGTTTTGAAAATTCCACTAGGTTTTGCTATCTGCATTGTTAGATACCTAAATACTTTTGAAAATCTAGCCCTAAGTGCCTCCATCAACTTTTGACAATGAGACAAAATCACAGGTGAAATAGGCACTTTTAATATTTTATCCTATGCATTTGAAAACAACACAACATTTAGAAATGCACAATAACCCAACTCTAAATGACAGACTCCATCTAAACCAGGGGTCTCAAATATGCAGCCTGTGGGCCACATGCAGCCCCTAAAGCTATTTCCTGCGGCCTGCAATGACACGATCATTACTGATATTTGTAATATTGTACAGAAAAGTTCCAGTGGCGCAGCCCTCGGGCTACCATACTAATCCTCATGTGGTCCTCTACTAGTCCTCAGGTGGCCCTCATGGTGATTTGCGTTCAAGAGCCGTGATCTAAACATTCAACTGCCTTCACAGCACCATTTTACAGCACTTATAATATGGCTGAGAAACTGTTTATTCTGTGCGTGGAAGGAAATCATCTCTTTCCTAGAGCCCACACACAGAGGCTCCTTTTTGTGCAGATACCTCCAGCTCCCATAGGAAAGTACAATGTTATTTGACTCTGGGGCACTGCTGGCTGTTGCCCAAGAACCTACCAAGAATTTTGCATGGGTTTTAGGTTTTATAAAAGTGTTGGAGGAGAGTCAGGGCCAGGCTGGCACTCATACTTTCCTCTCCTCCACTCCAGGAAAGCAGAGGTAATTCCACTCAAAAGTTAATGCAGCCCAAGTCTACATTAACTTTTCCTCAGCACTCTCTGCTCCTCCTGCATTGCAGAACATCTTGGGTGGGGCAGGAAGCCGGGGCAGAGACTTTCCATGGACATCTGTCAGTGGGATAAGTCCTGGCAGGACACCTGCATTGCAGGCACACTGCACTGGAGCTAGAATGTGGGAAGAAAGATCAATGAAGCAATTAGCTAGTGCAGAGGCCCAAAGCCTCCACATGGATAGCTCTGTGTTTGCAGAATATTCCCACCACCACCACCATATCCAGAGGACTTTGGAGCCAGACTGCTTACTTTTTCTCTGTGACAGCCAATGTTCCCTCTAAGGTTTGGCGGCTTGTGTGCAAAATTTTCAACCCGTGTGCAAAACTTTTTCTGAATAAAATTTGTGTGCAAACTCGTGCAACAAAAATTATTAAAAAATCTAGACCAATGAAAAATTAATATAAACTATTTAAAGTTGTTTTTTATTACTAAAATCACCCAGTTTATTTAAAATTTACCCAAATTGCTATACAATCAAAAGAAACTAATCCATGGCTTTCAAACAACCCAAGACCAAAGTTATATTCAATCCGGATCCTAGGTGTCACAATTCTGCCTAATACCCTCATCTCCTGTGTTCTACATGCAGAGTTACAGTTCACACGGAAGCCAGCTAATTATCACTGACAGCATTTAAGATACACAAGGAGTCATGTGGCACTTAAAGACTAAGATTTATTTTTCGCATGAGCTTTCGTGGGAGACTCCTTGTTTTGTTTTGTTTTCCTGGAATGGACTAACATGGCTACCGCTTTGGAAATTGGCAGCATTTAAGATGTCTTGATGGTCCCAGAGGGGTAAATTCTATTGAAATTTTAAAAATCAAAAAAAGATTCCAGGCATCTCTTTTCAGGAAAATGCTGCTACAAGAAGGATGCTAAACACAGCTGAAATCAAAACAATGGGCTTCTAGCTGCTTTAAGATAAGGCTACAGTATTTCTTAAAAGCCTATTTTCAGTCCCTTGTATCTTTACCTGCCCCATCATTTTGGGGCTACATTTCAACTTAAGAGAAAATCTCTACCAAAATACCACATCACTTCAATGCATTATGGTTTCTTCTGATGGACAGACTAGGGTGCATAGTGAAGAGAATAATCTCATGGCTCCTTTGATTCCCAGTCTTTTGGCTGTTACTATATTTAAAACAAGTACTTATCTGATATCTCCGTTACATCTCTAAGATTTCTGTGAACTGTTCTTCAAAGCATCTGATGAAATGGGGTTTTCTCCCATGAAAGCTCATGCAATCAATATATTTGTTAGTCTTTAAGTACCACAAGACTCCTTGTTTGTTTTGTAATGAATTGTTGTGAGTTACAGGATTTTGGAGAAAACATGTTCCAGGTTCTTTGAAGGCACAGGGTTAGCATGCTCAAACACTCTCACTGCTCAGTCACTCCACTTAAGTAACATCCACACTAGCTTTCAGGAAATATACAACTGATTTGTAGATTTTTCACCTCCACAGCTTTATCTAGTTACAGAAGGGACATTTTGGCACTATGCACTCCCTTTTTCCCACTTGAGGAGTTTCAAACTTCAGGATATGAATGGCACTTACTCTTTGCCATGCCTCTTGTTTAAAAAGCTGAAGAATTGCTCCAATTCCAACTCCCTAAGCTCCCTGCCCCCATTCCAGCCCTCCTAAACCCCACCCCCAGCTCCACATCTTCATGCCACCTCTTTCAGCCCCCCCAAGCCCTCCCCAGCCCACCATCCTGACCCCTTCTCCACCCTCCCCATACACCCTCCCTGCCCCCACGCTTTCTGTGCCAGCTGCCTGACCAACCCCCTCCCCCTCCCAGCCCTCTTCACTGGCCAAAGAGCTGGGCGGGGGGCAGGAGGCCACGGTGCTGGCCAGCAAGGACGAGCCTGAGCTGGGGGCTGGGGCTGGCCATGCGAACGGCCAGACCCCGGCTGGAAGAGGCGGAGCCTCCCCAGTCTCCGAGGAGGGGAGGGGAGGAGAGGGAGGAGTGGCAGGGCTGACCCAAGCCCGCAGACCCTCCCTTCCTCCGGCCGAGGGGCTGGGGTGAGGCTCATGCCCGGACACAGCACTCCGGCTCGTCTCCCCGCGGCCATGCTGCCGCCCTGAACTGCCCCATGCGCGGGGGCAGGAAAATCCTGCGCGGCAGGATTTTTTTAAGCGCGCGGCCGCGCTGCCGCGCGCCTTAGAGGGAACAGTGGTGACAGCTGACTTCACATGAAATTTCATGAGGGGAACCCCACTCAATGCCCCTTCCTTTAACAGTCCCTTGCGTGTTTGTAGGACGGTAAAACTGAATTGTGGAGTGCAAAATTCTGCATTTCCAAGGGCAGAGGATGTATAAAGGAAATGAATAAGTCAGAATGACAGTGATGTTTCATTCGGGCACTCATCTAATCTATTGCCCACATTGCCACTTCAAATCAGAGCCTAGTTACGCTGCTCAATGCCTTCTTTCCTTTCCATCCTGCCCCTCTCGAAAATTATATTGCAAAAAAGGTTTACCTAGTGATACCCTGGCTGGAACAGCTCTTCTATCAATCCAAAATGAAACCCATGACAGCATCACCATCAGCATAGCTGGGAAATAGGACTGTAGCACGAAAAAGAAAATATGCCTTCTCAGGGCAAAGTTTATAAAAAGGCGGTTGTACCAACCTGTTGAAAAAAAGAGCAGAGTGAAAAAGCAATTGATATTTTCATAAACATAAGCACTTTTCTGACCAACCTCTCTCTTCCACTAGGTTTGCCCTTAATTATATTAGAAACTTAAGGAATGAATGAATGAATGCATGAATGACAACAACAATAATAATGCCTTAATTTTATATATGGATTTCATCTCAATGTGCTTCACAAACTGTTAGCCACCCACTATTAAAATGGAGCAATGTCTGGAGTGGAATGTCATAGCAGTTTAAAAGTCCAGAAAAATACTATACTACAGGTGAGGAAAAGAAATGAAAAAGAAATTGAATTTGAAACTTCTGGGAGAACATAGGCAGGGAGAATATAATTACCCAAAAAAGAATTTGAACAAGACAGACAGACCACAATTACAGGACTTGAAAGGGCTGCAAGAAGTCTTAGTCCAGGCATCTGCACTGAAGTCAAGATCAAGCATTAGACCACCCCTGACATGTTTGTCCAACTTCTTCTTAAAAATCTCCAGTGTTAGAGATTCCACAATTTGCCTCAGCAATTTATTCCAGTGCTTAACTACTCTGACAGCCGGAAGTGTTTCCTATGTGCAACCAAAAACAGCCCTTACTGCAATTTAAGCCCATTCTTTTTGTCCTGTTTTCAGAGGTTACCAAGAACACTTTTTCTCCATCCTCCTTGTAATAACCTTTTATGTACTTAAAAGCTGTTATCACACCTCTCCTCAGTCTTCTCTTCTCCAGACTAAGCAAAAACAATGCTTCCAATCTTCATAGGCCATACTTTCTAGGCCCTTTACTTGTTTTTAGAATCATAGAAACTGGAATGAACTATGAGAGGTCACTGAGTCCAGTCCCCTGCACGCATGGCAGGTCCAAGTGCCATTTTAAATCATAATCTGAGAGGTGCTTGTCTAACCCGCTCTTAAAAACTTCCAATGATGGGGATTCCACAACCTGTCTACGCAACTTATACTAGTGGTTAATCAACCTGCCAGTTAGGAATTTTTTCCTGATGTGCAGGAGTATTGCTGCCCCGGGAAAGGACCCGGGGCACTGGCCCAGGCCCTGTCTCCTACTCGGAGGCCATGCCCCCTGGCCACAGGTCAAGCCCCTGGCTGGGGACGGGGACAGGACGGAGCGGCCGCCACGGCCGCGGGCAGCTGGGACCTGGATCTCCGGCCCGATTGGGCCGGAGACTGGGAGAGGCAGGGCCCTGCCAGACCTGGGGCACTGGTGCTGGGATTCGGGGCACGGGCCCCATGTGCCCGGTGCCAGCGAAGCCCCTGCTGATGTCCAACTTAAACATCTTTTGCTGTAATTTAAGACCATTGCTTCTTGTCCTATCAGCAGCAGTTAAGGTGAACAATTTTTTCCCCTTCTTCGCGTAACAACCTTTTAAGTAATTGGAAACTGTTATCAAGTCCCCTCTCAGTATCCTCTTTTCCAGACTTTTCAAACCCAGGTCTCTCAATCTTCCCTCATAAGTCAATCGTTTCAGACCTTTAATCATTCTTGTTGCTCTTCTCTGGACTTTCTCCAATTTGTCCACATCTTTCCTGGAATGTGGTACCCAGAACTGGACACAATACTCCAACTGAGACCTAATCGGTCTGGAGTAGACCAGGAGAATTCTTGTGGTTTGATTACAGCATTCCTGGTAATACATCCCAGAAGGAAGTTTGATTTTTTTTTAAAGGTATGACAATGTTGATTCACATGTGATCTCCTATGACCCCAATTCTCTTTCCCCAATACGCCTTCTGAGAGAGTCATTTCCAATTTTCCATGTGTGTTTTGTATGTTGTTCCTTCCTCAGTGCAGTACTTTGCATTTGTCCTTATTGAACTTCAGCCTATTTACTTATTTGTGTTTGTCTTTATTGAATGTCACCCTATAACTTCAGACCATTTTTCCAGTTTGCTAAGATCATTTTAAATTATAATGCTATTCTCTAGAGCACTTGGAAGCCCTCCCAGCTTCGTATCATCCACAAATTTTATACATATACTCTTTAAGTCCAGTGGCAGATTAGGGGTCTCTGCTCCCCCCAGAAATGTGCCCCTCCTGGGGCCCCACCTGCCCTCACCTTGGGCTGCAGTCCCCCCTCCAGTCTAGGGGCCTGCTCCTTGCGGAAGTGTCAGTGCTGGGGCGGAAGGGGTCAGAGGCCAGCCTTGGCCTAGCTGATTGCCCCCCCCCACTCCCAGGGCAGCTTCCAGTGTGTCCTGGCTGTGCTAGAGGCCATACTGCACAGCATGGCAGCTGGCCCCATGCCCAGGGGCAGACAGGCTAGCCCAGGGGCTGGACAGGAGAGCAGAGCCCGGCCTCTGGGCCAGCCCACTCTGCCCCCTGGGACGAACCAGCCTGCCCCCAGGGGTGGGAAAGCAGTGCAATTGCAGGGTCCAGCCTCCAGCCCAGGGTGGCTCTGCTCCCCCTCAGCGCTGCATGGCAGAGGGACCCCACACTGTGCGGGCCTCTGGGCATGGACTCTGTAGGCACATGCATTAATCCGCCCATGCCTATGCCATTATGTAAATCACTGATGAAGATATTGAACAGAACTCAGCCCTGCAGGACTCCACTAAATATACCCTTCCAGCTTGACTGTGCACCACTGATAACCACTTTCTTGGAATGGTTTTCAAACTAGTTATGTACCCACATCATATTGGCACTAAGTTGTATTTCACTAGTTGGTTTATGAGCCTCTCATGCAAAACAGAGTCAAAAGCCTAACTAAGGTCAAGAAATACCATTTGCCCCCTATCCTTAAGGCTTGTTACCCTGTCAGAGAAAGCCACCAGGTGACATGATTTGTTCTTGACAAATCCATGTTGACTGTTACTTATCACCTTATTATCTTCTAAGTCTTTACAAACTGACTGTGTAATTATTTGCTCCTTTATCTTTCAAAAAGACCAAGGAATCCTGTGGCACTTGAAGATTAACAAATTAATTTCTTACATGAGCTTTTACAGGAGAAGAATCCCACTTCATCAGATGCTTAGAAGATGCTTTTCCAGGTACTGGACTTAAGATGACTGGTCTGTAATTACCTGGGTCATCCTTATTCCCCTTTTATAGATGGCATAATATTTGTCCTTTTCCAGGCCTCTGGAATTTCTCCCATCGTCCTTGACATTTTGAAGACAATTGCTAATTGCTCAGATACCTCCTCAGTTAGTTGCTTGAGTATTCTAGGAGGTATTTCATCAGGCCCCAGTGATTTGAAGACTTCTAACTTGTTAAGTAATTTTAACATCCCTACTCTCATGAAATGAAAATGCTCAGATCTGTTTTATATTACAATAGTATGGTTCCCTTTCTGACACAAGTCTCGGAAGCTAGTTCAAAACTAATTTCAGCGAGAAGAGTACGACCTGATGAATCATCCAGGTGACTTTGTGCAGCACAGGACTGTCGTGAATTTAAAGACACATGGCGAGTGAGGTAATATCTTTTATTGAATCATCTTCAGTTGGTGAAAGAGATAAGGATTTAAGCTTCCACAGAACTCTTCTTTCATTCTGAAACAGGCACCTGGAGTATGTCTACACTTGGGAAGTTAAGTTGACTCTATTAAGTCGACTAAACTCTGAACTGTAGACACAGTGGGGAGGAGAGCCATGGCTCCCCACTGAGAAGGGAGTAGTGACTCCCTTCTTGCCAGGATCCGCGACTTCCCAGCAAGAAGGGAGGCAGGCTCCCTATTCACCAGGGAGTGGTGGCTCCCTTCTTGCCAGGGAGCCACAGCTCCCTCTGGGAACAAAGGAGCCATGGGTCCCTTGCAGTAGAGAGCTGTGGCTTGTGGGGAGCCTCAGCTCCCTGTACAGAAGGGAGCCACAGCTCCCTTCCCCTTGGCAAATGGGAGCTGAAACTCACAGGGAGCCGTGACTCCCTGGGATAAGGGAGAATGTAGCCACAGGCAGGGAGCCCAGCCAGGGAGAAAGGAGCCCAGCTCCCTTCTGGGGAAGCAGCTGAGGCTCCCCACAAGCCGCGACTCCCTTCTGCCATGGGGAACGGAGCCAAGGCTCCCTTCTGGGCAGGGAGGCGGGGTTCCCTTGGCCCAGGGAGCTGCAGCTGTTCCAATTTGCCAGAGAACTGCAGCTCCCTTCTCCCCAGCCCTAGCTCAATTTAGGAAATTAAGTTGACCTAAGGCATACCCACTGGGTTTAGGTCAACTTAACTGGTTGACTTAGACCTTAAGTTAAAATAACGGCTGGTAGTTATTAAGTGGACTTAAGAATGCTCTTAATTTGACTTAATGAAAGGCCAGTGTGGATCTGGAGTAATTTAGGTTGGCTTAAGTGTCCTTAAGTCGACCCAAATTGCTAGTGTAGACATACCCTTGGAGTGTCACAGCTAAACAAAAGGTGGAACAAACTGTTTAGGATAAGGAGTTAACATGTTGTAAGATACCATTCAAGGTGAAGTGGACAGTTAACACCTCTGCAGACAGAGCCATCCCTCGGGGTGGGCAAGAGGGGCAATTGCACTGGGCTCTGTGGTTCTGCAGGCCCCACGCTGCCGTGCTGTGAGGAAGCGATAGGGGTGGGATGGAGCAGGCGTGCAGAACCTGGCAACTGGGCCAGCCCAGAGGTACGGCAGGAGAGTGCAGACCAGCCTCTGGGACAGTCCACCTCGTCCTGCCCCACAGTGTGGAAGGGGTGTACAGAGGCCCCGCCAACATCTAGGGACCTAGGGGCAGCCCTGTCTACAGTCACAAACTAAAGGTGAGTTAGTGAGTTATAGATTCATTGTGATGAACCATAAATCCAGTTTCTTTATTAAGTCTGTGATTTTTTTTAAGTGTCTAACAAAGTTATGAATTTAAGTTCACAAGCTCATTGTTTGAAGACACTGTGTAGATTTCCTTTGCTGACAAGGACTGATATGTCATATACAAAGTGATCATTTTGTGACAAGTATTTACCCAAGATGACAGGATGTTTTTATCTTTTACTGTTTTTCTGCACAGGTTCATTCAACAGCATGGAGATTGTCTCATTTCTCCCACGTAATTGTTATGGGAGTATTTAGTGCCCTGGATGGGGTATACCACATGTTGCAAAAGGCATGTGTTTGTCTTTATTGAATTCCACCCTATAACTTCAGACCATTTTTAGTGCATTGGCTTGAGCCCTGCTAGTGTGACAGAAATGACAACCTGATCATCATTATTTACTAACAGCGAAACAAAATCTAACTGAGCTATGTGTTTATTTTCATATGCCAACAAACATACTATACCAGTACTGCTGTAGAAAGCTAGTCCACTAGAAGCACTGAATTCTTCAATGAAGAACTGGGAAAGAGAGATGTGCTCATCTGTGCTCAGTGACTCATTCCCATGTTTCCAGTACAGCATCAAATCATCTTCATTATAAGCATCTATGAGAAAATAAAAGCTAAATTACCAGCTCTCCTAGGCTGAGGCTCTCACTTGCTCAGTTGGGGACACAGCAGTCTACTCAAGCTATTCAGAAAAATTTCAACAAAACAGAATTTGCTGATTCATCGATAGCTAAATGTTCCGCAGAATTTATATAATTTTTACAAAGTGCTGATGGAGCCCATCCATAGTCACAACAGATTCCTGCATCTCCAGACAGCTCACCTGCGTATTTCAGCAGGTTGCAATGCTGGCAGACCAAGTGCCAACTCCAGCCAAGAGCCCTGGGCCCTCACTGACCACTGACAAATGCGGATCTTGAAATCAGTTAGTATTGTTAAAATAGACAGAGTTATAAGAATGTGTTTAGACTTTATGAAAAGGTTGCAGGATGCTGCATATATTAACCTTACTTCTAAAATCTGTATTCCATGTTATAGGGTAATACCTGTGTGTTTGTTCTGTGACTATAAAAATGTTTGTGAGGTTGGGTCTACAATGAAAACACTGCATCAGTGCAGCACTTTAATGAAGACACTCTATCCTGAGGGTAGAGAGTTCTCCCACCAGCCTAGTTAATCCACCTCCCTGAGAAGAGGTAGCTGTGTTGACAGAAGACACTCTCTCGGCCACAAAGTGCTGTTTGCAACAGGGGTTAGGTTGATGTGACTACGTCGCTCAAGGGTATGGATTTTTCACATCCCTAAATGACCTAGTTATACCCTGACAGGTCTGTAGTGTAGACCAGACCTAAGACTGTAAGTTCCCTCAGTTAGGAGGGAAGCATTGCCAGGTATGAAATACTAGTTTACCACAAGAGGTATCATCTCTTCCCCAACAAAAAAAGACATGTAGACATGAGACAGGCTGTTAAGGAGCATCAGTGGACCAAAAAAAATATTGTTGATTGTTTCCCCAAAGCCCTTGTTCCATCACACCTTAAATACTAAGGGAAGGGACTAAAAATTCATTTAAGAAGAAATGATCACCACTATGCTGCTTAGAATGCAGAGAAGGAATAAGCAAAGGCTCCCCAAAGGCCTGATTCAGATTAGCCCTAAAGGACACATAGAGCTTGCAAATATGTCAGCTACTATTAACTTTTGGGACCTGAAAGGGCATCTCTTTTGTGCATCCATGTTTACCTGCTTTAACCTTGTAAACAACTCTCATTTCTTTTTCCTAGTTAATAAACTTTTAGTTAATTTGTTACAGGATTGGTGACGACCTTGCCTTTTGTGAGAGATCTAAGATACAACTGATCTGCAGAAAAGTGACAGGTCCTTTGGGACTGAGAGTAACCTGAATACGGGGATATGTGGTGTTATCGATCACAAAGGCAGGCTTGCTTGTGTGGTGAGATAGATTGGAGTAGGAGAATCTTTGTGACTCCATGTTAAGATTCTTGTGTTACTTGTGGAGTTCACATGAGACTTGGTTGATGAAATCTAATTTAGGATTTGTGCCCTTGTCTGTAACAGACTGACCTCATGTTGACACTCACATTCGTGAGCCACTTCAGGCAATCTGATATTAGGTGCAGTCCTATATCACCTGTGATGTCTGGCTATCATTATCAGGCATAACATCCAGGTTTTTTATGTGTAGACTGCAGTTTCTATGGTTTTTACTAATCAACGGAAGATCTAGAAGCTGTTGTATTCTGTTGTTGTTTAGAAATACTTGGAGATCAACTTTAAAAATGAATTATGCCAAAGGACAAATTACTCCATTGTTCAGTAACAGTGTCTATGTCTAAGAAATGAAAGGAGCATCTTTCCCTTTCTGTTTTCCAAAATATGAGTGTTCTAGGGGGTTATTCCCAAAAGTTCCCAGAAGGGCTAATGTTCTGTGTATGTAGATTGAAATTCTGAGGTCACGTCTTGCAAAGTAAGTAGAGAAAGGCATCTCTCAAGGGGGAACTACTATGAGAAAAATGATGTGTTGGTGGGGACACACATGTAAAGAATAAATATACCATGACTGAGTCAAACTTACAACTTTCCAGTTCTAGAGAACAGTTCTGAGTATCCAGAGGGAACCTGCTGAAATCCATGAAACACATTGCAGAAACTGTAATCCTACAATAAGAACCAGAAAACAAATGTTGAAGGCAATTTTCAGTACTCCTAAAAAGAATTTGTGACTGTAGATATCTTACTGTAAATCCTGGGTTTATTGAAGGTATCAAAAGTTTCTGATCTTTGCCATTTTGAATGATTCTAAAATCACTTTTTTGATTAAAGGTAAATCCAAACCAGTGAGAAACATTTGTAATTGACACTATTTTCATATTATGATGTTACTTCCAATTTTTAATCTCTCCATTGGTGGTTTGCCATTTTCTACCATATAAAGTTCACGTTGCTCACTCTCGCTTCTAAATTCTTCATTACTGCTTATGCTTCAAATTTCACACAAGTCCAAGGAGACACATCAGTGCAATGGATTTTTTCTGGAGGATATTCTCACAACTAGAAAAGCTATAAAATGTAATTCCATAAAAAGATAAACCCTGATTTTCAAACCCCACCCAGTAACGCTGAGACTACACATATAAAAGTGCTTAAGTGTTTAACAATTTTCATGCATGCATGCAGGGGTTAAAGTATAATTTGGGGGCCCCCAAACCCTCCTAAATTGGTGGACCCCCCTCACACTGGTGCAGGCCCGCCCATGCCAGTGCAGGCCTCCCTGCCAGCCCAATCCTGCCCCCCTGCTCTCCCATCACCACCCCAGCCAGCCCGATCCCACTACCCCATAGCCCCCAGTTGGCCTGCCCCTGCCCTCCCATCACCCCCCCAGCCGGCTCAATCTCACCCCCCCACACCCCCAGCTGGCCCGATCCCACCCACCTACACCCCGAACTGGTCCAATATCGCCCCTCAATGCCCTCCAGCCAGCCCAATCCTGCCCTGTCTCAAATTGCCCCCCTCCCGCCCCCTTACCTGGCTGCTGGAGCAGTGTGGCCTGGCCATCCACTGCTCCTCCGGCTGGAGGAAATTCTCCCTGAGCATGCGGAAGACTGTCTTCCAGAGGGCTAGGGACTGCATGGCTGACAGTGTTCTCGTCTGTTTTCAGGGGGCCCTGGAATGCAGCATTCCGGCGTGTGCCCTTATTTTGGGGGGGCCCTGGAATGCAGCATGCCAGGGACTTCCCCTATTTTTAGGGGGCCTGGAATTCTGGCTCCTTAAAAATAGGGGGCCCTGGAACAGCAATCTGGTGCATTCCCCATTACTTTAACCCCTGCATGCATGTTGAAAAATCATTCTAAAAAGTGTAGGAAAATCCAAGCAAAGATGTTAAATTCTGTCAGTCCATCTGCTTTTCCATGAATGTGCGGAAGATCAGTGCCCCAGCATTATAGCCAACAAACCTAAATAAAAGGTTAGAGGCAGAAGTTCAACTATAAATACAGTAAATAGTTCTAGTTGTTGCTAAATTTTCCTTTGCCTTCACAGCCTGCATTGGGTTTGACATTTTGCTTTGATCTTCCAGCAGTAGACCTAAATTGAATTCTACTGTGCTTATAATTGAATTTCAATGACTCATGGCTGGTGGCTACATTGTGGATGGATGTTTACAAGTGTAGGAATTTATGGATGAAATAAGACCTTGAAGTTGACACTTCTTTAAAATGACATATAAAATTCATACTTCTGTGGGAGTAGTTGTCTCAATCTAAGTGGCTGCAAAAGATTCGATGAACTAGCAGCTGTATATTGATCAACAGAACCAAGATCAGATTATAGAGAATTTTTTAAAAAACTACACAAAATCCTAGACTCTGGACACCAGATATAAATCTGTGGGATATGCACATTTTTGACAAATAAGGATTTGGATTACATCCTAATCTTTGGATGTGACGTCAAAAAATTGTTTTCGTGGGCATCTGGCTCTTTAAGAAGCCAGGCATTAACATAGCTCAAACTGCAGAAACATTGTATGACCTTTATTATAAACCAAAGAATGCTTCCTTTAAATCGATTTCACATGAGGAAGTATATTGCACTAAATTGCAAGTGGATATGGCCTCCTCCTATGATTTGCAGATATAAAACTCTTGCAACCTGTTTAAACACTCGTGTGTGCGTGTGTGCGTGCGTGCGTGGGCACACATACATATATATGAAACTATGACTCTCTAGACAAATAACTGAAATGCTTGGGTAGCTCTCAAAACTATCAGTGTCAGATGGCAGGGGAAACAAAAACTGCTAGGCCTCTACATTTATGCTGTGGCTTATATTTATTCTATGGCCTGTGCTACTTAGGAGGTCAGACAAGGCTGGACAGTCACACTAATCCCTTCTGGTGTTGGAATTTCTGAAATTTCAGCTCTGTGTAGAGGGCTAGCAGAAGGCTGCACTATTCACTATTTAAGGCCAAACTAAATGGGACATATGTAGCTCACAGAACTCTGCACTGGGGAAAATTTCATCCACTAAGCTCATCTCTGCCCCATCATCCAGTGTACATAAGACTACTCAGTAAAAAATTAATTATACCTTAAAGACAATAAGTGGAAGTTCAATGATGCAGCTATTCTCTAGACCAGTGGTTCTCAACCTTTTGCAGATAGCAACACACTTAGTTGGCAGCATATCACAGTCCTATATGACCCATCAGCCCACAGCCCCCAGGCCAAATCCAGCCATCTTCCTGGCTCTCTGTGGCACACTTTACTGTGTGGCATCACAGTAATGTGTCCGGATGCAGCGGCAGAGAACCACTGCTCTAGAACATTAGCCAATTTCTTATAACCATACTTAGGGCTTCTTCAATAATTCTACATGCTGCACAGTTGGTATCAGTGTAGGGCTAAAGATGAATTTATGCCATAGAACTGCTTATTCATTGATAAAAATGTCATGCTCATTCATAAAATCACAGAGTTGGAAAGGACTTCATGTGGTCAGCTAGTCCAATCCCCTGCTAAGAGCAAGACCACTCACACTAAATCATCCCAGCCAGGGTTTTGTATAACTGGGCCTTAAATACTTCCAAAGATAGAGATTCTACTACTTCCCTAGGTAATCCATTCCAAT
This sequence comes from Podocnemis expansa, assembly GCA_007922195.1. Lineage (NCBI taxonomy): Eukaryota > Metazoa > Chordata > Testudines > Podocnemididae > Podocnemis > Podocnemis expansa. The sequence goes on along the minus strand of ML682018.1, from coordinate 12,903,724 downwards.
GCTTTACTACCCTTCTAGTTTTTCCTAATATCCAACTTCGACCATCCCAGCTGCAGCTTGAAACCACTGCTCCTTGTTCTGTCCTCTGTTACCACTGAGAACAGCCTAGCTCCCTCCTCTTTGGAGCACCCTTCAAGTAGTTGAAGTTGGTTATCAAATTGCCCCTCAGTCTTCTCTTCTGCACACTAAATAAGCCTAGTTCCTTCAGTCTGTCCTCTTGAGTCAGGTGCCCCAAACCCCTAATCATTTTTGTTGCCCTCCACTAGACTGTTTCTAATTTGTCCACATCCTTTCTATAGTGCAGAGCCCAAAACAGAACACAGTATTCCAGATGTGGCCTCACCAGACCCAAATAGAGGGGAATAACCACATCCCGCAATCTACTGGCAACACTCCTACTGAGGTAGCCCAATATGCCATTGGCCTTTTTGGAAACAAGAGTACTTTGTTAACTCATATCCAGCTTCCCATCCACCATAACCCCCATGTCCTTTTCTACAGGGCTGTTACTTAGCTGATCAGTCCCCATCCTGTAGAAGGACATGGGATTTTTCCATTCTAAGTGCAGGACTTTGCACTTGTCCTTGTTGAACCTCATGAGATTTTGTTTGGCTCAATCCTTCAATTTGTCTAGGTCTCCCTGAATCCCATCCCTGCCCTCCAGCATATTTACCATTCCTCCCAACTTGGTGTCATCCACAAATTTACTGAATGTACAATCTATCCCATTAAACAGATCATTAATGAAGATGTTAAACAGACCTGGCCCCAAGATCGATCCCTGGGGCACACCACTTGTTACTGGTTGCCAACTAGACATTAAGCCATTGATCCCCATCCACTGAGCCCAATGATCTAGCCAGCTTTCCATCCACCTTATGGTCCATTCATCCAAACCATACTTCCTTCACTTGCTGATAAGAATGATGTGGGAAACCATATCAAAAGTTTTGCTAAAGCTGAAGTGTATCACATCAGTGGCTATTCCCGCATCCACATATCCCATCATTCTCATCATAGAAGGCAATCAGGTTGGTCAAGTATGATTTGGCCTTAGTGAATCCATGCTGACTGTTCCTGATCATTCTATTTTCCTCCAAGTGTTTTGGAATGGATTCTTTGAGGACCTGCTCCATGATTTTTCCGAGGATTGAAGTGAGGCTGATTGGTCTGTAGTTCCCCCGGTCCTCCTTTTTCCATTTCTTGAAGATAGGCATTATAATTGCCTTTTTCCAGTCACCTGGAACCTCCCCCGTTTGCCATGAGTTTTTCCAAAGATAATGGTTAGTGGCTTTCCAATCACATTGGCCAACTCCCTCAGCAGTCTTGGATGCAGTTCATCCAGTCCCATAGACTTGTACACATCCAGCTTCTCTAAGTAGTCCCTGACCTGACCTTCCATCACTGAGGGCTGCTCTCCTTCTCTCCATTCTGTGTTACCCCATGTACTAGCCTGGGAACTGACCCTGCCTGTGAAGACTGAGGTAAAAAAAGCAATGAGTATTTCTGGCTTTTCTGCATCACCTGTGATGAGGATACCAACCCCATTCAGTAGGAGATCTACTCCATCCCTGATCCTCTTCTTGGTACGTACTGACATGGTTGAAGAACCCCTTCCTGTTATCCTTCACATCCCTTGCTAGCTGCAACTCCATTTGCCCTTTGGCCTTTCTGACTTTATCCCTGCAGACCCGAGTAATATCTTTATATGCCTCTCCAGTTATCTGTCCAAGCTTCCACTTCTTGTAAGCTTCTGTTTTGTGCTTCAGCTCACTGTAGACTTCTCTGCTAAGCCACGGTGGGCACCTTCCATATTTGCTGTTCTTTCTGCACATTGGAATGGTATCTTCCTGTGCCCTTAGTAGGGGTTTTTTAAAATTCATTCACTTGTAACTCCATATTGTAACCAAAACTTGATTTTGAATTGTTTACTTAATTTTATATTGCTCAGCCTGTTTTGCTGAAACTTTGTTTATATGTGTGACCTTAGTTTGGATGTGTGAATGAAGGGCATGGGTATGTATGATGGGACCAGTCTCCAACACTAGTCTGTCCTGATGACAAACTGCTTTAACCACCTTAGTGGCTGAAAAACAATGCAGACAAACGCAGCAAAAGCAAGGAGAATCCACCCTATAAGAAAGGGACAAAAAGCCCCATCAAGAGCAAGGTCAAAGCACACCTGCCATTAATTGATTACTCTTGGTCATATAGTACCCTGAGGCAGTTTGAACACAACAAGATCTGTGGACTAAAAGATATAAAAGAGAGGTGTGACTGAATAGCTTTGGGCAGTGGTTTCAAACCATGGGTTGTGACCCAGTACTGGGTCACAGACCCTCAAATACTGAGTTATGGCACCTCCTGGTGCCGCCATAAAAAGGCTGGAATGCATTGCTGAAAGATGTAATTGTTGGTTCATGGGCATAAATGATTTTTTTCAACTGGGTCCCAAGGAAAAAAGTTTGAAAAACCTCCCAGCATCCACGAGCGTCGGTACACAGCTGTGCACCCGACAGAGAGCCTGCTCTTCCTCATGCCTGGCTTCCCTGGCCTGGTAGCCACAATGAGCTGTGAACACCAGTCATGAACTCAAGCTGCAATCACAAGCAACGATCAGGATGGGTAACTATACATGACCAACTGCAGAACATCTGATGTGTGTGTGTATGTGTACATGTACTAGATATTAGCTTCTAACATAATTATATTTTTTCATAATAAATGTGGCATATTGCCTTTTTGCCCTGAATAAGATCCTGCTAGTCTTTTCTTTTTAAGCACAACATCAGTTCCAATAACCTGCTGTGACTTTATATGTGGAACTCTCAAGGATACTGCAGCATTGCTGTGCATGTACTATAGGGGAAAAATACCAGGGCTGACACCTTTACTGCAGAGCCAAGTGGAGAGTTTTGTTCTTTGTTAGCAGTTTGTGACTATACTGCAATTACTGAACCATAACACACAATAAGTATGGCTTATTGGTATTAGAAGTATGCAGTGTTATTCCCAGTCTATGAGACACACAGAGTGGGTGAAGTAATACTTCAGATCGCATCACCTTCTGTTGGTGAAAGAGACAAGCTTACAGAGGCCTGAAGAAGAGCCCTGTGTAGATAAAAAGTGTCTCTCTTTCTCCAACAGAACGTGGCATAATAAAAGATTGTACCTCACCTACTTCGTCTCACTCATTAACTGCCATAATTTTTTAATAGTTGCATTCTCATTTATGATGTCTGTTCATGTACAATTAAAAAAGAAAAACAAGAACAAAATGAAAATATTCCCACCACACAAACCATAGAAAATGTTTGACATGGAAACGATATGAAGGTTTTTTTAGCTGTAGCTAATAATTCTCAATTCTGGATTGATTTTCATAATGGTGAATTAGGAATTTCAAATACTTGGGAAATCATAGTAGCTGACACAGGGCTAGTCCTGGGTACTGGCATATAGGTGGGCACCAATTCCCAAGGACTCCTCAGTGATAACAGGGATTAATGTCAGTCCATATCTCAGAATTGTGAAGTGGAGTTCAAGGCCCCTGGTTTGTACTGAACAATGTGATTTTGGGTCAGCTCTGAGCTACCACCTTATACACAACAGAATCTGTGACAGCCCCAACAGGATGAACAAATAAAAAAATAAACCATTATGGAAATTCCACATTTAGCTGCAAGAATCTCAGATAATTTCTCAGCTCGACAGCTTCTGAGCTTGCTCTGTTCAGACAGGGAGCCATAGTCCTATGTCATTCTGCTGCTGGCAATTATGGGGCTACTATCCTTACCGTAGGCTGAAGAGTACATTACCATCTGGGTACACACGGAGCATCACATTCTCCATAGTTGTATCATGGATGAAAGATCTTTTGGAGTGGACAAAGAATACGTCAGGTACCCAGATCTTTTTGATCAGTCTTCCATCAAAGGTCATGCTTCTGTTCTTGGTGCTAGGAAATGAAAGCCTCTCGTCTTTCCAGTAATGTCTGAGGTATAAGGTCATTGTGAAGTCCTTTGCAGAAAGAAAATTAAGAGGAAGAGATACATGTATGACATTTTCTTAGCTCTGAATACTGCAATAGTAACCAAGACAACTATTCAAACCTGGTGAATGTGTTCTGAAGCAGTATCCCTAAAGCAGGCAAAGCATTCCAAAACCACACAGTGAGAGCACAATAGAGAAGGAGATATCTTTGAGGTGTCCATTGTTTGCCCTGGTTAGCTGGTACTGATATTTCAGCCAATAAAGGTCCTGATTTTGAAATCCATATTGCTTCCTTACACAGACAAAACTCACACTGATTTCAGAAGGCTGCTCCAGCAAGTCTAAATATACAACAGCAGTGTGGAGGACGTGGCCACCTGAATTAAATGGATGGAGGACAAGACCCAAACCTGGAGTGTTGGAGGAGAAATCATGGGAGTATATTAGGACTGGAGCCTGGCAAGCAATGAGGAAATGGGGAAAGGGTCTGGAAACTAGTGGTAATGGAGAGGCTGAGGATGTATGAAGAGTTGGAAGAGACTGGGACTGGCAGGGCAAAAAACTGGGACTGGAATCAGTGGGATGAGGGAAAAGGAGGTAGGGGGTATGTGGAGACATCTACAAGGAGCCAGGGTGCAAGGGGGAAGAACTGGGACTAGCAATGCAAAGAGACTCAAAGAGTCAAGGGATACAAGGACAGTGAGATTGGAGGAGAAGCCAGAAAGACGTGCTCTGGGAGCTGGTGGAGATGGGAACCATGGGAAAGCTAGTCAGAGAGTAGAGAAACAGATCAGGATGTTGGGGGATAACTGAGTTTGGCTGGTAAAAGAGCTGATGGGCACAGAGTCAGGGGCTGGGCAGGATTGGGAATGGCTGGCAAGAAGACTAGTGAGAGACTCCAAAGGTGTGAAATTACACTTTGCTGGACAACGAGACTGGAATAAAAAGCCTGATGAATAGAATCTGGGATTGACTAGGTGAGGAGAATGGGACTGGGGCAAGAAGCTGAGGTGGGGAAAAGATGGGACAGAGACAATTTGGAGGGGATGGGGCAGAAATGGTCACACTTAGAAGAAATAGGCAGCAGAATCTGTTCCCACTAGAACACAATCCTCTTCAGATTTTAGAATAGAACCTAAGATGCCACAGTCTCACCACTTTTCTGTTGTCAGAAAAATAACTGAGAAACCCACTGGCAAAGCCTGTTTGTTCCTCATTCTCTTCTACTGCTGGTCCACATAGAGGATAGAAATGTGGTATCAGTTATTCCATTAGTTCAAAGGACAATGGTCTGTGCAGTGGATCCAAAGGTTTCGAACCTGCTGATGAACCTTAAGGGTGTCAGTATGATGCCACATGATGGAGTTTCTGGGTGGAGGAGATCAGTTTGCATTTTTTAGAAACCTAGGAAACTGGATACATACAAACTATGTCAAAGAACATTAGTAGGACTGCAGTCACAGGACCTACTGGCATCAATTACAGATGTGAGCGTTCAGTACTTCTGCAAATTAGATGTCAGGGTCTGAGGAAAACCACCAAGAAAATGAGGAACACATAATTCATGACCACCTGTGAAAAATGTGGTTTAAATGAATTACCCAACCTCAAATGTGCACAGATAGAATCCATTTCTCCAGGAAGTATTCAAACTGCCATTAAAACATCCTTTCTTTACCTATAGCCCCCTGCCTCATTCACTGTACATGTTTCAGCTTCTGCAACAAATGAGGCAGAGGCCCTACAGGCAACACTCTCCTTTATTACACAACCCTAAGCCATCTCCAGAGCAGGACCATCCTGTGCACTGACTGAGGCCAGGAGTCCTATGGAAAAAAACAGTATGTGATCATACATAAATCTCTTTCTTACATCCATGGAGAACCAGTATTTTTCATTTCCGTCTCATTACTGCTGCTTCCATTTGTTCTATATGGTTGACATCAACTATTTCCCCCTCCCTGCTAAATGTTCTAAAGATTTTGCTTGAGCAGCCTCATTTTCCTCACACCAGTCAGTTTCCACTTGACAGCTTCATGTGGGGATCAGCATACAGGCAACTGAAGCATATATCCTGAATATGTCCAGTGCTTCCATCTGATGATGGCAGAAGCAAGCTGCTGATTGGTGATTTCTTAGATCTCTTTCTGGTGATGAAATCTTTCCAGCCAATGCCCAGAATCTTTTATATGCTCTTATTTTCAAAGGAGTCTAGTTTTCTGTTTAATGTTTTAATACAGGAGTGTCCAAACTGGGGCTTGTGAGCTCAATGTGGCTCTTTTACAGGTAAAGTGTGGCTCTCAGAGCCCCCTATGCTATTTATTCCCCATTCTGGGATGGGAAGCCTGACTCTTCTGCTCTGTGGCAGGGTGGTGAGGCTAGAGGATTCTGACCAGCATGGAAGAGGGTATCAGGCGATCAGGTAAGTTTGGCCACTCCTGTTTTAATAAATCTCCAGCTTCCACAGAAATGTTAGCACCAAAATTATTTCTGAATTGAAACTTTTGTTCTGGTGCTGTATCTTTGATTTCCACTCATTGTTGAGTTTAATAAATGCTGTGGATGCCTCTCCTATCCTTTATGTTACTTTCTTCCTGAGGTCCCAATTGGCAGATAAGGTACTGCTCAGGTAAATGAACTGTTCGACTTTCTTGATATTTTTGCTTTCTGATGTAATGTTACTGCCAGACTTCCGGGCTTCCAGCTTGTGTTTTAGAATAATTAATTTTGAACATTCTTAGCCTGCTATTTTTGCCAAGTTGTCTATTTTGGTTTGTAAATTTTTCGGGTGTATGACTCAGCAGTGCAATATCACCTACAAAGTCATGGCCTTCTAGGAATTTGCCATCTATCCTGGCATTCATGTTGCTAACACACTTCTTCATTATGCAGCCTATGACAATGCCAACAACACTGAAGATAAAATGCAGCTGTTTTGCACCAATGCCCACACTATATCATGCTGTTGTAAGGATGAACACCCAGACACAGAACCTCTCATCTCTGTACCAGGCTTTGGCAATCTTTACAACTTCGGCTCTTTTTTTTGTCAAACTAAAGAGAATTACACAATGTATGTCTGCGCCAATTGTCAAATGCCTTTTGAAAGGTCAATAAATTGATGAAGAGGGGAGCTTGCCATTTTATACATTCTTCTGTGATAATCCGTTGCGTAAATATCTGATCTATCCAGAATCTCTTGGGCCTGAAGCCAGCCTGTTCTTCTCTAAGCTTTACATCCATTGCCTCTTTCATTCTAAAAACAAACAAGGAGTTCTGTGGCACTTAGAGACTAACAAATTTATTTAGTGCATGAGCTTTCATGGGAGAAAATTGTCAAAGCATCTGACGAAGTGGGATTTTCTCCCACAAAAGTTCATGCACTAAATAAAATTGTCAGTCTTTAAGTGCCATAGAACTCCTTGTTTGTTTTACTGAACTAGACTAACATGGCTACCCTTCTGGATCCCTTTCATTCTGTGTAATAAACTTTAAGACTAACAGATTTATTTTTTGCATGAGCTTTCGTGGGAGAAGATCCCACTTCTTCAGATGCTTCGAAGATGGGTGAACTTACAGAAAGGAATGAAACTAAATGCAAGGGGGTGTAAAACATAGGATCAGGTCATACAGGAACAGCAAATCAGAGCAGTTTACAGGTTCAAACCAAAAAGGATAGCTGTGTTAGTCTAGACTAAACTAACACGGCTATCCCTTTTAAAATTGACATTCTGTGTAATACCATATATCTGTAATAAACCCCTAACTTTTGAGGACTTCAGTAACTCAATCATAGGTTAGAGGTTTATTGCACAAGTGGGTGGGTAAGGTTCTGTGGCCTGCAGCATGCTGGAGGTCAGAATAGATAATCCTGTTGGTCTTTTCTGACCTTAAAGTCTATGAATCTACACTGCAGAATGCTTTCCCTGCAACAGTGAATAGCGACACTCCTCTTCAGCTGTTACAGTCAACCAGGTTACCCTTTTTGAGTATGCTGACAATGATTCCAGGATACCATGGTCAAGGGGGATCTTTTTACCCCAAAACTTAATTGAACAGCTATGTTAATTTGCTTATGATAGCCGTAGCAAATACTTTCAGCATTTTTGCTATTTTTATAGATGCTTTGTTGTTTTTCAGCTTTTTGATTGTAGCTTGTACTTCTGATATCTCTATTGGATATATGTTAATGTCAAGTTGATCAGGATCATGTTCCACCAAAATCTGGTATTGAGGTGGGACTGGACCTATCAAGGACTTCTGCAGAATGCTCTGATCATCAGTTTTTCAATTGTAAGTACTCTTCTATTTTTGCTTTCTTATTGACCCACATAGTACTTTGAAATTTCTATACAAGTTCCCGGCAAACGTGAATTTCTGAAAGCCGGGACCCTAGTTTGAAGCTGGCAGCAAGAAAACACTTCAGAGTTGGTTACTGGAACATGAGAACAAAATTTCAAACATCAAAGGTCTCACAGATCATGAGGGAGATGAATTATTACTGACTGGAAATCCTGGGCATCAGTGGGAGACAATTGATAAATGTGGATGAGAAACACTCCAAGAAAGGGGTTGGACTCTATGATCTCACAAGGTCCCTTCCAACCCTATGATTCCATTCTACTATTCTATTCTAACAACAAGAAATGTATCATTTAGTCAGGTTGTTGCAAAAGCAATCTCAGAGGAGTGGCACTCATTATCACAGATTCTGTGGGAAAATCACTCATCATGTGGCAACTTATTAACTGACACATCCTATATTCCAGACTCCAAGCCAGATTCCTAAAGTTGGTAATCATATAATCGCTATGTTATAATAAAAGGAACTTAGTAATGAGCATAAAGAGGACAGACTACCTAAACATGACTTACTCGTTTTGATGGGTTACTTGAATACTAACAGGTGGAGTGGTGAAGCATGTGTTAAGAACCGAAATCCAAAATGGCAAGAAACTCACTGAATAGTGCTTGGTGTCCATCCTGTGCCTTTGAGTCTTCAGTTCCCTAACAAAGACATGATTGCACAGGCAAGTTTAATTCTGGCATTTCCTAACTTTTGAGTGCTATGGTTGGACATGGATGCTAGCTTATAATGAGGTGTGATATAGTGCAATTCCATTTACGGTGAAGTAGAATGAAATTCTCTAAGTGTTTTGTTGTAATGCCATAAGCTAAATGGGTCATTCCATCTCACTTTCTGACTAGGCTGCTGGACAACTGGTCTGACTGAGCCTGTCCAAATTATTCACTGAGTTTGTAAATGATTAATTGAAGTTAAATTCTACCCTCGATTTGTATGCATGCACAATATGGCTAATATACAGTGCAACAAAAATGTGCACAAAAGATCATAAAAATACAAAATTTACTGTTCTATTATTTGAGAAATAGTGTGTGATCATGAATGTAATGTATATTGTAATGTGTGCTCATCCACAACCACTTCAGATTTGAGGATCATTTATATCTCCAAATCAGTGGCACTGCTATGGGCACCCGCACGGCCCCACAATATGCCAACATCTTTATGGGCAACTTAGAACAACGTTTCCTCAAGTCTCATCCCAAAACACCTCTTCTTTACCTACAGTACATTGATGACATCTTCATCATCTGGACACATGGCAGGGATGCTCTTGAAAATTTTCAAAGAAATTTCAACAATTTCCACTCCACCATCAAATTGAGCCTGGAACACTCCACACAGGAGATCCACTTTCTCGACACTACAGTGCAAATCAGGGATAGACACATCACCACCACCCTATACCGAAAAGCTACTGATCGGTATAGTTACCTACATCCTTCGAGCTTCCATCCTAAACACACCACACGATCCATTGTCTACAGCCAAGCCCTAAGATATAACCACAACTGCTCTGATCCCTCAGACAGAGACAGACATCTTGAGGATCTCTATCAAACATTCTTGAAATACAGTACCCACCTGGGGAAGTAAGAAAACAAATTGACAGAGCTAGACGGGTTCCCCGAAGTCCTCTACTACAGGAGAGACCCAAGAAAGAAAACAACAGAACACCACTAGTCACCACATACAACCCCCAAGTCAGACCTCTGCAAAAGATCATTAAGGACCTACAGCCTATTCTGAAAGATGATCCCTCACTCTCTCAAGCCTTGGGAGACAGACCACTCCTTGCTTATAGGCAGCCCCCTAATCTTAAACAGATACTCACCAGCAACTACAGATCTAACAACAGGAACATTGAAGCAGGCACACACCCCTGCAACAAACCACGCTGCCAAGTCTGCCCACATATCTGCACAACAGACACCATCATAGGTCTTAATCAAGCCTGCTACTCCATCAAAGGCTCATTTACCTGCTCATCTACTAATGTGGTCTATGCCGTCATGTGCAAGAAAGGCCCCAACACCTTATACATTGGACAAACAGGACGATTGCTGCGCAAAAGGATAAACGAACACAGAGCTGATATCAGAAATCACAGAACAAAGAAACCAGTTGCTGAGCACTTCCATCTTTCTAATCACTTGATAAATGATTTGTTAACAACCGTCGTCAGAGTTGTGGCTGGGACATCAAGACTTCAAAGAGAAAGAGCTGAACTCCAATTAATATGCAAGCTAAATTCTGTGAAAGCAGGACTTAATCGAGACTATGGGTTCTTTTCCCATTACAAAAGGTAATTTGACTTCAGGCTTCCCAGGGTTTGAACCTAACAACTGCTCTGATTTGTTGTTACTGTATGACCTGATCCTATGTAGTTTTTCCATAATCTGAATGCTGCATGCTTTATTGTGCAACTCTAGCCTCGCTGCAAAACTATTTTAATTTTAGAAAATAACTACAGTGAAAAAGGAACTGAGAATGTATTTAGGCTCTGATTCTGTAATGTGATTCATTAGTTAGGACCTTGGAGCTGACTTCAGTGTGATTCCGTACGAGAGTAGTGGATCCCATAGCCTATGGCCTATGAGAAATGAATATTGTAAATGTGCTCTTTATTCAGAATTAACCTGTGTGGCCACTAGAAATAAACATCACAGCAATAATAGCAGTGCTTCACTCCTCATTGAAGCTGTGACTATGGCATGAACAGGATGCATCCAGAACTTCACGCTCTCAAACAGTAAGAGGTTTCACATCCCCAGGACTGTGTACACAGAAAGGTTTTTGGCAGATTCTTCCACCACTGCTATGTCATCTACTGCAGCTCCACAAGTGCTATCAATAATAGTAATGTTAGTATATATCAGACACTGGTATCTGCCTATCTGCTAACAGCTACTAAGTCTCATTTGCACAGTGATAAAAATGTGGGTGACCCATCTACACTACCACTTATCTTTGCTAGCCGCAGGGATGCTGGACCAGTAGGGGGGCCGAGGCTCAGACTTTGAGAGAAAACTCTTCTTGGTGCAAGTCAAAGACATAAAGTTGTGATGCAGAACAGGGCCATGAATGACAACTGTCTCTGTGCACAGGATCCAAACAAGCTAGGGGCCTACTGAGTGATTTTAAAAATGTGGATCACCCAGGAACTTCCCCTGAACTTAAGCAAACAGGAAGTACTGAATGCTCAATACTTTTTAAAAAACCAGGCCATTGAATACTCTGTCCCTCTGCAAACAGAAGAAACTGAATGCATAGTTACATGTAACATCTACTAATTCCAGAGAGAATTACTTTCATGTGTTAAGAATACAACCTTTTAGAATTCCACTTTTTAATTATTTTGCTCTTCATCAGCATCTTGGAGGGTATTTCTGTGGCCTAGGCAATCCTAGAGGTTTGGTTACAAATTATGTCTGCTGTGAGGTTAAGTATAATAGAATTTAAGTGATAAAACTTACCATGTCAACTTCTGAAATGCTGTCAATACTTTCTACCTGCACATCAATGCCCACTGGTATTGGGGACCCTTCAAATAACAGAACAAAAAAAGTGATCAGGAGTGAAAATAAATGCTTTTAACATAAACCTCAACAACCTGCACTGCTCACACCTCCTCATCCACATGCTGCCTTGAATTAATTTTAAAACTGTGATTTGCATTGAATCCACCTTAGCAGTCAATGTCCTTGGCACTGACTACAGCCTTTTGAAGTGGAAATCCATCAACTTCATGAAACAACTTGCACAGATACAGACAGATATCATTTTCCTTTCCAAATGAAAAGAACTGGCTTTAAGTTCTCCATCTTCAAGCATCTGATGAAGTGGAATCTCTCCCACAAAAGCTCATGCAATAAATACATTTGTTAGTCTTTAGAAGTGCCACAAGACTCCTAGTTTGTTTTGCTAAACTAGACTAACATGGCTGCCCCCTCGAAATGTGAGAATGAAAGAAAATTTGGTTAAACAAGTTCATATTCTTCAGAGACTTCTTGGCAACTTAACAGGGAATGACTGGAATGTACAGTATGACCCTGAAGTCTGGGGAGCAGAGCAAAGTTTCACACAACTCATGAGAATAGCCCCATGGAAAAATTACATAAAGACCTGTATTAAATATCAGAATGTTTGCAAAGACTACGTAATAGTGAAAACTTCCCCTTTTTCTTATCAAGAAAATGATTTATTATGCTCCTAAAGCACCTTTACTAGGTAACTAATAAAAGTTTGTCCTTTAATAACTTGAAACGGCTATAGCACCAATAAATGGGTAAGCTGCTCATTGACTCATAGGAACACTCTTCTAATCAGTTTCTCAGTATTGGCTCAGTGACACCAGTACTAGCAACACTGCAAGCCCTAGGTAAACACGACTCCCATGTTTTTACCACCACATAATGAAAACCCACTCACAGTACCATTTGCTATTACAGAACTACAGAATGGCAGCAAAAGTGCTGGCTGTCACGAGTAAGAAGATTATGCAAGACGATGGATAGATACTGATTTAGCTGCTGTCAAGATTTTATAAATTATAAAGTACCATATTAGATTCCTGATCCAGTATTTTGCAAGTCAAAGCTCCCATTCTGCCCATCATTCTGCATTTCAGAACTCTAGAGAGCACATATATGTCAAGAATGCATCAACAAAAGAAACACAAAACCACTAAGTGACTGCTGTTGAGAAGTATAGGGTTCTTTTAATTAAAAAGTTCATCATTAAGTTTAAAACTAAAACAAGGTGAGGAAATACGGAAGTTAAGGTTCCCAGATCAATGCTAACTGTCATATTTTACATATGCCTGATTTATCCAGTATATATTTTGCAGTGAAGACAAGTCTGAAAACACAAACCTATGCTCTACTTCAAGCATGAGGGTAGAAACAGTGATTTTAATGGGATTCCAGAAGCCTAAATGACAGCAGGATTTGGGAGCTCACTAACTACAACTGAAACCTAAAATAAAATAATTTTATGTCTCCAGAACTGAGGCTTTGAAATCAATGAACCTACTCACATGAACAGAAATAAACACATGCCAAAGCATTTTCAGAGTCTATGCCCCAATCAGTACCATGGAGCTAGAAAAACAGGAACAATGGTGTGTGTACCTGAAATACGACTGATGTATTGTTGTCTTCAGAACATTCAGATTTGAGGGGAAAGAAAGAACTAAAGATGTGTGTAAGGTTTGAGAGGCCTTGTTTTTGGCTAAACTTAGGCCTTGGTCTTGGGCTAAGCAGTAGCAGCCATATGAAAAACAGCAGCCATGAGCTATGTAGCATGTGGTCACATCTCCACATTCCTGAAACTACTTCAAAACAATGTAGTACCAGGCTATTAAGAATGTGATGCCATCCTAATAGTTCTTACCACCACCAAATAAAGAAATAGATCTTAAGATGCTTAAAGAAAACTTTGCCTGACAACTTTCTGTCTGGCAAGGTATGGCTTATCAACAGTTTTGGTTATAAAATCCACACTTTTTATTTGTTTTTATGATCAGAGCCATACCGCTCTGTTTCAGGACCCTTGGCACATTCCGATCAGAACATGCCCCTTGCAATTAGCAGCACTTGGGGCTGGCGCCCCAAAATGCCCCTGTTAATAGAGCGGCTCTATTGAGCTGCTCCAGCATTTGCCCCATCCTGGTTACAGCCCTGTTTATGATCCCCACTTTTCTATTGTGTGTCTAAATGATTTCTGTCTTGTTTCTGTCTGTTTAATAAATAAATGCCTTATTTAAATCAGTTAAGATGGTGGCATAAGATTGGTTAAAGGATTGTTTCGTAGTGTGCTAGGATTAGTATTCTGTGGTACTTCAGTCTAAAATGATTGGTTAAGGTACAGCTATGAAGGACCAAAGTTTTAACTATATAAACTGAGGATCAAAAGGAACTTCTTTGGAACCTAACTCCAGAACACAGCCCAGGAAGATCAAAACTGCCAGACTTCAACACCCTGCCAACCATACTGTGCAGGAGCTGGAGTCTCCAGATAATCTAATAGGCTATGTCTACCCTGGCAAGCTTAGTCCAGACTAATTTGGTCCAGGTCTACACTAGGCGTTTCCTAGTTCAAACTAAAAAATGGTTAGTTTGAATTTAGCGCTTAGTTTGAACTTTAGTTTGAACTAACCGCTTTCTCTAGTTCAAACTATCTCTTTAGTTCGAACTAGCCATGCTTTTTAATTCGAATTAACTTTTTAGTTCGAACTAAAAAGTGCCACTAGTTTGAACTAAAAAGCCGCAGTTAGTTCAAACTAGCCTGGAACTGCTTAGTTCGGCCCGAGGAAGTCTGAACTAAGCTTTCTAATGTAGACATAATCATCCTGACTGGCCACCAGAAGTTTGTCTGCCTTACTGGGAGTGGTGAGCATTGTGTGCCTAGCATGTGTACTCTGTTTTGTGATTGGTAATAAATAAGGATTAAGGACATTACTGTGTAAGGCTCATTCATTGGTAAAAGATCCTGCACACCTGCAGAGAATTATACCCGGAGCCGTATTGATTGGGGAAGGGTGGGTACTTCAGTTAACCATGTTACACTCAGAGCCCTACAGTCCAGGAATGAGTGACCTTGAGCTGTAAATTGTGAATTGGGTAAGAGTAGGTGACCTTCCCCTGGAGCCTTACACATTGAAAAAAGGGGGGGGGGCGGTGCCTTAACTGGGTTGTGCCTTGAGCTCTAAAGATTTGGATAAAGGTGGGGTGTCCTAATGTGTGGGTAACATGTGGGAAAAGGTCAAAGAGAGCAGAACATGAAAGGAAGGAACATTGCATGAATAATTATTGATCACAGACTATACTATTTTCACATCTCTGAGGCTTAGATTCTTTTAAAAATTTAAAGGAAGGCACCCACAACACAGAATATATTATATTCACTGCTCTGAACTAGTTTATTTATACAAATTGAGAGCAAGATATTTTTCTTGCATGAAATAATTTTACAAAAAAATAAATATAAGACTTTGTATTTGAAGCCTTTGAATCTTTCTTTGAGTCTCCTGCTTGTTGTAGGACAGCTCTCAGGCCTGTAGTAGCTTTTGGCAGCTGCCTTGCTCCAGCCTGATATCAGCATTTAGCATAGTAAGTCATTGGTCACTGCCTCACCGCTGCACTGGCCTAACCCCTCCTCTCAGTTGAGCTAGGGCAGATCAAGTACTTGCAGAATTGTAATCCATAAAGCACAGGAGATGCAGACTTTTCCATGCATTTGACCCTACTTTGGCAAAGTACCTAAACACATGCATAGCTTTAAGCACATGTAGTGGTCAACAGAACCGCTTATATGCTGGCAGTCTGGCATGTGCTTAAGTACCTTGCTGAACTGGGTCTTTCCACATCCTGCCTTATGCGACTAATGCAGACAGGTTCTCTGTGCAGGGTTTTCTTAATTTGTACTGAAAGAGGTGCCAGGACTCAAACAATTAGGCTCTTGGGCTCAAGCAATTTTTTTTACATTTATAACTGATGCAGCAAACTCCAAGATGCTGGGCCTGTGAACTGTCAAGCCTTAGAAATGTCAGAGCTCAGGCATGGCACAAACTATGCAATGGTTTTCTGGTTCTATTAATTGGGTTAAAGTGGTTTTGTTCAACATCTTCATTAATGATCTGAAGGATGGGGTGCATTGCACCCTCAGCAAGTTTGCAGATGACTTTAAGCTGGGAGTGGTAGATATGTGGGAGAGTAGGGATATGATACAGAGTGACCTAGACAAATTGGAGTATTGAGGCAAAAGAAATCTGATGACATTCAAAAAGGACGAGTGCAGAGTCCTGCACTTAGGACAGAAGAATCCCATGCACTGCTAAAGAGTGGAGACCAGCTGACTAGGCAGCAGTTCTGTAGAAAAGGACTTGGGAATTACAGTGGACAGAAGGCTGGATAGGAGTCAGCAGTGTGCCCTGATTGCCAGCTAGGTTAACAGCATATTGAGCTGCATTAGTAGGAGCATGCCAGCAGATTGACAGAAGTGATTATTCCCCTTTATTCGGCATTGGTGAGGCCATATTAGGAGTATTGTATGCAGTTTTGGGCCCCTCCAGTACAGAAAGGATGTGGAAATATTAGAAAGAAGTCCAGCAGAGGGCAACAAAAATGAATAGGTCGCTGAAGCACATGACTTATCAGGAAAAGCTGAGGGAGCTGGGTTTGTCTAGTCTGCAAAGGAAGAGAGTGACGGGGGATTTGATAGAGGTCTTCAACTACCTGAAAGGGGTTCCAGGGAAGATGGCGTTAGGCTGTTCTCAGTGATGACAAAACTAGGCGCAAAGGTCTCAAGTTGAAGTGGGGAAAGTCTAGGCTGGGTATGAGGATGAGCTTTTTCACTAGAAGGATAGTGAAGTGGTCAAATGAGTTACCTAAGGAGATGATGGAATCTCCATCCTTAGAGGCTTTTAAGACGTGGCTTGACAAAGCTCTGGCTAGAATGATTTAGTTGCAATTGGTCCTGCTTTAAGAAGGACTTTAGACTAGATGACCTCCTGAGGCCCCTTCCAAACCTCATCTTCAATGAATCATCCCTATAAGTCACAGCCAACTCCCACTGAAGTCCATGGTAATTAACCATAGGAACATATTATCAAGGGAGGCAGTAAATTCTCCATAACTTAGACTTTTTACACTGAGGGTGGATGTTTTTCTAAAAGGAAAGTTCTAGTTCAGTCATAAGTTATTGAGCCACTGGCTAAAGTTGTTCCAAAGGGGTAGACATGTAAGTTTAGTTCAGCAAAACAAAACAAGGAGTCGTGTAGCCCTTTTAAAGACTAACAAATTTATTTATTGCATGAGCTTATGTGGGAGAAAATCCCACTCTGCCAGATGCTTCAAAATGGGAAACTTACAGAAATTGTTTGAAGTTGTATGTGAAATTGTATGGCCTGAGTTATAAAAAAGGTCAGATTAAATGAACACAATAATTCCTTCTGACTCTATTAATCAATGAAGGAATGGAGAAAGCTTCCCCCCCCCCATATAAATGGCATTGGATGGAGTACGAAAAGAGCAAAAATAAACTACTCCCCCTGCGCCCGAGATGGAGTTGATCAGAGTTGAAGTCCAGAGATGGAAATAGTATAGGGAAACATGCACTGCTGCTGCCTGTGCTATTTTTACTGCTAATAAATTGAGAACTTCTGTATTTAAGGCACCAGCACTAAATTCACTTAAAGCTATAGTACTATAGAAAATTTGGGTTTTTATTTTCCCAGTTTGACAAAACTAGGAGATGGGCAAGAGGATTTTGTTCTTAAACTGAACAGCTCCGGTTGCTGCTAGAATATTTCCACAAGTTATTATTTTACAGGGATTAGTGATTTTCACAATGGAAGGTCTGATGATTTCAAAATAATTACGCCTCAGCAGAAAAAAACAAATCATCTTCAGACAGCTTTACGTTCATGTAAACAATTCCTGCCTTGTGGGATCTGTTTTGCTTCATTTTATTTATCTGAAGAGGTTTAAAACAAGCAAATGGTTCTCTCATGAGTGTGGAGTTTATTTTCACCAGCAGCTTGAGTGAAAGATAATAGCTGCATTTGCAAAATTATCATTTTTTCTTTTTAAATCTAGGTCCTCACAAATTGTGCAGCATCTGAAGGTCAATTTCTATGGTGGGAATGACTAGATCCTGTGACAGATTTTAAGGAATTCTAAGATATTTTATGACAGTAGCATCTTTTAATATGTAGCTGCTGCACTATACCTGCATTTCTTAGGGTACATGTAGAAGGTAGGGAAGTCATCTCATAAATTCCAGAAGCGTGGATCATTATGCAATGCTGTGATAATCAGATCATTCATTACCCATGAAATAATTTAACCCTTTCTTTTTGCTCCACTTTGGAAAAACTACAATATTCCGCAATAAGAAAAAGAGGGTCCCTTACTAGTGAATGCATATGCTTCAGCCACATGTATCCTATTCTGCCAAACTCCCATTACTAACTGGAGTATCAGACCTCTTCTAGCTGTGACAGGGCTTTTTAAGGAGGCTACAGATCCAATATAGCCCATCCCCAGTTTCAGACTAGACCACAGAAATACAGTTCTGAGGCCTAATTGGAATTGTAGGCTTGGCAACAATGCATACTCGGAAAGAGGGAAAAACATAAAAAGGTCTTGTTCCCTCTGATGAGGAAGGCAACAGGAATAGGTATGACCTAAAGATGCCTAAAAATCCCTGAGAGGCTGCCTAGGAGGGAAGTCAGGTAGACAGAAGGGTAAGAGAAGCACAGGGAGAAGGAAGTACTGTGTAATTTGTTATAGTTCCCTAGGGTGCATGCAGCTGGATGAGATACAGTAATAGAGGATATTTTATGTCTATCCATCTGTTCAAAAGAAAGACAAAAGATATGACACCTGTGTACAGAAACTGTCACCTTCTACTGTCTAAATATGACTAGACATTAAAAGTTCAAGTATCAATCTTAAGTGTGTGAGTGTTATCCTTCTCTTTAGGGGATGGCCTCACAAAGATGTGGTAAGCTACACTACTACAGCTACATACTCAGGCCTTGATCCTGCAGGTCCATGTGCAGCGTACAACGGGGAACATGAAATTGTTCCACCCTGATGTAGATGTGAACAGACACCCTATACACACAGTAACTGTCCTTATATATATTTTCATTTGTGTATCTCAAAATGCTTCACTAAGGTGGATAAGTAGAATTCTATTGTGCAGTAGGGAAACATGCACAGAGAAAATAAATAATTACCTGATATAGTCATTACAGATTAAAAAAATATTAAAAGGCAAGACAAATTAAGAAGTTGACTCTAGATTTGAAAGGAACTCTAGAGTCATTGAGGACAGACGACCCAGGACGGTCCGTCCAAGGAGTGCACAAAGAAAAAGAAGAGAGATGGTTATTAGACAAACAAAACTCAAGAGAAGGAATATGTTATAGATGCTTATAAGTCCTTAGGAGGTAATGGCAGAGCAAGATGGAGACTTTTAAAAAAGCCTTTCACAGAATGTAGTTAGAAACACTATACAGGAAAATTATTTAACATGGATTCAAAGAGCAGTTTTCACCAACCATCCCTCTCAAATAGGATAGTTCCATCTGCCAAGGGAGGCTGAATGGTCACACAGCAGACCATAGCTGGCTAGTGAACATCATTTTGCTGCCTGAAAGTGATCACTTGCCCTGAGTTTAAAGTAAAGTTCTGTACAGTGTTATTTTCTCTCTCCTCCTGCACTCTAAATTGGATTATTTTCTAGGGGTATGTCCACATGAGGTTTTTATTTCGAAACAACACTAGTTGTTTTGAAATAAAAACCTGCATGTCCACACAATGTTCTCTTGTTTTGAAACGACAGGCTCCGTCATTTCGAAACAAGAGCCGTCATTTCGAAACGGCTTAACCCCCTTCCATTTCAAAATGACGGTTATTTCAAAATGACTCGTTTAGAAATAATGCCGTTGGGACATGCTGTTTCGAAACGACAATTATTTCAAAACGTGTTGTTTAGAAATAACCGTTGTTCGGACACGTTATTTCAAAACAAACATTGTTTCGAAATAACAGTCCTGACCTTCTTCCCAGGGTTCACAGCACCCAAGGGAAGCAGGAAGTCCCTTCCTGCGCATGCCTGCCAGCGTGGCCAGAGGCCTGTCAAAGCATGGCAGCACGTGCCAGCAATGCCCCAGGGAGGCGATGCCATGCCCCCATCTGGACACCTGAGGAGGTCCACTGCCTCCTCAGTATTTGGAGGCGGAGGACATCATGTCCCAGTTCCAGGCAAGCCACTGGAACTGGGACATATATGTGGACACCGCTGTGGCGATGTCTGCTGAGGGGGCACAACGGAAGAGGTGCGCTCCAAAATAAAGGCCCTGCGCCAAGACCATGCCTGGACCAGGGAGGCACAGGAGCTCCAGGGGCAGGTAGCACTGCTACCTGCCCCTTCTACGATGAGCTCCACGTGTTCCTGGGGCCGGAGCCCAGTGGCCTGCCAGCAGAGGCCGTGGACACCGGGGCACGCCACAGCCCATCCTCCAGCACGGAGGCTGAGGACACAGGGGTCCGAAGTCTCCGTCGGGGAGCCTCCCGTCGTACCGCCACCAGTGGCAGAGGCCACACCTGGGACCCTGGAGCTGTTCCCCGGCCCCAATGGAGGGAGCAGCATGGAGAAGCAGGGGCCTGACACCATCCCGGACTCTTCAGAGTCCAACACGGACATGGGGACATCGCACCAGACCTCTGGAGCCCCTGTGGGTGAGTATTCCTCTCCTGCAGAGGCACACAGGGCTGGGCCTGTCCAGGTCACGGGCAGTGAGGGGGTACAGGGCTGGGCACTGGGGCAGGTAGGGCGTAGGGTTGGTGGGTGCAGCTGCCCTCCCATGGCCACGGGTACCTGAGAGACAGGTGGCACCAGGGTCACAGGCCTGGGGGTGGTTAACAGGGGCTGGGTGTCAAAGATGCAGCCACATCTTGGGCGGGGTGGAGCGCATGCAGGCCTCGCCACTGGCAAGTGGCCTTGGGAGACCCCCTAGAGCAAGGCATGGGTGAGTCCAGCTCACCATTGTGGGCACCACTAGCATATGTGCGTCCAGGGTACAGTTGCAGGATGTCAGGCAAAAGGAGAACATGGTCCCCTCTTTACTGTCCTGTTCTTCTTTTTATCCTCACATTCTTTGTCTGGCAGGCAGTTTAACATACAGGATTTTATCAGGCTTTTTACTGTAGGGTTTGCAGTATCCGGGAATGCCATAGAATACTTATTTGTACAGGAAAGTGTTCCAGGGCCCCCTGAACACGGAAGAATATCACAGCCATACTACATTTTCTCCCATGTGTCCTCCAATGTCCTCCTTTTTGTACTTTGCTGGCCTCCTTTCCAGGATTTGGGATCTGGTAGCCCTACCCCAGGGCAATGTCCCACAGGATCCTGAGTCCTGCTGACAGTGAGGGCAGAGGTTTGTGCTGTAGACAGGCTGCACACAGACAAGACCAGCAGGGGCCAACTGTGTTTTCTGCTTCCCTCCAGCAGGTTGCCCAGCTGCCTGCCATGCCACACCACCTGCCCAACGCCTCAGCCCGAGGCCACCATGGCGGAGGAGGAGGGCCCCCCGGACACGAGGCAAGATCCTCGAGAGTCAGGAGGAGCTGGGGCAGCGGACTGAGGCGTCCACCCAGGCATGGCGCCAGGACCAAGCCAGGTGGCAGGACTTGGCCCTCCACCTGCTGCACAGGCGGCAGCCGCAGACGACCAGGTGGTCGCTGCCCTAGAGTGCCAGGCACAGGCCAGCAAGCGCCAGGCGCAGGCCTTTGAGCGTCTCTGCAACCGCCTGCCCACCACAGTCGAGGCGATTGCCAGCAGCGTCTGCCAGCTGGTGGAACTGATGGCCCCTCCAGCAGCTGCAGGTGGTCCGCTGCCTGGTGTTCCCCAGAGGCGACCCTGGACCCAGGGAGGCCGTGGGCAGGGGCGGGGAACACCACTACCCCTGGCCCCCCCACAGGCCCCACTAAGTTTTCCCCTGCCACCGAGACTCCAACTCCCCAACCCCCTCCCCCCAATCTATCTCCCCCTTCCAAGTTGCTGGCCCCCCCCAGAGTCCCCCTCCCCCCCAATCTCCCCCTTCCAAGATTCTGCCCCCCCAGACTCCCTCTCCCCCTCCCCCCAATCTATCTCCCCCTTCCAAGTTGCTGGCCACCCCGCAGACTGCCCCCACATTGCCCCATCCCGTAACCCTCCCCAGCCGTTCCCTGCCCCAACCCCTGTTTTGTTAATAAATGTTTGAAACTTATTCTTGGTTGTGCGTGGTTTTATTGGGGGTAGTTCACAGTGCGGGTGGATGGGTGGGGGCTGGCTTTGGGCAAACAGGGGAGAGGGTGGTGTGGGGCAGGCCTGGCCCTCAGAGTTCCTCCAGGGCAAAGGTGGTCATCAGTGCGTCCCGCACTGTCACGGCTCTCTGGGACGGCTGCTCCTGTGCAGGCACAGGCCTGTGGTCCTCGTAGTCCCCAGTGAGGAGTTGTGCCTCAGCTTCCCAGGCAGCTGCAATGGGCTCACCCCACTGCTCACAGAAGTTGTGCAGGGTCACGCATGCACTGATGACCTGTGGCATTGTCCTCTCTGCAAGGTGGAGGCGTGTAAGGAGGCACCTCCAGTGTGCCTCCAGGCAGCCAAACACCCGCTCAACCACCTGGTGGCAGCGGCTCAGGTGGCGGTTGAAAATCTGCTGTTGAGGATCAAGGGACCCTGCTTATGGCTGCATGAGCCATGGGCGCAGGAGATAGGCCACGTCTGCCATAATGGGGACGGGCACCTCTACTCCCCCAACATTGATGTTATGAGGGGGGAAGAAGGTGCCCGCCTACATGTCCCGGTACAGGGCAGAGTTACAGAGGACGCTGGCATCATGGGCCCTCCCTGGCCATCCCATATAACAGTTTTGGAAAAGGCCCCGGTGGTCTACAAGGGCCTGCAAGATGATCGAATGGTACCCCTTGCGGTTTCCGTACTCCGCGGCTCTGTGCTCCGGGGCTCGCATGGGGAATGTGTGTCACATCCAGGATCCCCACACAATTGGGAAAGCCCTGTGTTGCCATGCCGGGAATGGTGTCCTGCAGCTCCCCTTTGGTGACCAGGTGTCGCAGCAGGATCTGGTTGATGGCCCTGGTGACCTCCAAATGCTGCCAGTGGTGGACCTCCCAATGCCGAAGAGGTGCGCCACAGACCTGTGCGACTCTGGAGTGGCCATCTTCCACAGGGCGATGGCCAGTCTTTTGTCTACAAGGATGGCAGGCCTCACGGGGGTGTCCCTTCGGCGCAGCAGCGGGGCGAGTTCTGCGACCAGGAGGTTGAAGCTGGCCCTGCTCATGCGGAAGTTCTTCCGCCACTGGTCGTCCCCCCAGGTTTGCAGCACTACCCGCTTCCACCAGTCTGGGCTGGTCTCCCGGGCCCAGACCTGGCAAGGCACAGGAGAGGGCAGGGGAAGTAGCTCTGCTCTGCAGCCCAGCTGGATGACAGCCTTGGGCACAGGCTGGGCACCATCAAGGTCTGCAAGCAGAGTGTCCCACATCAGGAGGACACTCTGCAGGTGGGCAGAGGGTCTGTTCGTTGCATGGCACTGGCTGGGCAGCCAGGCAGTGTCCATGTCTGTCTCTTGCAGAGTCCTGCTAGCCAGAATGGACAGGGAAGTGAGGTTGGGGCCAGCTTTTATAGGATTGGCTGGCAACATGGCTGCTGACATGGCCCAGGGTGGAGGGCATGTTGCCACACCTCCTATGGTGCCCTTCCCCTAAAGTGAAATAGCAAGTCCACTGTCTGGACATGCTATTTCGATTCCTGGTTTTCCTTATTTCGATTTGGTTTATGGTTATTTTGAATTAAGTCATTTCGAAATAAGGGCTTTATTTCGAAATGACTTGTTTTGAAATAACTTATTTCAAAACAACACCCTACGTGTGGACATAGCCTAGGTATTTCACAATAGCTAATGGACAGCTAAGAGACTTGAGGCCATGGTATTTTTGGAAAAGCATTAAGAGTTGCTTGTTGGACCCACTAGCCTTCTTTTCCTTTTTGTGTAGGTAACACAACACTGTTCTTCTAGGCAATTTCCATTTCTGAGGACAAGGTTTACACTACTGTCCAGCGTTAAATACATAATCCCTTTCTGCTCTCCATTGGCAGAACACACCATGTTTACTCACGTTGATTTGGCTTTCAAAAGGACAATGAAAGACAGTACAGAGTCTCCAGCTGTTCAGCCTATTTACTTTCATCAGGACTGATTAGTATAACTGTAGTAATATTGGAACAGCAGCTGTATTGATACTGGTTATGCTAACCGGAGCTAATGCAATAGAGAATCATAATTTAGGCCCTCTGCACACTACAGATTAAATTATCTGAGCATGGGTGGGGCTATTTAAGATAGTAACTGATAGGAAAATTTGCATAGATCATGGCATCTGGGAAGTGGACAACAGTCAAGGAGCAGGAGACATTTGTGTGGACAGATGCCTCTGTTCTGTGATTAAGATGACAGACCAACAGTTTCTGTTGACACTAGCCCTTACTTGGGAAGCAAACAGTTCTAGGGCTTGTCTAAACACAGAGGGTTTAGTACACATTGCTATGGCCTGTGGGGACATGACACAAACTCTTAACAAATAGTAACTGTAGTAACTCCACAGTCTATACGACACAAAGTGTAATAAATTCCCTGCATATTGAGTTAATGCAGACTAGTGTTCGTGGGTACTTACCATTCTTATGTTGTACCATTCTAGGCCTGTGAAGGACCACCCCACATGTTCAGCACTGCTGCAGGGATTTGAAGCTAATTCCCTAACATGAAACAAGACACAGCACTGTGGGCTGACAGCAGGCAGACAGTCTGTACAAGTGCAGCTGCTATGCTTGTGGGTTCGTGTGTTCACACTGAGGAGAATTTTATTCTAAACGCTCCAATCCAGCCACTTCTAAGATTGTTCCCAGCTGCTGCAACTAGCCATTATAATTACTGCTTGTGAAATGTCTTGGGCAGCTGTTGCTTTGACTCAGGATGTTGAACAAAGATTGCAAACTCAATGTGCCCCAAGCAATGGTTTCCTTCCATTTATTTATTTTATTTATTTATTTTTGTAGCATGGTCTATGTGTGAGAGACAGTGTTTGATGCAGCCTCCTTGTGTGACTCAAACTATAAAGGAACTAAGGCTAATTCTATTCTGATGGCGATAAAATCGCCACCACCAGCACGATCTTCTGGGTTCAAGTGAGTGATCTGTGTAGACGCATTCAATCAAACTGGAAATCATCATAGCAACTCCAACCCTGGAACTGGAGTATTGGTAAGACAACCAGAAGGCATTTCTGGTCAGCTTAGCATAGTGTGTAGGGGATATTTGGTAAGTCATTGGGAGATGCTCAAGATATGTTATGTCCCCTGTGTATCTGCCATCAACTGCCGCTGAAAAGTGTGGCATGTATAGACTAGGGCTTTGAAATGAAACAAAAGCAAAGAGAAAATCAAGTAAATGAAACAATGTGGCAGCCAAGCTTTGGGAACAAGTGCATTATAACACAGTCTCTCTCTCTCTCTCTCTCTCTCTCTCTAAATGCTTGGATAGAACTAGGGCAAAGTTCTGAGTTATGGGCTTGGTTCACTTAACCCCTTTGTTGCAACTTGCAGATAAAGAAGCATGTTCTCCTTCCAGGGCAAGAAGTAGAAAAAAGCACATTTAGCAGCCTGGTGTTTTCAAATTACCCTGAGGTATCCTGTTCATGGGGTTTACCTGTGCAGCTTTGTCTATTAATAAGTGAGTAATATGAAAATTTAATAAGGGTTGCAGGATTTGGCCTACCAGCCTAAAACAGGTTATCTCATCTCCACAGAGCTGAAGACACAGGAAGTGAGTGCAAGGTGAACTTAAATTGGACAGAGGTTTCGACTGAAGAATTCCCCTTGTACCAGCTGGCTTTACGCCTGGAGTAAGGGGAAGATTATTTGTTGTTGGAGGATACCCAGTAACACCGAGTTAGCAAAATCTTTGGGCCCCACTCCATGCTGGTGTACCTGGGAAATGGAGTGTAACTGAGGGCAGAATTTGATCTACTTTTAAAAAAAATCTTTTGTTTTTAAAATACATGCTCCATACCTAACTGTTTTGACCTGATTTTTCCTCTGTTCAGTGGTGTTAGCTGATGCATCTAACTGAGCTGAATAAATCATGCCACAGGGACACACACAACTCCACCAGGAGTCACAACGATGAGATGCTCTATCTATTAAGCTTGAAAACAGCTTCAGCTTCTGCATGCATAAAGGCAAAGTGCTGTAAATCTCTCACTTGTCATAAAGCCAGATTACAGCTGCCGCTGGGCAAGTGCAGTGGGGGGGGGGGGCTTCTTCCCCCCTCCAGGGTAGCTCTGCAAGTGGCAGCTGTAGTTTAGGCAGGCTGTGCAGCCAGTAGCATTTGGCAGCTACAGAGGTAGGTGTTTACAGGGGCCATGGCTGTATGGTCTCCCTGTATTCCAGCAAAGCCTCACTGGAGAAGTAAAAGCTATAATGTTGTCAAGTGGTAGCACATTACCCTAAGCAACATGCCCCTGGGAGGTCTTTGGAGGCATTGGGCCCAACCCATCATGGCCCTACACCTTGTATTGTTATTGCATAGCTTCTAAAACATGGTACCACATTGGAGTGGTTCTGTGTGCACACATTTTGCACAGGGGTAAATGATGCACAAGGAAAATAGTGAATTGAACCCAGAGTGCTGCCAATGCTACTTTAGTGCAGCACCTCCTCTTTTCACCAACATCTCTCATGCTCCAAAGAGCCAAAAGTAAACCCTGTGTGGAACTGCATCTGGAACAGAGTGTTTTTCCTGCTAATTAGTATTTCATGACTTTACCCACCTCCAGGCCACGCCACTAATTTCCTTAGGTCACATGTATGGTCAGAGTGACAAACCATAGCCAGAAAATGCTTGGTCATTCAAAAGAAAAATGTCTTTAAAGTAAAACAGGCTGAACCATTCAGCAAGTAAGCCAATAATTTATAGGACAGATTCAAAGGGTAATTTTAATGCTATCAGACTACAGTGATGTTTAAAGCAGGTTTGTTTGTTTGTTTGTGTTCAGAGCTGCAGAGACTCTCTGTGACGACATCAGCTGTGTCCACACAAGGGTTTTATTTCAAAACAACCACCGTTACTTTGAAATAAAAGTTGGCATTTCCAAACAACATTTCTTTATTTTGAAAAGACTTGCCCGGTCATTTTGAAATAAGGTCTCATCATTCTGGAACAATAAAACCTCCCTTCTAATTGAAATAGCCCTTGTTTCCAAAGGGTTGTTTCGAAACAACACCATATAGAGGCATTGTTTCAAAACAATGGCTGTTTCAATTAGGGGCTTTGACATTCCTCCCAGGGTGCATGACACCCTGGGAGGAAGTCCCATCCCCCCTTAGTACCCTGGCTAGGGAGCCAATCAGCACCCTGGCCAAGGTGCTGAGGGGAAGTGCAGGGGGACTCAGGAGGGCGATGGATGTCCCAGCAGGCTCCCCCTGCCGGGCAGGGGCTGCCCCCCCTCCAGGGATGCAGGAGCCAGCTCTGCTCACCGCCTGGGATTGGCGGGGGCCGCCCTGGCCGGAGATGCGGGAGCTGGCTCCCATGTTGCCCACGGGGGCAGCCCCCGCCAATCCCGGGCAATAGGGAGAGCCAGCTCCCGCACCCCCGTCGGGGCAGCCCCGCCAATCCCCAGCAGGGGGGGCGAGCCGGCTCCCACATTGCCCACCCAGATGCAGCCACCCAGCGGGACAGTGGGGAGAGCTGGCTCCAGCCCCAGCTGCCCCACCAGCAGCCCCAGAGCGAGGGCTGCGGGGCACAGGCATCGGGGTGCCCTACACCCTCGCCGCTGACCCTGTGGCAGGGGCGAATTTGTAGAGGTGCCCCAGTCCCCCAGCCCCTGGCCTCCTGCAAGCAGCCAGGAGAGATGCCAGCTCCCCCAGCCCCTGGCAGGCTCCAGGCTCCACAACCTCTGGTCAATTTCACAGCAGTGGACTCTGCAGTCCGGTCAGTTTCACATATGTGAAATTGACCAGAGGTTGTGGAGCCTGGAGCCTGCCAGGGGCTG
>ML682018.1:12592535-12875337 GCA_007922195.1 Podocnemis expansa | reverse complement strand
CAGCCCCTGGCAGGCTCCAGGCTCCACAACCTCTGGTCAATTTCACAGCAGTGGACTCTGCAGTCCGGTCAGTTTCACATATGTGAAATTGACCAGAGGTTGTGGAGCCTGGAGCCTGCCAGGGGCTGGGGGAGCCAGCACACCCCTGCTGCTTGCAGATGGCAAGGGGCTGGGGGACCAGCTGCGCCTCTGGCCACTTGCAGGCGGCTGGGGTCGGAGGGAGCAGGGAGCCCCAAGAACTCTCCCCCCACCATCCAGCCAGCAGCCCCCCAGATAGGGGAGTGGGGAAAGCTGGCTGCCCGACCCGCTGCCACTCTGGCTGCTCCCACTCCAGCAAGCAGCTTGGAGCCCCATCGGGCTGCTAGCCCCTGCCCCTGTGTTCACCCCGCGTGGGGAAAAAGGGCTAGCAGGGGGTTAGGAGATCCATGTCCCCACTGCCTGGGAAGTGAAGGGGAAGAGGGGCAGCCCCATCTGTGCCCCCTCCCATGTGTTTTCCCCTGCCACTGGCTCTGGAGAGCCAGTGGCAGGGGATTGGTTGGCAACATGGCCCTGCCAGGGGGCCATGTTGCCACACCTCCGATGCTGCCCCTCTCCTGAAGCGAAATAGCATGTCCAGATACAGGACATGCTATGTTGCTTCAAGGGCTTCCCTTACTTCGAATTAGCATTTTCTTAATTCGATTTAAGTTATTTCAAAATAAGGATTTTATTTCAAAATAACTTATTTCAAAATAACAGTTGACATGTGAATCCAGATTAAAGATAGCAAAATTTATGATCTCTCTCCAGATTTATTCAGTAACGCTAGTCCAATTCTCAGCTTCCTGGAATTATTATAGTACTGACATGGCTCACATCCTCCAAGTAATGACGAACCTATATTTTAAGCAAGGTTGTATTGACTCTTTCCCTTCAGTGTCTAACAACACTATACATACCACATCACCAATTGCATTTCATTCTGTACTTAAACCCCCTTTTGCTATGCACTGCAGCATTAGGTGAAATGAATCTCTTTTAGGGAAATACATACCTTGTGTCTCTCCTGCGGTACATTCTCCAATGTTCTGATCGGTTAGTTGAGGTGTGAGCTTTTGGTGATGTCACAGCAGTGTGTATTAATTACCAACAGAAATCTTGATTCATCACTCCATTCTCTGCTAGTATAGAATAGAATTGAATCTAGGGTTGGAAGGGAGCTCATGAGATCATCAAGTCCAACCCCCTGGGGCTAGAACTTAGGACCTTCTGCATATTAAGCAGAGGCACCCGCTACTACACTAAGTTAGAGTGTAACCCTGCACAAATATGATGGAATCCAGGCAGGTTTCCAAATCTCTCTCATTTCCTGCCAGGTTGTCCAGTTACCTCCACATCAGTCTGGGCTTCGAGGGTTCATGGCTGTCCCCACTGATTTCAAGGGGGTGACACCAGCATATAACAAAGGATAATTCAATAGTGAATCAGGGTTAGAGATAATTTTATTGAGATTTTCATCTGTGACTCTTAGAAATTCCAGAAATCTCTCTGTGTTACTCTTATTTACCCATAAAAAATTCACAGGCATTATTATTCCAGGCATTAACAGCTCTCCCATGAAGACTGGGAAACCTCTGAATGGATGGATTTAGTGGATACGTTACTACTATTTCTTGCGAATGTTAGTTAGGAGGAAAAGTACAACTAACTTCTTGTTCTGCTGAAAGTTACTCCTAAAAGACAGAGATGTAGCTAGAAATCTGAAATTTACAAATCAGCTGGCTGATAACTTACCATCTTGCTGACCTGGAGTATACATTTATTCACTTGTAGCAATATGATCACCTATAGTCACTGAAGTCGATATAAAGCCTCCAACTGACTTCAGTGGGCACTGGATCAGGCTCTATCACTAGCCACGTGATAATGAGAGGACAGACCAGACAAAAGGTAAAACAAACCTGCCAGGTACCAAAAGAAATATTTCCTATGTAAAATGGAAATTTGCATATCAAGGTGTACATTTTGAAAGTAGTTTATACTCATGCCAGAAATACTGGGTTGTGGCATGACAACGTGATGCACGACTAGAGCTGTCTAGAAAAATTCTGACAAAACTTCATTTCATCAGAGTTTGGAGATTGAAATGTTTCCAGACTGCTGGGGAATCAGGCCTTTTAGGATATGCAGGCAGCCAGAGGGACTATCTCAGAACGAGGGCTCCAACCCGTGTCAGAGAACATTTACGCATTTTTGGTTTTTGTTCGTAACTGTAACAAAATTAGATTTTTGAAATATCAAAATCCTCTGCAAAAAAGCTACCTTTGTCCAGTCAGCTGTGTAGAGTATTTCCAGGAGAGCAGTCTGCTGTTATGAAAATATTTTTTTCCATCCACAGACAGCATTTCCATAAATTACAGTTCCTCAAGTGGAAAAGCAGGAGGGAGGGACACCAAGATAACTTGCAAACCCACTGGCTGATAAATTTCAGATTACTAGCTTCACCTCTGTCTTTCAGAAACAGCTTTCAGTGAACATTGTAGTGGGGTTTCATTGCAATGAGAAGACTTGCCTGTTGGAAAATGGACCAAGACCACTCCAGCCACCAGACCCTAATGATACTCAGTTACTAAAGTCTGGATGTAAGGCAGCAACCTGTAACAACCTTCTGAGCTGTCCAGCCTACCACAACTGAAGAATTTTCATTGTCCTACATCCAGTTTGCATGTCATGGGCCAAATCATGCAGTGCTACTTCAGGCAAAACTCTTAAGGTATGACTACACTTAGAACAGAATTTGAATTAATTGTCATCAATTCAAATTCTGTTAAGTTCTTGGACATACCCACTTTCATCAGTTCAAATTGAGGCACTCCTCAGTTCAAATTGATGAAAGCTGACTTCAAATTTGTCAAACCTTGTTTGACATCGAAGTCCTAGTAAGTTCGAACTGAGGAGTTTAAATTGACATAGTGTGGCCATGTCAATTCGAACTCACAGTGAGCATAGCACCCTGGAAGGAAGAACAGCCCTTTGGCACCTGGGCCAGCAGGGAAGAATGGGGTTCCTGTTCCCTGGCTGGGGACACGGGCCCCAGGGAACGCTTCAGGCACACTCCCCCACCCCCAGTGTCATACTAGTTTGAATTAAATAAGTTTGAACTAGCGGTTAATTCAAACTAGCCATGTTTTTTAGTTCAAACTAAGGGTCTAGTCCCCTCGCTCCAACTAACTTTTAGTTCAAACTGGCTGTGCTTTTTTAGTTTGAACTAAAGAGGTAGTTCAAACTACAAAAAGTGCAGCTAATTTGAACTGAAAAGTTAGTTCAAACTAAAAATATGCAGTTAGCTCAAACTAACTTTGAACTACTTTGTTTGGACAAAGCAAGTCCAAACTAAGCTTTTAGGTATAGAAATAGCCTTAGGTAGAAATCCAGTCAGGTTTTTCTTTCTCTTCTGGAACCAGTACCATCCAGTCAGCTTACTGGTTAATTAGCAATCAGTCATATATGAGAAAACTCTGCTGCAAAATGCTCCCCAGCAGGGAGAAAACTTCTTGCTGTTCACTCCTGACTCAGCTTCTCCAAGTCACACACTGAGCAGATGGGCTTGTTTCACTGCAGGTCTGTGGCTACTGCTCTCACGCTGCTGCTCTTATGGCATCTGACCATAGCAGCAGTAGAAAACTTAGTAGAGCATGCTCAGTGCAACCACCCACTTAAGAAGCCACACACGGGGGTGCTTTCCTAGAGTGCAGCTAGCAGGAATGGAGCCATGCCACCAGCATGCTACAGCCCCACTGGCAGGTAAAGGGGGGCTCCAGCCCTGGGGGGGGGTGGCATTCCCTTCCCTGCAGGGGCAGTTCTTCTGGGAGAGGACAGGGGGAATCCCTTCCCTGCCCCCCTTGCAGGGAAAACATCCCCTGCCAGGCTCCAGCACTCTGAGTCCGGCAAGGAAAAAAGAATCCCTCTCCAGCTCTAGTGGCACTGCCGCTAGAGTGGGGCAGGAGTTGCTTTTCCCTGTGCTGGGCTCAGAGTGCTGGCGCCTGCTAGGGGATTGGCTGTGGCAGTGACCATTTTGCACAGCCATCTTGCCACACTTTCCATGGTGCCCCCTCCAATTTGAATTGGCAAGTCCAGTCCATGGACATGCCAATTCGAATTGGATTTTCTTGTCTAGCCATGTCAAGTTGAATTGACTCAATTCAAACTAATAATTATTAGTTCAAATTGACTAATTCAAGTTCAGTAATTTGAACTAGCATGGTAAGTGTAGACATAGCCTTATTGATTTGGCCCTGTGTTTGATCACTTATTAACACAAGACTGAGATGCTTGCTTAGCCTTCCCTATCAGGATATGGTTGTGCCTCAGGTTCCCTGTTGGCTGGCAGTCTCCCCTCCCCACATCAGAGATAGCTTTTAGCCCTCCAAACAGAATAAAATACTCCTCCTTTCCCAAAACAAAAAAGACTCCATCAGAAGATATCCAAACAAACATCCTTCACTTGGTTATCTCTCTGAGCTACAATCCTCCCACCATGATTCACAGGAACTTTTCACCCACTGGGATAATCAGTTGGTTGTAGGACAACACATTGTGTTTTGGGGGCACTGCTGAGACTTAGGGAATCCCATGTTTTCCTTCTGCTGAAGCCTTCAGTCCTGAGCAGGGGCATAATTTGCTCTGTAGCAAGATGGAGGAGACTTAGTTGCCCCCCCCAACCCCTGACCTTGGCTTGGCCTCCCATAGACTTCTCATAAGTCTATATGCTTCACTCCCCCAGGGACGTCCTTAGGGTAGTGCAAGAGGGGTAGCCACCCAGGCCTTGCACTTTGGGGGGCGCCGCAGGTCCGCACAGCTGCCCCCCCATGCCAGGGACTGGACAAGCTGGCCAAAAGTGGCAGCCCAGTTCACTCTACTGTGGGGCCAGGAGAGTTGCTTGGTGTGAAAGTTGCTTAAGGCAGTAGATCAGCATTGCAACAAAGGTGAATCATTAGGACTAACAATGAGGTGCTAATTGTTGTTCAAACAACCTGTATGTCTCCTTTCTGAGTCAGTACCCCTTTGGGCTTCTCTCATTCATATGAAAAGGACTGAGGTCACTGGCAAGCAACCTTTGTGGGTTTTTTTATCAATAGACCCAAGGAAGAAAAGAAAAAACTGTGACCACCAACCTTATTCCACCATTTCTGAGACATGGGATTGCAGTTATTTTTGCAAATTAGGACTTGCTTCTTTTTTCAGTGGACTGGGAATTCCCTTGCTTGCAACAAAAAGTTATAACGTGTAGATTTTAATAAAAACTCCAGGGATTTTTTTTGACTGATAATTAAAAAAAGAGGAGAAAAGCAAACTGTTCCAGTAGGAGCCTGTGTTACAAGGTATGGTATTTTTTCTACAATTAGACAGCCCAAGTAACATTAAAATCCAACTCAGGGATGGATCTGCTGGAAGGAGAAGTTATAACAAGGTTCTAATCTGAAGTTGAGGAGTGGGTAGCCCCATTGTGTCACTGCCTTATGCACACTGTTAGGGGTCACCAGAGCAAGTAGAGAAGGCTAGCACCCTTCCAATATTGTCCAATATTGTGGACAATTGTGTGTTCATGGAAACTCATGCAGACTCAGGGAGCAGATGAAGTGACGAGGTGAAAGTGGAACCCAGAGTAGGGTTACCAGATGTCAGGGAAAAGGAGGACATGTCCTCCTTTTTACCTTTACGTCTTCTGTCCAGCAGGCATTTTAAAAATACAGGATTTTGTCTGGCTTTTTAGTTACAGGGCTTAAAGTATGCTGGAATGCCCCAGAACACCCTATTTTTAGGGGGACGCATTTCAGAGCCCCCTAAAAAGAGAAGAATATTACATTAATACTACATTTTCTCCATGTGTCCTCCAATGTCCTCCTTTTCGTACTTCCCTGTCCTCCTTTCCATGCTTTGGTATCTGGTAACCCTAACCCAGAGGGGCTGCTTCAGTTCGTGGGATTAGGCAGTGGAGAAGGGAGCAGGACCTGGAGGGACTTGGACAGGCTCAGCAGCAGACAGGACCTTTCTTTCCAGCCTGGCATTGGCGCTCTTCTCCTTCCTGTGTCTCAGTACTTCTATCTCATTTCTTCACCCAGTGTCCCCCCCACCCCGCTGCCATTTGCAAGGAGCTCCATACACACACTCCAGGCTACTACATGCAATTTTAGAGACTTGACATACTGCCTGATTTGAGACAGGAGTATGGCATGTGGGATCACCCTCTGCATGTTCCATGTAGGTGATCTCGAATTAGATGTGTAGATTTCAGAGATGCAATAGAAGCCTCAAGAGAAAGAATGAAAGCCATGAGGGACTGCCACCCCCTGACCCCGCAGACATGGTCACTGTTCAATTTTTTGGCAGTGGCCGCTTTTTTTCAGTGGAAGGTCACCTCATGGCAGAGGGGTCTGGAGCTATGTCCTGAGGAAAAAAGTTTGACAACCACTGGCTTAAGAGCTGCTGAGAAACCAGACCCTGCACTCCTGTTCTGCTGCTTTTGGCCAGCTTGCCTAGTCTCTGGCATGGGACGGCCGATGCAGGGGCCTGCCCCTCCCCTGGGCCGGCCAGCCCCATCCCCAGTGCCAGGGGGGTGGTGAGTGAGGGCCCCACAGAGGGTGATTCGCCCAGGGCCTTGCACCCACCTAGGGACAGCCCTGCACTCCCCCCACTGACTTTGCAGGATAGACTATGATCACATATAATTCTCTAGATGGTGACACAACTTTGCCCCCGCCACCCTTAGAATTTTTCTAAAAAGATGTCCATGGCCCTTAAGCCCTAAACAATAAAGTAACTATCTGCCCCAGCCTCAGAGATTCCCATTTCTCTCTTCCCATCCCACAGATCCTACTTTACTTCTTTGGCTTGCTTGCTTGTCTGTCTGCCTCTTAGGCCTTCTCTCTGGCTCTTTTTCAGGCATCCTCACTACAGCCCATCCCATACACCTTTCTCTGTTGGTATCCCCACTCCAGGCCTTGCCCAGACCTAGTCCAAGAGAAACAGTGGGGGCTGCTGTCTTCTCCCTCTAGGAGTGTGTCTACACTTGCAAGTTAGTTCGAACTAAGGAGGCTTAATTCGAACTAACTTAGTACCTGTCTACACCAGGCTTTCATTAGTTTGAATTAAGGACTTCCTCAGTTCGAACTGATGAAAGCTTATTTGTAATTAGTAAGACCTAATGGTTAGTTTGAACTAAGCCCTTAGTTTGATCCTTAGTTCAATCTAAGGACAGTGTAGACTAGGATTAACCCTTAGTTTGCATTTAATAAATTCAAATTAAGGGCAGTTAGTTCAAATTAACAAAGTGGACTAATTCATCTAAATATTAAGTCAAATTAGTCCACTTTGTTAATTCAGACTAATAAGTTGGAGTTTAGTTCAATCAAAACTCGAACTAATAAATTCAAGTTTAGCAAATTCAAACTAACTTTTCCTAGTGTAGACATAGCCTAGGTGTCTCTTCTTTCTGGAGTGAAGGGAGCATACATATAGCCCTCCTTTCCCAGCATTTCTTATTCCATTCAGGAACTACAACCTCAAAGAGTGTTTCAGTCATGGGCCACAACAGGACTAGGAATGCCGGGCCTGAGGATTGTCTGTAAAGACTCAGCATATGCTTTTACATAGACCAGGGGTTGGCAACCTTTGCTGACCCCCGTGCCAGCCCTGCCCACTACACTCTCAGTGGGTGCTGGGGATAGGTCCAAAAGGGGGTGAGGCCAGACCAGCACCCCACCCCCGGCAGCAGCAGATGGCCTCCGGGGGTTGGAGTCAGGGCCACCAGCACCAGCCCACAATGGGTGGGCTCCTGCCCCTGGCAGTGGCAGGCAGCTTCTGGGGGTCAGAATTGGGGCCAACACCCACCCCAGCAGTGGCTGCTCCAGGCTATCAGTCCCACCCCGCTCCCCTCTGGCCCTGCCCAGTAAGGGACGGGGCCAGCGGGGGCCAGAAGCTGCATACCGCAGCTTCCCTGTCCCTGTTGGCCATGCTCCCCAGCAGGGAAGCACGGCCAGTGGGGCCCTGAGGGAGCAGGGAGGGCCTGAGTGGCGCCACATTCTGCTTAGGCTCAGCCCTGTGCCATTTTTGGCACGGGTGTCAGGGGTTGCCTACCCCTGATGTAGACAAACAATCAACTCTCTCTGCATACCACGCAACGGTTCATTCCAGAAACTACTCCCATTACAGCCGGCTGTAGACAATGCAAGTATTTTGTTCTAGTCTAAACAGCTACTGGCAGTTTCCATGGGTTGTGCATTATGGGCCCGGGGCATTGCTGGCGTTGGGCACCCCGGGGCATGTGCCCCAAACCCCAGCGCCAGTGTCCCAGATCTCTGGCCCAATCGGGCTGGAGATCCAGGGTCCAGCTGCCGGTGGTTGCGGCAGCCCCGTCCCCAGCCCGGGATCCGCGACAGTGACGGCCCCGTCCCTGGCTTGGCATCCAGGGCCCGGCTGCCCATGGCTGCTGTGCCACCATCCCCCGCCGGGGATCTGGGGCACAGCCACGGCAGCCCCATCCCCTGCTGGGGATGCTGGGCCCGGCTGCCCATGGCCACTTCCGGCCCCGTCCCTGGCCGGGGATGTGGGGCCTAGCCGCAGCGCGGTGGTGCATGGCCCTGGCCCTGGCCAGGGAGTGGGGCCTGCAGGCTGGGGCGGGGCCTGTAGGCTGGGGGCAGGGCCTGGGCCTGTGCCCAGGGTCCCTCCCCCTACCAGCGACGTCCCTGTTATGGGCCATTGGCTAGTGTAAGTAGGCCTAGAGCCTTTGCTTTCTCTGAAGATTATGCCTATTTGTCGTAGCTGATAATCTGTCCTGACATATTTTATTTTGAATTCACAACCCAGAGCAGACCAGACTATTTTTACAAAATCATGAACACAGAACAGCTAGCCACAATTCAGAAAAACATTTTTGTGAGGCAGATTTCTCAGTTTTAGTGGGGGCCAAAATCTGTAGTTCGTATGCATGTCATGCCTTACCTTCAAAGGGACATATGAATATGTATCCAATAGCAGAACCCTATAATGGGGTATCTAAATTCCATATGATATGTTTTATTCATTGCAATTAAAGAGAGATATAATCATCATGCAGACTAATAACACAAGAGACTAAAACAATGAGTCCTGTGGCACTTAAAGACTAACAACTTTATTTATTGAATGAGCTCCCATGAAAGCTCATGTAATAAATAAATGTGTTAGTCTTTAAGTGCCACAGGACACCTTGTTTGGTTTACTGAACTAGACTAACACAGCTGCCCTTTGGAACATGGCAACAAGAGACTAAGAGACTAAGGTTTCTTTTTTAATTCAGTACTTCATGCCAACTCAGCATACTCACAAACTGATAACTTCCTTAAATATTTCAAAACAAATGTTATGATTTTTAGGAACTTGCTAATTGCAAATAGACTGTGCAATTAGGGGGATATGTTACAGCAATGTTTTGGTAATAGAATTTTATCTGTAACAGTAAAGATGCAAAATTACTTAGTTGTAACTAGATAATTTGGCAACTCCTGTTACTGTTGAGCAAAGCACAAACATGGTCCTTTGTCTGAAACTATTTCTTGGTTTAAGTTTATGGAGGAAGATAATCTCAGTGAAACCTGACATTCCATTTTTAAATGTTGTTGTTGAGCATGGGTTTAATAGCTTATAGTGCCTGAAGAAACTATTAACTAGTACAGAAATGTTAATGCAGCTTCTTCTTACCTCCAAATCCAGGTCTCATTGCAAAGTCATGGTCCTCTATGCGGAGAAGCTGCTCGGACTTTAGAGGGCGTACTTTGGTGCTGTCTAATTTCCTCATTTTAATTTCTCGTTTGCTGTTGTAAAAAAAAAAAAAATCAGGTCAGGAATTTCATTGTACTGATTGACATTCACAACAACGATAAAAGTAGAAGTAACTAACTTGTTGGATTGGGAACAGTGAGAGAACCACATAAAAAAGTTAGTGAAAATGAAAGCAGGGGGGGACCAGAAGTGAAGGGGCACAGGACAAACTTACTGAGGGAGAACATGTACAAGGTTTAAAAAGTTGTGGGTAGGACACCCATGTCTCCTTCAGTCCCCTCAGAGGCTGCATCCATGGGTATGAGAGTAAGCCTGTATCCAAGATACACAATAAAGACTTGTCGAAGAAACTTGCACATTAATTTTCACTTAGGTACCTTCTAATACTCCTTTGAAATAACACCATACATTAGGAGCTTTAATGGATGCTATTAAAGTATATTACTTAGGGAGTAGCAGAGACCTCATATAGTGGTTGCTCAACACGTTCCATTATAAAATTTTTGGTACTTTTTAAAGAGCTCTAATGCATCAATGGTTTGCATCAGGATTCTAAAATGTGGCGGTGAGATAATCCTGGGGTCAGTGAAGTGCCTTTCGGTCTCCCCATAAAACAAATCATTCAGATTTGGTCAAGTTAGAAGCTGAAAGGAAATCACCATTTCCAATTAGTATTTAGCTAACTACAGCTCAGTCCTGATTGACTGCTTTTTAATTTTACTTATTATCTTATTACTCTTAAAGATGATGTGGCAGAGGTCATGGCTGAAAGTCGGTGGCTGAAACCTCTTTTTGTGATGAGGAGGCAGGAAAACAACGTCAGTTGCAAATAACATGCTGTTTTTTTCTTTTTCATTTTTAAAGAAAACTCAGGAAATCACAGGATAAAAATATCAATGGTAAAAGAATGTTAATAAGGTTGTTAAGTCATTATTTATTATTTCTAATCACCTTAGCTCCTAAGTGCTGTTAGTCATGGCAAGCCCTGCCCCAAAGAGCTTACATTCTAAGTAGTATAAATCAAGTGGCAACATATGAATAGACAGACAGCCAGACAGACAAGTGGGGGATCATGAAGAAACATTGCAATTACAAGGTTAGCATGATGGGCTGTGGTCTCAGCACACCAGCAGCCTCACTGTTGTCAAGGTAACTACAGTGATGTATGTCATATAATTAATTAGTTAACTGCTTGTTGATTTGTTCCAAAGGGGTAGCCATGTTAGTCTAGGCTAACAAAACAAACAAGAAGTCTTAACAAATTTATTTTTGAATTTTAAATTAATTGTAAGACAGGCTTAGAAGCTGTGCCTAACAGCATCGGGGGGGGGGCAACTAATCTGCCTGGGTTTAGTATCTGCATGAGCACCAGGGGCATCGCTGGCACTGAGCACTCCAGGGCATGTGCCCCGAACCCCAGCACCAGTCCCCTGGATTGGGCTGGAGATCTGGGGCCCAGCCACCAGCAGCCATGGCAGCCCCGTCCCCCACCAGAGATCCGCAGCCCAGCCGCCTGCAGCTGCAGCGGCCCTATCCCCAGCCCGGGATGCGGGGCCTGGCCACCCGTGGTGGTGCCTGTCCCTGTCCTTGTCCCTGGCCAGGGGGTGGGGCCTGCAGGCTGGGGGCGGGGCCTGGGCCCATGCCCTGGGTCCCTCCCCCAGCTAGCAATGCCCCTGATGAACACAAAGAACATATTAGCATAAATATACTATCGGTGCAGGGCAATATGGGTAATGATATTTGGGGTTGATCTGATCACAGTAATTCTACTGAAGGGAAATATGAAATACTGTCTTTTGTGATATGCTACGCTCTGATTGTTCCAAATCTGTTTGGGTTAGTTAAAGGGTAAAAGCTACTCTTAGCAAAAAAGAGACTTGTAAGAGAAGCCACTGCCTGTTTCAGCCTGGAAAAGGCAAGACAGGGATGGGGTTTGCATAGCTCAGTCTGGAGCTATGCTTGAGGCATGTGCCTCACCCCCTGGCCCCACTGGCAAATGGTAGATCTGGCTAGGCTTCTTATGAGGCCTTTCTTTGTTATTTTACTGGAAGAAGTTGTTTGCAGCTACTTGAGGTTTAAGAGCTGAAATCACTGAGAGAGGAAAATCCTCTGTCTGAGCTGAATCACTGAAGAAGAGTAGCAGAGGGAGTGAGTGACCAGTGGGTGGAGCTGACGGATGGTGAGAGCAGCCAGCAGTGACTGGATGGCCTGAGTGACCCGTGGGCAGAGCCTGCAGATAGCAGGTGGAGCCAGCGGACAGAGAGAGCAGCCAGCAGTGGGCTGGATGGTGAGAGTGACCGATGGGCGGAGCTGGCGTGAAAGACATACCCTACATACCCTGGGATTTGTTGGGAGCCTGTTTTGCACTGATTCTCAAGATCAGTGCTGGGTTTGCGATTGAGTTCACATGTGCTGTTATGCTGTGTGGGATCATGTTGAGAACCTGTTCTGCACTGATTCTTCAGATCAGTGCTGATTTTTGTTATTGGGCCTTTTACATTCTGTTTTTATTACTATTAAAAGTTCTGTATACTACACTCAGACTCGTGCTTGTGAGCGGGGAAGCATTACCCCTTTGGGGTGTCCAGAGAATAGTGCATGATTTCCCAGAAGACTGAGTGGGGGTTCGAGCTGGTTGGTGTTTGTAACAGCATTTAGCAACTCCTGGATATAGTGTAGTGACTAGCACATTTGTTTCACATGCAGAAGGGCCTGTGTTCAAACCCCAGGAAGTTGAACTTGATGATCTCAGGAGATCCCTTCCAACCCTATGATTCAATTCTATTCTATATAGAACCCAGCCCTTGTTCTACCAGCTCACCCTGGCAGGAGGGTTACATAATATTGTACATTTATTTTTTAAAACAAATTTGTTAGTCTTTAAAAGTGCCACAGGACTCCTTGTTTGTTTTGCTCATTTGTTTAGAATCATTAACTGGTGGAATTAAGTTACTTGTTGCTTATTTAATGTTTCTTCAAGGTTTTTGAAGATTTAATTATCATTAGGGAATTAGGGACTTTTATATGAACTTTAAAAAATAATTGCTACTGTTAAATCTACAGGAAATAAATTTCAAATCCTCTCACCAGGTAGCAATGGAGGAATTACCAATCATTCAAGATTTGGTGCTCACAGCCAATGTAAAACTAGCTAAAATTCAGAAGCACATGGATGATATGGAATGTAGATTTCTGATCTGGAAACTGAACATGAAAGTGATATGGACATTCAAGTTAAAACTGATGGTTCAGAAAATCAAAGCATCAAATAATATTTCAGCCACAGCATACTGCTTTTTGTGAAACTTCAAGATCACTTCTGGCCTTGATCACGTACCACCTCTAGCATATAAATTGCTCCCAGTATAGGATAGTTTCTAGCCAACCACTCCTGATTTATATTACAGAGTGACACCAGCAAATTTAGTTCCAGACGTGTTCCCAGAAATGTACATCTTGTACTGCCCAGCTTTAATCCTTCTGTGCAGTACAATTCTATTAATAGAAAAAGATGTGCACAAACACAGTTATTTTAAATGGAGGTTTCCCAAACACTTATCTATGTTTGGATTGAACAACAAAACAAGTTTATTAACAACCGAATGATAGATTTTATTAA
The DNA here is from genome assembly GCA_007922195.1 of Podocnemis expansa. Classification (NCBI taxonomy): domain Eukaryota; kingdom Metazoa; phylum Chordata; order Testudines; family Podocnemididae; genus Podocnemis; species Podocnemis expansa. The sequence goes on along the minus strand of ML682018.1, from coordinate 12,861,920 downwards.
GTGATTACAAGTAACAAGGAATAAATTTCAAATTGGTTACAAGGAAATAAAAGATAAAATGCAAACTAATACCTAACGTATCAAGCTAAGTAAATTCAAAGTAAAATTTCTTTCACAAATATGCTTTACAGCAGTCTGGCTGGATCTTTCAGCCAGCACCTCTCCCACAGTTCAATGACACTCCTTTTGTCTTTTAAAACTCATTGATGCCATGACTAGAGAAAGCAAAGAGAAGTGATTTGTGACTTCTCTTCTCCCTTAGCATTTTTCTTTATTGAGATTCATCTCCAGATGGGGTTTGAGCAACAAGACGTCTGCCAATGTGTAAACTTCTTGCTCAGACTCTTCTTCCTGCCTAAGAATGGCTGCTTAACCAAGTGATAGTTGATTTGATTATGCTGGCACCTTCCTGTGAGGCTGAGTAGTCTTCTGTCTCCGAGGAATTGGTCTGGGCTGCTTCCCCAGATTTGGAATATGCCTTAGTAACATTATATAGTTGAATCTTGTAAATTCACATACGGCGGTCCCATTCATATTTTACCAGGACAATAATGATTTAATAATGAATTGTGAATTTTCAAATGATACCTCACAAAACATACTTTCTAGTTATCACAATGTTGTAAGAAGTGATGAATATGGGACTACAGTCTGTCATAGACATGGACCTAGAATTCTTACTCCATATGCTTTTGTGTGGGAGTGTTCCAAGACAATTTAGAGCTGAAACCTTAAATAGTGAAATTTATTAAACCTTCAAGCCCAAACTACAAGCTCAATAAGAAGCCATATATAGCCATTGTGACTCGTGTCACAAATGTACATTTCTGCCACATATAAAGTGGATTTTTCAATGTTTTTAGTAAGATCTGCATTCACTAATATAAAATGCGTAACATTTTGATAGTCGAAACGTTCTGTTCTTTATTGTAGGAAACAGACCATGAGAATAATCTGTTTCTTATGTACTTTTGGTTAATGCCTTAAAATCTTCTTTACAATAGAATGCAGACAAATAGCTTTGAAGGAGGAATTGGGTTACTCTATTAAACCAATGAAAGTTGTAGGTTAAGTAACATTTTCACATAGGATTCTTTCTAAAGGCCACCCATTTAAACAAAGCCATCTGTTGGCAGTGTCCCTAATAATCCTAATGCTTACTGAAAATGTTTTGCCCCAGAAAGAAAGTGAGGTTGCTGGAAAATTAGGCTCTGTTGAAAGGGACTGAAGATAATACCCCCTTGAGAAATGATGCCAGTAAAACTCAAGTAAAGAGAAATTAAATGCAGTTGTCTCCTTTCTGCAGAAATGCTTCTCTGCAGATGCTAACCTCTGGGATCTTCTGTGGCTTGGAACCTGCAGTCTAGTTGCAGTTCAAAATGTAATGTTGCAAATAGCATATAGAATACAAGCATTTGAGACTCTCAGCTGGTATCTATCTCCCTAGCTGCACTGACTTCAAAGAAGCTATGCCAATTTGTATTAGCTGATGAGCTGGTCTTGGACTTCCTCTCCAATTCCCTTCTCTGTGTATAGAGGTCAATGTTAACATGTTTTTCCCTTGCCTACCTCATAGAAGTGACATGTGGACTACTTAGTTAAAATCTGTAGAGATCTTTGGAAGAGGTATCTTAGCATTAAATATTGTTCCAATCAAATGGCAAAACGCCTGTCTATACAGAATGTCAAGTAGGCAGTCATAGGTGATACTCATTCCCACTGCCAGAACCTTCTTCCATTTAGTGAATATTTATGCCAATGGAGATTGCATAAACAATTGAGATTGCATAAATTCAAGTCTACCATTCACAGAAAAGGACAAGGAGAGGGAAGAATAGCATATGCATCTTTTTCTTCTCCCTACCAATATTCCTCAGCTCAGACAACCTATTTGCAAGGCTAGCAAACTGTCAATTAGTTTAGCATTTTAGTGGTGGGATTTGGTTTTTTTTGTTTTGTTTTGTTTTTCGTTTTTGTTTTTATGGAAATTGTCCACTGGTAAACAACTCAAAGATATTTATTTTATTTCAGACAGACTACTAAACAGCTATAACTTTCAAGGATGCTTGGCTTAGACTGGACTTCAACCAGTGAGATAACAATGATTCATTACTGCTTTTCCAAACACCTCATTTATTAAGCTGGGATTGCTTCCATTACCATGCATTTCTTATACACAGATTGAGCAGGAAATTCAATAATTCAGAGGTGCTACAGGGATGGTTTGGATTATCATTGGCAGTAGTTTGAGGTCTTGCATTTTTATTTATATAATAGAAGGTAAACATAGAAACATGTTCAAAGGCCTTACATGTATGGTATGAAATTGATCAATAAAGACTGTTGCAGGGGGGGACGGGCGGAGAAAAAAGACGTTTCACCCAGAAACTTAAAAACAAAAGACTTTTTTTCTATTTTTATTTTAGAGCAGTCACCCTGATGAAGAAAGGAAAGGAGAAAAACCCCAGCTTTGTTCAAGCCTATCTTTTGCTGTAGTAGCTGGATGCAATAATACCAACTAAAAACTAAATAAAATATATTAAACAGCTTAGGGTCTGGGATTTGTGGTTAAGAGGTGGCATAATTCCATAAACAGAGTGCCATGGATAACTATATTTCAGAAGAGTAATATACTGTAATATGATTAAAATGAAACTAGACTTACACTGTTATTAAAAAAAGCACCTGGATACAGTAATTACAATACTAATATTTAGTGCAATAAATATAATGTAATAATGATAGCATAGCCCCAACTTCAGCTATACGTATTTGATTCTGATGGTGGGAAAAATGGCAATGCTGAAACAATTGTATATTGACAGTTATATAGTAATCACAATACTTAACTCTTATACTGGTGTTTTACATTTTTAATAAGCTGTTCAAACATTATCTAACTGATCATGTACATACACCCCCCCACATTAGATAGGTATTTATAATCATGATACAAATTGACCAGTGATGGAAACATTACTGTAAATTATCACTGCGATTTTGTCATAGGAGTATCCAGAGGCCCCAGAAAAAGGGTGAGACCCCACTGTGTTATGAAACATACAAACACAAAAGCCCTGTGAAGTAGGACTCTGAACAAACAGAAAGCATTCTTAAGTTTGGTGACAGACATGCAACATTTATTAGCACAAGGGCACCAGTGAGCCAGAGTATACAGCTTACCTGTTGTGCTTCTTCATGGATGAGCATTTCTGCTGATGATAATGATGAAAATGATGATGATGATGACGATCAGTCTGAGAACTGACACCAGTTAGTGCAGCTGTTGGCCAGAGGCAAGTGAGAAGCAACAGTTTTATTACCAGGACCATGTCTACCAAAACAGAAATGTAATGGATTCAACCAGTCCACCTTAATGACCTTTCGCCTTCAGAGTTCCTCTTATTTAGAAATAGCATACCACAAAGAAGATGCAAATATAAAGAGGTATCACTGAAAACAGAAGACAGAGGCATCCCAGTTTTGATTACCTCTGTGAGCACTCCTTTTCTACAAGCAAACAGCAAAATTTCCTTAAAATCCACATACTAGGTTTCTGCTGTCAAGCGGCTGTAGTTTGCCTTTAGAAATTTGATGAATATAACCACATATTTTGTTGAGTCTCAGTTTGCTCCATTACTTCCACTCTTTCAGGATAGATTTTGAGTCGAATGTGAGTTTACCAAGTGGGTGATAAAGCAAATGTAGCCCTATGCAGACAAAAGGGTGATGTCAAACATTTAATCCCTCTTAATCCCACACAACACCATATAAAAATCTTTCATTACCCTATAAAAATCTGTGCTTAATGAGACAAGGTCACTAAATTAATCTTATTTACGATATATCTCATCAAAATAATTTTCTACACAGACTAAAATTTTTCATTAATTGAGTAGCCTGCATTTGTTCCACAGATTACTAACATTTGCTTTTGTGATTTGGGAAGCAAGAATCTTGACTGGAAAAATATTCTGGGTAACGTAAACTGTTGAGAAGAACCCAATCCACAGCAACCCTTGTGTCAGTGTTTTTGGCACTGAAACTGAAATTTGGATTTTTTTTTTAAAGCAGGTATCTCTTCATTTTTTAATAAATATAGAGGATACAAGGATGGATAAGATCTAAGAAACTTTAGTTGCCCATAATTTGATAGTAGATTGCCACCACAACCAGACAACAAAAATACTGGAAAAATTTTACCCTCTAAAAAATTCTACCTGCAGTAGGATTTTGCATATAATTTTAAAGTATTTTTCAACCAAAACATACTTTTAAAAAAGATTTAACTTCCTTTTCTTTCAAGCTGCCCTGGCTGTAGAGTAGCAAATTACATCTACAGCGTCACAGGGCATTTTCTTAAGAAATAGCATGGTCTCATTGAAGCTGATGAGTCTTCCCAGTGGTTTACGTGAGGGAAATGTTGGATCCCACCAATGTAATTGATACAAACTAACATCATCTCTTTCAAGCCATCAACAAATTTAATGTGTACTATGTGACGGAGTCACACAGGGAAAGTGCTGTCTGCAACCAGCCGCCGTTAAACCAGCTTGGACTCCAGAGGAGTGGGTCTCCTCAGGCCCCTCACGTCAGGTCAGTCATCTCCCAAATCTGGCCTCAGAGTGTTCAGTGCCCCTGTTGCACTGTGAGCTCCCCTCAGTGAGCCTCCCCCCCACCAATGATATACCTGAAGAGTTTGTTAATGCCCCACAAAGGGGCCAAGGACCCTGATTTGCAGTCAGAAGTGATTCACAGCCAGCATGGAAACCAGAAGTGTTTATTAGTTCACAGGAACAGAGCATGTGGAGAAATTCCAAAGACCTTCTTGGGCTCTGGTCCTAGGGATCCAACAACGGGGACAGCCCTTCCCACCACTGGCTTCAGTCATGCCCCCTTGCCATTCCCCAGATTTTGTTGAGCAAAGTGGTCAGTTCTTGTTTCTGCGTGCTGCAACCTGTTACAACTGGTTGGTTCAAGGTAAGAGGGGGTCCTGTAAGATGGGTGAAAAATTGGTTGGATAACTGCTCCCAGAGAGTAGGTATCAATGGTTCACAATCATGCTGCAAAAGCATAATGAGTGGAGTACTGCAGGAATCAGTTCTGGGTCCTGCTCTGTTCAGTAATTTCATCAGTGATTTAAAATTTGTGCATGATACCAAGCTGGGAGTGGTTGCAAGTGATTTGAAGGATAGGATCACAATTCAAAATGACTTGGACAACTGGTCTGAGGGAAACAAATGAAATTCAATAAAGATTAATGCAAAGTACTCCACTTAGGAAAGAACAATCCATTGCACACATACAAAATAGGCAATGACTACCTAGGAAGGAGTAGTGCGGAAAAGGATCTGGGTGGCATAATGGACCCGAAGCTAAATATGAGTCAACAGTGTAACACTGTTGCAAAAAAAGGAAATACCATTCTGGGATGTATTAACAGGCGTATTATAAGTAAGATACGAGAAATAATTCTTCTGTTCTACTCTGCACTGATTAGGACTCATCTGAATTATTGTGTCCAATTCTGGGCACCACATTTCAGGAAAGCTGTGGACAAATTGGAGAAAGTCCAGAGAAGAGCGACAAGAATGATTAAAGGTCTGGATCACTTGACTTATCAGGCAAGATTGAAAGAGCTAGGTTTGTTTAGTCTGGAAAAGAGGAGACTGAGAGCGGACATGATAACAGTTTTCAATTACCTAAAAGGTTGTTATGAGGAGAAAGATGATAGGACAAGAAGTGTTGGGCTAACTTATGGCAAGGGGGGGGGGTTACGTTGGACATTAGGAAAACATTCCTAACTCTCAGGATGATTAACCACCAGAATAAGTTGCGTGGGGAGGTGGTGGAATCTCCATCACTGGAAGCTCTTAAAGCAGGTTAGACAAACACAGGGGCATTGCTGGCACCTGGCACATGCCCTGAGTCCCAGCACCAGTGCACCGCGTGCTTGGGCACTGTCAACGGAGGTGACAGACACAATGGCCACCCCGCCCCCCCAACATAGCCCTCTAAACTATGGAGCTCACAGGGAGGAATGTTATGTATAGATCTCCCTGATGGGTCTCATCTCTGGGCTATTCAGCTCAAGGGGAAGAATGTTAAGTATCGATCTCCCCTGATGGGCCTCGATTTCCTGGGTGAGTTTCTAACCCCCTTGCCTTGTGTCATCAAGGGGGGGAGTGAGTTTCTATCCCCCCCTGAACAATTTCTCCGCACCCCCATCACCAGGAAGGAGGGATCATTGTCCGAGGTCCCAATTTTATCATTGGTCCTGACCTGCACCTCTCTTCCAATTGGCTATTTTATACTCTGGCCGTGCGGTACACTATTTAAGCCCCTGCCTTGGTTGGCTCAAGTGTTCTCCCACCCTCGAATGCTAAAGGGCACGTCGCGACCCGGTCGGACTGATCCGCCGACTGAGACAGGGAGCACCCACCCACAAGACCTTTTTTTTGGGGTGTACATGAATTGCCGGCCAAACGATTAAGTACTGGGATGTTGCAGCTGGTCTGCCTCCTCGCTTTGGGTTCCACTACGGTGCTAGGACAGGTATTATAAATCGATACAAACCTCCTACTTCTCTTAATTCTTCTCCTTGCTACTATTCATGTACAGTCTGCTATTGTAACTTCCTTATTTGAGTTTTGCATCGTTTGTGTAGCTGTTTATTATTCCCCTTGTATCCTGTCTAATCTTTTCATGATACAGATGTTCATCGCCTAGCATAGATTGTTATTTCATCATATGTTTATTAACCATTTGTATTTTGCATTTTTATTGTAAAGTTGTTTATTGCTCCACTTCTGCTCTAAACTGCTGTCCCCAAATTCCCCCAGCATACATGGGGGGAGTGTGGGAGTTTAGTTTCTCTCATCTGACTCCTTCATTCTGCCAGCCACCCTTCTTGGCTAGCAAGGAGGAATGGTTTTGAGCCATTGGAAAATACGCGTCGGATGGGCTGTCCAGTGCCTATGCCAATGTTGAGGCAGTAACAGGCCAGAAAAGTCCTTGACTTATTATGGCCACCCTCTTGTAGGTCATTGCTCCACACTGTTAGTTGGTTATAAGTGTTTTATACAGACTTTCTTGCTCCACACTGTTAGTTGGTCATAGGTGTTTTATTGTATCATTAAAAAATTGTTTTTTTGTTTACTTGAACTGGTGTCCGTCTCATTGGTGGGTGTCGTCGGTCCATCGCAGTTACATCTCAAACCCAGGGTTCAACAGGCACCACCTGCCTCTCCCAGCCTGGGCTGCCCGCAGTAGCCACTGTCTCTCTCAGCTCCCCGCCTGGCTGGGGATTGGGGGCTGGGCTAGCAGCAGCAGGAGCCCAGGGCCCTGACTCCAGATCGGGGCCAGGGGGGTGGGGCTTAGGCTCAGGTCCCAGGTCTGTCCCTGGGGTGATGACTTTTCTGGACAAACACCTGTCAGGGAAGGCTTAAGAGGGTACTTGATCCTGCCATGAATGCTGGGGACATGACTCAATGGTTCCTTCCAGTCTCTCTGAACCAGAATCAAACTGATGGCCTAGATAAAAGGTTCTAAATCCTATTGTCAGCCCTTTCTCCCTTCCTGTAAGACAAACTAGGATCACAGTATGGCTTCCAACACCGGGGACAAAAATGGTGTATGCCTACATGGAATTGCTTAATGGGGCAAATCTGGTATGGCTACACTTGGGGGAGAACTGACTACCCTTACTGTATAGGTGTAGCATGAGACATCCTTCATGCACCTTCTAGAACATCTAACAAGATCTGCCTTCCAAAAGATTTATCATAATTCCAGATCCAGTCACTTAGGTAATATTATTCCCCTTTTGTATGAGTTATAACTGAACCAAAAATAAGGAAAATATCACGTTAATTTCAATATATAGTAACCTAAGTCGGCATCACAGAGCTATCTTGTTACTTCAGTTACACAAAAGAAAATAAATACTAATTAGTAGATTTATGTCGGAATTGCTCAGGGTAGAGACCACAGTCATTTCTGACCCACCCTCACTAATCTGTCTCACATAGAGTTTACCTAAGCACCTGATAAAATTACAAAGAGATACAGTCAAACTGAAGTGCCTTTTGCTTCTCTTCCTCCTACTCAAAGTGAACTTTAAGCGTCATTTAAACGTTTCTTCCATTTACTTTTATATTGCTCTTTCCTGTTTGTTCTTTAAAAGAGTTGGTGTTACTGTTAGAAAACCACTGTGATGAGGTGGCCTTTACACTTAGGCTTGAAGGTGGTAATATATGTAGTAGTTATCCTTTTGGGGGAAAGGGAGTTCCATAGCTATGGGACAGCCAGCAAGAAAATTATGCCTCTCAATCCCAGCAATCTGCCTGTGTTTCAAAAATAATTCTGTGAGCAAGAGAGAGAAGGGTTCTTCGGTCATCTGAGCCTGTCCCATGGAAAACTTGAATTTGATCTAATACTGGAAAGGGAGACCATGTATCTAACAGAGAACTGGTATGATGTGTGTGTTGATAATATTGAGAATTCCTTGCTTCTGGAACATGGCAAAGCGAGACCAGTTGATTTTGCAGCATGACTGATCTGCAATGAAGAGTCTTGCACTCTGAGTTCCCATCTTCCAAAATGCAGTTCATCCAGCCTCCTGTTTCAGAATGTACGGTAATCTGGATTGCCTCATCTGGGAAGCAGTAACAAGATGCCATTTGGCTTTGCAGACCAGCTCCTGGTTTACTCCTCCAGAGTGCACAGAGTGTAGTGAATACTTTACCCACTGCTCTGTGGTTCTGAAAAGCGTCCTGGAAAGGTGAGGGAGGAGGAGGAGGAGGGTATTTCATAACTGCTCAGTTCTGGGCCAACTCTGTACCCATTGAAGTCAGTGGGAAGTCTGCTGCTGGTTCCAATGGAAGCAGAGTTTGGCCAAAGTAAGCATTTTTCTAAATACCTCCCACCGTGTCTTTCCTGTGGTTTGTCCAAGAATTAATCATACCCAGCATACTACTTCAAACGTCGCTTAAATGGAGTCCAGCAATGTGAAGCTGCCAACAGAGGCTCTCCCACTTTCAGTCCCCCGTAGCATCAAGAAGGGTACCAGACATCACTGTCAGCAAAAGGATTTCTTCATACTAGAGTTATTCTCATTTTCTCTGGGTAGGACGTTATTATTCAGAGCAGATTATAATATCAATATATATTACCATTAAGAAAACAGGTTAATCTCCTGTGTATTTGGCATTAATGAATCCTAAGAGGGGTTTTCTTTGCAGAGAAATAAATGCAAGATAATGGACTGTGCTTGTAATGGGTTAGCCATTAGTGTGTCTTTGTGTCTATATATGAACAATTAAAATAAAACATCCGGCTCTCTGCTACCAGTGAAACATTTTTTTAACTTTATCCCTTCACTTTTACCCATGCCAAGCTTCTAGTGTTTAGATTTCAAGGACAAGGCAGTACAAAATAGCAACTCAGTCTAGAACAGAAGAGTAGACTGAAACAGCTCTCTAAAACAAGCCTCAAGAAATCTATGTTTCTGGTTGCCTTAGTGACCAGTTTTAGTAGCCTGTCACCTAGCTCCACTGTGGAAATAAAATAGAGGAGCATCCTATGGCAACCAAAAGTAAAGCTGTTGGTGTCTAGCTGTGAGCCAATTTTGTCCACCCCTGCTCTAAAAACAAACAAGGATAACTAAATCAACTAATATCACGGAATGAAGTGTCTTCTAGTAATGAACACTAAAAGCATTGCAAGTAGTTACAGACTGCAAACTGCAGGTTCCCATCAACACCAAATCATCAAGGGGAGTAGGTTGGTGACCATGATTATAGAAACAGGATGAAATCATGGCTCTACTTGAGCAGTAGCCTGAGGGACTTCCTTGTACTGCATGTGGCCCAGCAAGTGAAAAACTTCATGTTCCCTCGAGACAATGAAAACAGACGTTTCCATCCAACACATTACTTGTGTGAAATCCCCAATGGTGCCACAGCTTATGTACTCAAAAACCCAGAATGCTGCATACTATTTTTGTTGCAAACTCTTGTAGTCTAATATTCCAGCCACATTGGGTTCTATGGGAACAAAGGACTGGAAAAATCATAAAGCTAGAGAAAAAAGTGCCTCTGTTTGATTATGACAATGTGAGCTTTCTGGAGCAGAGTTTGTGTTTGTACAGCACATAGTACAAGATCTTAATTTCTGTTTGGGGTTCCTAGGGGCTGTTGCTATAGGAACGACCATCCCCACATCAACACAAACCTTGAGTAGTTTCTGACAGGTAATCAATCTCATGTCACAACTGAAATCTTAACTGTTTTTTTCTTTTGAGGCAACATCAAGTATTTGGCAGGCTCATAGGTAGGCTGGTTAAAAGGCTCCAGAGTGCTTAGGGGTCGGAATAATATCTCAATATTGCAGATTGAGTTTTACTGACTATTTACTGTTACTCATGTCCAATATCAAATTTCCACATCATAAGCATTGTGCATTGTTCCCCAAACACAAAATCTAGCCCAGAGCTAAACATATGGTAAACTACTTGAGCTATCAGAAGGCTGATTTTAGGGCTATGCGACTTCCTTGTACACAGAAAATCATAGGAGGTGGCAAGTTATGCAGCTACAAAGGACATGGCAAAAAAACAAAAACCCTCAGAAAATCAAAGTTCGTCCTGCAGCATATTAATTGGATCCAAAGCAGAGCTGTAAGGATGTGATCTGGAGCTGAACCTCCCCTGTGACCTGGGCCTCCTGGGATAACCCTCTGAATGTACCAAAATCAGGGCAGGCTGCAAAACCAGGGGCCAAACCTCCAAACCACTGATGGGTGGTACCTAAACGAGTCTCCTAGTCAGCAACAAAACATGCTTCTGATTCCCCACTCTGATCATCACCAAGCATAGCAAAATAGAAACAGCCCCCTTACTGAACATCAGCTCCTATGGTCTCCTCTAGCCACTGGGTCTCTTTAAGAAACAAGTTCCTCTGACCCCAAAGTGCCAGCCACATCACCCAGATCCACATAGGCTTGGATCTTACCCAAAATACCACACTGCCAGCAAATACTTTAGTAACTCCAACTAAAGGTTTAATATAAAAAGAAATACAAAATATGAGAGATGTTAAAGGGTCAAAGTAAATCACATATATACAAATGATTTAGAGACCACAGAAAACAAATCCTTGGAGATCCTGTAGTTTGCAGATTAGTCCCACTCCTCTGATGTGCACCCAGCAGCAGCAGCAGCAGCAGCAGCTGTGTGGGTCTCAGTCCTTTGCTCAGTCCCAGGAGAATAGTTCCAGAGGGGGGTGTTGGTTGCAGACAGACTGAAGACAAAATGGAGGTGGGTCCCCTGCCTTTTATCTCAGAGTCCTTGCCAGATCAAATGGAGTTGGGCCACATGGTCAGTCTAGGTAAGTGGTCAAACAGGTTTCTTCTTAGGACCATTCCAGCTTGGACCCCTTCCAGTGGGCCATTAATATGACAATAGCTTGCAGACTCCGAGTCTGGGATTGCCTCAGCTCAAACAACTTGGAACACACATAAAACAAATAAGATTGCCAATATAAATATGATACCTACATATAATCATTCCTAGCAGATTATAGCCTTTCTATTGATACGAAACATGGGATATTCAATATGATTTATTGTGAATATGAAATATTAATATGAAAAATAATCATAAACAGTCCCTTAGACCCAGACAGCATCACATCCCCTAAGTGTAGATTATCTAGTTCACAGAATAGGGCTATTATATAACATGTAAAAGCTAGTCCAGCCTTTCGAACACATTCCGTTAGGCATATTTTCCTAATAACTTCTTTGTTCTGACCACACATCTACTGAATCCACTAGCCCAAACCCCTCAAACTTTTTCATTAGCATTAGGGGTTTAAACCTCCAAATGATTTGACCATCTCAGGACAAATGAGGACTTAGCCCTTACATAGAGGATGATTTTCTAAAATAAAAGTGTCACCTGTTTCTCCAATTGACTACAGTGAGATCTATGAGTGTTCGGCACCTTTGAAAATCAGGCCTATAATGTTTTGAACCCTCAAGCCAAATGAGCTATAAATTCAGTGCACTGACCTATAACCTAGAAAACTCAACATCAAATACTCTTCTTTTTCTTCACGTGGGTGAGCATTCAGTTTCTAGCTCTAGTAAAATACATCACAGTTGAAGCTACAGTCTGTCCAATTTATCATCATCTTTGCCCAAGGCATATTTTAGTATATACTGTGAACTCATCTAAAAATGCATTTAAAACTTCAGCTGCGGATCCTGAGCATGACCTTGGAGTATAAAAGGAGAGCTGACTCAATTTTCATATTCCAGTATACAGCTATCCTTTCCATCAGTCCCATTTTCCCACTCAAGGAGACCTATTTATGCTCAATGGGTGATTCAGCACATAGTCTCTCTTTTATTTTCCTCTGGAACATGTCCAGATTCCTGATTTTTCCAAAGCTATAACAGCTGCACATTTTCATATAATCAGATCTTAGCACCATTAAAAAAAAAAAAAAAAAAAGAAAAAGAAAGCAAAGCTCTCATCTGCTGCATTTTGAATGAGCATGTTCATAGTTTCTAAATCAAGGACTCTTTCCACTTCATCACTCCACTTTACCAAGCCCAATCACTGAATTAATTAAATCCCTAAATCCCCTCATCTAGTCTACCACAGCAATTCTGGACTCAGTTTTGCCATCCACAATTAAGGAATAATCAATTGGATGTGATCTCTGGAGAAACACTGGGCCAGACTGTTCCTTGATTTACACTTCTAGCAATCCCATTGACTTCAGTTTTGTAAATCAAAGCAGACTATGACCCATTATGATTATTCTCTTCCATTTTTTGATAATGCTTCTGCACCCTTCCCTATGCTTGTCCAGCTTCTCTTTGAGAGAGTTTCCAGAGTTTCCTTTTGTCTCCAGGGCATATTTCTTAAAAAGCCTCTTGGTGATTTTGTTGAGGGCAAGATTAGGGAGAAGAAAACACCAACAAAAACAACCTTTCAAAGAAGATGGGCAAGTTCTGCTTATGTCTGATGGTGGACCTATAGAGAAAAACCCTCTCATCCCTCCTGCCCTGTGAATTTCCCTGACAGAGAGATTATTTGGGATAAAATGGGTTGACCAGATAGACGATAAAGAGGTAAGTGCAATGAATAGAAATTTCAATCCCTTTCTATGGCATTGGCTCAATGGACAATTTATGGCCATTTTTATTTCCAAAATACTGAGGCCCACCTACTTGTCTTCAATAGAAAAGCTTCAAAAACAATGTGCATTGACACAATAAATTTTAAAGAGGAGAGAGATGCTTCAGATAGCCAATGGGACACAAAAGTAACCCTAATTCTAGGCTAATGTTACATCATCTGGATGAGCTTTTTCAGGTTACTTTTAACAGTGTATTTTTAAACATTCTCCCAGTAATCTTCTATTTTCAAATTTATTTCATTACATTTCACAAATTAAACTTAAAGCAAATTAACTGTTCACAAGACAAGGCGCAGTTTCTAACCTTGGCACCCCACCCTTACTGTGCCATTTAGGGTACATCACAGTAAGTGACAGCAAGGCCCAGAACCCAGGTCTGCAGATTCAGGCTTTCCAGGTTGCTTTAGGGAACTAAAACTACCTGTTTTAGACATTTGGGAGCAGGCTCTGAAGCTCATGGAGAGAGGCAGGCTTCATAGCCTGATTTTCATCTGAGCTGTAATATCTATACAGCTGTTGTGTTGACATACTCAACACAGCCCATAGTCAGGGGTTAAAGTATAATTTGGGGGGCCCTGGAACCCTCCTAAATTTTCAAGCCCCCCTCATGCACCCCAACTACTGCTCCCAAAATCCATTCCCCTGTCCCCAAAATCCACCCCTAGCCCCCAATTCCCACCCCCTCCCCAGAAATAAGAATATATTTCTCCTTTAATTATCAGGACTGTGTGGTCATTTATCAGGAATGTAAATTATGGGCAGAATGAGCCTGACATGACTGCCCACAGATAAAACACTGCTGAAGCTGCCTTCTTTATAGAAAGGTCAAGGAAACAGCACGTAACCCTGAATAATTTACAAAAAAGTGGGTTTGCTAGTAACAGAATATATAGCAATGTATTTCCTCTTGATGTCAGTTTGGAAACTGGAGGTGTTGGCCATGATGTTTCAATGAGAAGCAACGCATACTGCACCAAAATTTATCCTTTAAATACATTATCTACTTGTTAGGCAAAAAGACAGACAAAAAGAAGAACATCTTTTCACTACTTTCTAGTCTGACAGCAGGTGTATCAGCAGTTCTTTCAGCTTATTCTCATCCAACAATTTAAGTGAAATAAATATACATCTGTATTCACCCCCTTATTACTACTCCTCTTTTCTGCCTGTTGCAGTAGCAAGTTTATTAAGGCCATAATACACAAAGTATGCCTGGAAACTTGAACAGGAGATTACAGTTTTAACAACAGTCAATTCATTTATAAAAGTGCAGTGTATTCTTACCAAACTCTCTTTTGCAACCTACAAAGACAAGCAGAAGAAGGGCATTTAATGTACTAAAAAACACATACGTTTAGCTTTGGAATGACAGTCTTTTTGCCCTATTCCAGTCAAAACTGAGAGTTTACTGATTACAGCCCGGTCTCTAGTGGTGATAAGGCAGTAGTACAAGTCACCATACACAATTCGCTGTGGCCGTTTTCTTTTTTCTATCCACCGATCCCATCCAGAGAAATGTAAACTAGCATAACAAAGCAGGGACCAAGTCTCAAAGTGGCAGCTTAACTGAGCTGCCCAATTTCTATGCTGGAAGAGTTACCTCAAATGGGTAGCTGGGTGTGCTGAGCTCAGTATCTCATTTTAGGTACCCACATTGGAAAATCATCTCAGGATTCATTCTGCAATAGTGGACATTTCTAAATAACAGAACTGTTAGAATGATCACAGCTGAAAACTAAGAGCCAGGAGGTGCCTCTCCCCTCCACCTCCCCTTAAGTTTCTCCATCATTTCTTCTTCTCAATCTATCATTCCCTTTCAAAGCACATTCATTTTCCTGGAGAAGCCAGGGAGGCCCCCAGACAGCAATCATTATCTTTGGGTTCAATCCTTGCAATG
The DNA here is from genome assembly GCA_007922195.1 of Podocnemis expansa. Classification (NCBI taxonomy): domain Eukaryota; kingdom Metazoa; phylum Chordata; order Testudines; family Podocnemididae; genus Podocnemis; species Podocnemis expansa. The sequence continues at coordinate 12,846,812 of ML682018.1, read as the reverse complement.
AGAGTCCCTTGGCAGTCCCAGCAGTGAGGGAAGGAAGTAATTAATGGTGTATCTACAAACCCTTCAGTTCTTCTTTTATTTAGGATGTACTGGAGGCAACACAAGTAGCTGCTTGTAGTTAGGGATGCCTGACGCTTTTCATAATACCGTTTGTTCAGTTGCCTAGGACTTTGAAGAACTTTTACCATTCATACTTAAATTCTACACATCAGATGACCTGTGGTGACACAGTAGTTGATGCAGTGAGGAGTCTGGGCCTGCAATGAGGACAGGCTGGATGGGCCAGGAGCAGAAGGGGTCAGGACTTGGGAAGAACATAGGCACAAGTGTCTATGACCCCACTACTTCCCATTCCTCTGAGCCAGGAATAGATCCCAGCATTTCTGAGTCTTTTACTGATGGCAAAGAGCTGTGAAACCCCTTGGCAAAAGCTGTGCCTCATTTCTCTCTAGCAGTTGGTCCAATAGAGCATGACAACCTACTATTGCTATGATATACTGTTTGGTCAAGTGAGAGTTCTGTGTGGTGGAACTAAACATTTTAATTCTTCTAATTACCCTTATGAGTGGCTATAAATATAGTTCTACTTCATGGCATTTGTTTTTTCAATTTGCTTTTTTAAAAAGCAAAGCCATTACAAACAAAAAAAATCTAGATTAAAAAAGGAAACATAACGTTAGAAGGGACCAACATGATCATCTAGTCTAGTCTCCTGCACAATGCAAGTAGATTCAATTTTTGGCACAACTTACTGCTGTGCAGCATTGCATTCCACAATGAAATGTGTTAAATCAAAACATTGTACAATACTTAGAGACCAGCGCCTGAGAGGGATTTTATGTACTGCACTGACAAGTTACTGTTCAGATTTTTAAAAACTCACCACTAGCCTGTAGTGTTCTACATCTAGTAATGGCTAAGGTTTTACTGTATTGGCCTAGTTTTCATGGTGACCTTCAAGTAATCATTAGAATCTTGCGTTAGGAGGATCAATATTTGCCCTGTTTTTATGATAAAATTAAAGTGCTCAATGAATTTTAAGCTTAGTAATTCTGGAGTAGGTAAAAGTATGCGGTTATATGCCTCATTGCGGCTCTCAAAGGTTTAGTAATTGACTTGTGCGGCTCTTGAGTTCCATAAGTTTGGGCAACCCGGCTCTATAGAAACAACAAAATGCCTTTCCTGTTAGAGCCTGTGGGCTCACTGCTTCTTCCACAGAAAGAATTCGGATCATGATAAGAAATGGAGTTGCTGTAGAACCCAAGATGGATGAACGAACCCCATTCTTTTCTTTTTTTCTTTTCTTTAATACACTAGTTACTATGTAATTAACTCTTTCTCTACCGTTTATAATCTCTGCGGAAGTCCTGAGCTCATTTAAAATCTTCCTTGGTCATTGCTCTTTTTCTAGGAAAACAAGTTATACGTTCAACCAACAACAAACTCCTGTGCTCCAAAGGACAGAAACAGAGTGTAAATAACAAACTAAAAAAGTTCCAAAGGGGAGGCTGTGTTAGTGTAGTTCAGCAAAACAAACAAGTCCTCCTATGGCACTTTTAAAGACTAAAATTTGTTTACTGCATGAGTTTTCACGGGAGAAAATAGCACTTTGTCAAGACACTTTGAAGATGGAGAATCTTACAGAATGGGAGGAAAATAAATGCGGGGAAGTATAAGTCACAGGACCAGGTCACACTGAAACGGCAAATTAAAGCAGTTCTGCTTTATTTCTGCTTTGAGAACTGAAGATGCAGAAGAATGAGATGTAGCCACATGCAACCACACGGTGGCAGTACAATACACAAAATGGGCCATGAATGGATTTCCCCTATTGTCAATCACAATTTTGTATTCATTTAACTATATTTTATGCCTACAAAGGTTTGTGTGGAAATGGAAGGAGGCCCCTGAGTCAAAGCTTTGCTCTCCTCACAGCCAATGGGAGGGGCTGATGATAACACTCTTAACACAGCCTACTGAGAGCAATATTGTGCCTAGCTGTGCAGTTTATTTTTATACTGAGCACATGGTACACAGTTACAAAAATGCAGGTGAGAAAGAGGAAAAAAGCAATAGAAAAAAAAGCAGAAAAAAAGACCTTATAGAGGGGCACTGCATGTAGGGCAGTTGAAGGGAAAGCTTTATAAAAAGCAAAGGAGAGAGCTGAGTAAGTGGACTACAATAGACAGGAAGGACAGAATTTCATCCAAAAGGGTAGTAAAATGGAAAGGCAAATCACAAAAGCTAGTAATAATTCCTGCAGTCATACACAGATCCACAACACAGGCCCAGCCAGTAAATTGCAAAATGGCTCGTCCAAAACCTGTTATTACTCTTCCTAAAGAGTGACATCAGTAAAACTTTATACTGTCTCCCCACATTTATCACATTACAAATGTATGGTGCCAAGTGGTTTTGTTGTGATCATAAGAACCCCTGTGTATGTCATCATAATTCAAAAGAATAATTATGATTTGTACTACAGTAGGTCCCAGGACTCCCATTGGGGACCAAGATTTCAGTGTGCTAGGGACTGTATTCACAACAAAGGGAAAATTTTGGCCCCAAAGAGCTTACAATCTAAGTGTGATATTGCCTACTCCTGGAAACAACATCTGGTCTCTGGAAAGGGAAAACTAACTTCCCTGATAACCTTCTGTACCATGCTTCCACCACCATCAGAGACCCTTCCAGAGTGCAGTCCATGCAGTTCCCTCTAAAGTCTAATTCATTTCCGGGAAAGATGGCTGCAGTCAGCAAAGAATTAGAGAGAATTCAATTTACCCTCACTTAGTACTAGATCATGCACGAAGAACCAACTCCATTGCAGCGATAGGACAAGAATTCTCTACGCTTCTCAGCCCTACTTATTTTCAAACAGCAATGTTCTGCTCTCTGAAACTTCCCTGACATTAAAAGGCAGTAAATTAAAAATGTAACTATTTACCTAGCTCTGATTTTGCTAAAGTGATGACATTAATCAACCAGGGGGACAGTACTATACTTACGGAAATAGGGACAGAAATTGAACTGGAGATAGATTTACAGAGAAACTCATTTACACTTGTTCAGATTAAATGGGAGGTCCCAAAACTGACCTTTAAAATTGATTAATGCTATTTCCTCCATGACAGTTTTGAGGGCTCCTTGTGAGAATTCGGAATTGCTAAAAAGTACAATGATTTGCACAGAAGCAGATTTGAGGTGTTCATCTTCCTCCTCTACTCAAAAAATAGTTTGGACTAACCTAATTTAGATTTTTTTTTTTTTGATTGACTGACATTTGTTCCTGGTCACAGTTTATTTAATTTGCTTTTCTTTCGTCAAAAGGATTTGTAACAAAATTCAGCAGTAAATATTTGAAATGAATGATCTTTACCATGTAACTGAGGAGACTAAAACCACCAACCAAAATATCAGGAATTCCCCTGCTTTTGCCTGGCTCAGAGTAAATAGAAGACTTGCTGGAAATTTTTTGCTTTTTCTGGATTATGTATTCAGTGATACAGAATGGCCAGGAACATGGAGTCCTGGCAGCGTTGAACTCCTTCAGATTATTCTGTAATCTGAGGGATCAAGGTCAGAAGGCAATGCTGCCTTCAAGTTCTCGCCAAGCCTAGGAATCACTAAAGCCCAAATACCATTTCTGCACTGACTCCAAGAGACCTTCTACTGAAAGTGGAGTATTGCTACTGAGCAACTGAATCTGGAACACAATTCCCTCAAATTTCTCAGACCTCAGGACTGCATGCAGGTCCAGAAGCCATAATTAAAGTTTTGCTTCACACAGGGGCGTCGCTGACACTCGGCACCCCGGGGCACGTGCCCCAAGTCCCAGTGCCAGTGCCCCGGATCTCCGTCCCAATCGGGCTGGGCATCCGGGCCCCAGCCGGCTGCCCGCAGCCGTGGCAGCCCCATCCCTGGCCGGGGATCCGGGGCCTGGCTGGCTGCCCGGCGGGCCCCACCCCCTGGTCAGGCATAGGGCCAGATGGGGCCACGCTGCCACGGGTGGCTAGGCCACGGCCAGGCCTGGCCAGAAGCAGCCGCAGGAGGCCAGGCCCTGTGCCACCGTGGCTGCAGGCGGCCCAGCCCCCGGATCCCCGGCTGGGGACGGGACTGCAGGTGGCCAGGCCCTGCATCTCTGACTGGGGATCCGGGCCTCGGTCAGCCACCCACAGTGGCCCCATCCCCCGCTGAGGATCTGGGGCCCGGCCTCCTGCGGCTGCTTCTGGCCTGGCCCTGCCGCGGCCTAACCACTTGAGGCTGTGCGGCCCGCCTGGCCCTATCCCCGGCCAGGGGGGCGGGGCCTGCCAGCTGGGGGCAGGGCCTGGGCCCACGCCCTGGGTCCCTCCCCGCCCCAGTGATGCCCCTAGCTTCATATCTTCTGGGCACAATGCTTATTTGTACAGATGCAAATCTAGGGACAATTTTGGGAGGTGATCGTCTATATCTTTCCTATAAGAATCATGGTGATTAGAAGCAAAATTCAAGACCCAGCCTCCTTCTGTACTTTAAACTATAATTACTTCTCACTGTTGAGATTTGCTTTAGTTAGTTGTGTGATACTTTCCTGTAATTTAAGGTCCATGAGGCCTAGTCCATCTCATCTTATTAGACACCTCCTAAGGAATGAGTTACTCCCTTCCACCAAACATTTAAACTGATAATGTATCAAAGTTAGCTGTTTTCTTCTCTCTTGAGCCACCCCAAAATCAGTGATTATCCAAAAATATGCCACCAATTCCAAAGATCTGAAATAAAGCGAGGCTTACTTATTAATCAAAATGTATTTGAATTTCTAATTTCAGCACCCAATCACAGCACTGAGTGCTTCTGAAAATCTTAGAAGTCAATAATGCTGACTTGATATATAAGCCATGTTCAGTATATAATATTGGACTAAGCTAAATATCAAAATAATTATATTGTATATAAACCCATAAACTTATAAAGACCTCAAGTATGAGATGGCTGTATCCTCTCTATCCGCCAACTCACTCTCTCGTTCACTCTTCTGTTCCCTAAATGGCTGGAGGGAAAAAGATGATTTTGCATTATGCCCAGAAGGTTAACAAAATCCAACAGACCGAGGAAGAGAAGTAAATTCCAGAGTCAAAGACTCCCCATAAGAATGCCCTGCCAACAGACAGTCACTCCCATTTATCTTCTGGGAAATGTAACTCATACAACTGCAGTGGTTATAATTGTGATGGTATGATGTGGAGAGAGAGTAAAAGAAAGGAGCTCTCTAAGGCAGCCAAATTCCAAACCATTAGGGTTTTATAGATTAAAACCCAGCATCTTTAATTCCGCATGGAAGTCAACAGATAAAGGAAAGTTACACACCCTGTGAGTAACTGGAGCTCTTCAAGATGAATGTCCTTGTGCCCCACATTAGGGCATGTGCGCTTGTGTGCACACACGTGTCCATGCACCACCAGATCAGAGAATGCTAAAGCTGTGCTTGTCATGTGGTGCACAGGGCTGAGGAGTCTGACACCGGTGTTTCGCACCCCTCAGTAGCCCATGCAGTCCAGCTCCTTCAGTTTCCTCTCTCTAACCGGAAGCTAAATTCTGAAGTAGAAAGGGGTGGAGGGAGGGTTGTGGGGCACCCACAGGGACATTCATCTAAAAAACCTCCAGTTATTGCACAAGGTGAGTAACCTTCCTTTCTCCGTCAAGAATTGTTCCTGTGGGTGCTCCACATCAGGTGACTGCAAGCTGTACCCTTATAGGGTAGGCGGGACTTCAGAAAGAGAGTTATTAATTGAAGATAGGACTGAGTGACCCAAAGTGGTGTCCTTGCATGCTAATTGATCGATGGCATAGTGTTTAACAAAAGTATCTGCTGAGGCCCATATTGTGGCCTTCCATATTTCTATAACTGGTACTTTTTTAAGGAAGGTCATGGTAGTAGACATGGCTCTAATGCAAAGTGTCCTCATATGATCTGGTGGAGGGATATTTGATAGTTTATAATGTTCATTTATGAAACTGGATATCCATTTCAAGAGTCTCTGGTTTGTGATGGACTGTCCTTTACATCTGTTGGCTATGGTAACAAGTAGTCTGTTGGTGGGTCTAAACGTCTTTGTTCTGTCCAGGCAGATGAGGAGGGCGCATCTGACATCTAGTGTATGAAGAAGCACCTCATGAGGAGCGGAGTGCGGTTTCGGCAAGAATACAGGTAAGTGTATAGGTCCATTCAAATGAAAAGGTAAGTATACTTTTGGTATAAGTGTGTGGTGTGCCCAGAGAATGAATGATTGTGTCCTTGTGAAAAGTAGTGAAGTGTGGATCAGCCACGAGCACTGCTAATTTACTCACGTGTCTTGTGGAAGTTACAGATATATGAAAGGAAACCTTCACGGATAGATGTGAAAGTAAGCATGTCACTAAAGGCTCAAAGGGTGGGTTGGTGATTGATTTTTAGGACCATAGTTAAAAGTCCCATTGTTGGGTGGGGTGTTGTATTTCCAGGTATAAATTTTGGATACCAATAATAAATAATTTTACTACAGGGTTTGTAAAAATAGAATTGTTGTCTATTCCATTATGGAAGGCAGTAATAGTAGCGAGATGGACTTTCAGGGATGCTATTGATCAAGCTGTGTCTTTCAGTTGCAGTAGATAATCAACGAGATTATGGAGTGGCGCTGATGTGGGCCGGATACCTAAACATGCACAACAATGGTCAAATCTTCTCCATTTTTGTAGGTAGGATTTCTCGCAGCAGTTTTTCTGCTGTTCAACAGAACATGTTTTACTTGGTTGGAGCATTCTAGTTTCCCTCCTTAGAACTATGAAAGGACCAAGCTGTCAGACGTAGTTTGTATAAGTTGCAATAAAAGATCTGGCCATTATTCTGATAGAGTAGGTTGGAATGAAGAGGTAAGAGTATTGGTGTCCTCTTGGACATGCTGGTTAATAATGAAAAGCACAGCTGTCTGGGCCACACCATGCCTATCATCATGACTATCACTCAGTCTCTGTGAATCTTCAACAGAGTTTATTAGGGGAAATGGTGGGAAGGTGTAACGTAGTGTGTGGCTCCAATGGAAGAGAAAGGCATCTCCCATTGAGCATTTCCCTTTCCTGGCTTGAGAGCAATACATGTTGCATTTTTGGTTCTGGTAGGTAGCAAATAGGTCGTTCACTGGATAATCCCATTGGCAAAATATGCCGTGTCACATCTGAGCGGATTTCCCATTCATGTTGTGGGAAAAGGTTCTGCTGAGCCAATCTGCTGTGGCGTTTTACGCTCCAGGCAAGTATGCTGCAAAGATCGTCATGTTGTTGTCTATACACCATTGCCAAATTCTTATTGCCTTTGTACAAAGGGAGTTGGATCTTGCCAGACCTTGTCTGCTATATAAAACACACACAATGTGCAGGAGGCATCGCTGGCACCTGGCATGAGGGAGGCACGTGTCCTGAGTCCTGGCGCCAGTGCCCCGAATGGCTGGCGCATCCCCTGCCTCTCCTGTCCCCGTCTCTGGCTTGGCATCTGGGAATGGGCTGGCCACGGCAACACTTGCCTCTCCCAGCCGGGTATTCAGGTGGGGCCGGCTGCAGCGCTGCCTGCCTCTCCCAGCCGGGATCGAGAGCTGGGCTAGCAGCGGCAGGAGCCGAGGGCCCCAACTTTGGATAAGGTCAGGGGGTGGGGCCTAGGCCCTGGCCCCAGGTCTTTTACTGAGGCAATGACACTCCTAACTATATGTTGTCTGTTAAGGATCTTCACATTCACATGATAATTGAGAAGGTATATGAAGTATTGGCGTGCCTTGCAGACTGCTCAAAGTTCGAGCAGGTTTATGTGAAGGGCCACTTCTTGAAAGGACCACTGACCTTATGCAGACAAGCCTTGAAGATGGGCACCCCATCCTGTCAGTTAGGGTTCTTCTTGAGCTAATGGAATTCCCTATGAAAGATTTGTAAGATCTGCCCACCATTTTAATGATTCTTTGATTGCTAGGGGTGGGGTGAATGTCTTCAGGGCCATCACTAGGGTAGGGTGAGAGGGGCATCTGCCCAGTGCCCCATGCTTTGGGAGGCCCCATGGGGCCTGCACCACTGCCCCTTCCCATGCTGGGGACCGTGTGAGCCAGAGAAAAGCGGCAGCCCAGTTCAGCACTGGCAATCCGTCCCCGGCCACGTGTGCTGCTTTCAGCTCTGTGCTGGAGCAGCGGGGAAGGGAAGGGAGGCAGTGCGGGGCCTATATGGTGACCACCCCTCCCAGCCGTGCTGCCTCTTGCCCCCTCCCTGCTGCTTCAGCACACAGGCAAAAGCAGCGTGCATGGCTAGGGGTGGACCGGCAGCGCTGAGCCAGGCCACCGTTTTGGCCAGTTCGCCCAATCCCCAGCATGGGACTGCCAGCACAGGGGCCTGGCCCTCCCCTGGGCTGGCCAGCCCTGCCCCCCAGTGCTGGGGGGGTGACTGGAAGCCCCGCAGAGGGCAATTCGCCTTGGGCCCTGCATCCCCCTAGGGACAGCCCTGAATGTCTTATGGATAGAATGCTTGTGTGGTTTGTATATTCCCATTAGCCATAATTGTAGAGGGTGCATGCATAGGCTTGTGTGTCTGACTACTTGAGCGGTGGCTGCCATGTGTCCTAGGAGTTGGAGACATTGCAGTGCTTGAATCAGTCTCTACTAAACAGTCTCTACTAAGTGGCGAATATCATCTATCCTTTGAGTTGGGAGAAAGGGTCCTGTCAATAACACTGCTAGCACTTTGGAAAAAACCCTTTGTGCTAGATCAAATGGTAGCACTGCATACTCGTAGTGATCCTGAGCTATGACAAATCTGAGGAAGTGCCTGTATGCTGGATGTATAGGTATGTGGAAATATGCATCTTGAAGGTCGAGAGCTGTAAACAAGTCATTGGATTCCAGAGCGGGTATTATGGAAGACAGGACTACCATGAGAAATTTCTGGGGCTTTATGAATTTGTTCAGTTTTCTGAGGTCACATATGGGTCTCCAGCCTCCTTACTTTTTCTGTGTCAGGAAATAAGGAGAATAAAATCTTTGTAGTGATCTGGAACTCTCATTGTGGTGTTTTGGACTACCTAGGATCATTGGGGTTGTCATAGTGATAAATGGGAGGGTCGTTTAGGTGCTAGGGAAACCTGTCTGTCAGGTCCTCTTTTTCTCAGCTCTCTTTCAATAAAGACTCCTTACACAGCTCTGAATATGCTGCCTCTCCTTATTGGATTATAATTTCCCCTAAAACTCTACATCTGGCAACAGAGGATGGGATTTGTGATGGAGTTGGCTATCCTCAACAATCCTGGCAACTTTGGAAAACCAGAATGCAATGTAAGAAGCAAAACTTTATTTTGCTGCTTGCATGGGGGTTGGGTTGTAGCTGTGAAAGCTGATCTGTTTGCCTAAGGACTAGCTGGCTATTCTGAAAGCTGATCTGCCTACTGTTAAGTGAAGAGACAAACAATAACCACAAGAGGGCATCATGGCTTTACTTACTACAACCCTTGAAGCATATGATCATTCGGCAGATTTGTGGCAGACATATACAGCCCGATTTCAAAATTTTGTAATAGCAAACGACATAACTAATGAGAAGAAGGTACCAGTTTTTCTAATGGTCATTGGAGTTAAGACTTATAATTTGCTATGTGATTTGCTTTATCCGGAGAAGCCAGAGAAGAAACCTTACCGGGACCTAGTGGAAGTTCTGGGAGCACATTTTTCCCCAAAGCCACTAGTAATTGCAGAGAGGTATAGGTTCTACCAAAGGAACCAAGGTGAAGGTGAATCAGTTGTACAATTTGTAGCAGCTCTGTGGAAGCTGGCAGCACACTGTGACTTCAAGAACATGTTAGAGGAGATGCTGCGTGACAGGCTGGTGTGTGGCCTGCACAGTGAATCAACATGAAAACGCCTATTAACTGAAGGTGAACTCACCTTGCAGAAGGCTGTGGAAACTGCAGTCTCCATGGAACGCGTCACCCAAGACATGCATCAGATCAGGGTCAGTGTCCGTAAAGTATCCCTACAACCTGCCCCAGGGCACCAGGGAGACAGGAATGTTACCAGTGTGGGAAGCAGGACCACCTCGCATCAGAGTGCCAGTTTAAGGGACTACTGTGTCAACAATGTGGTAAGAGAAGGCACATTGAACATGCCTGCAAACAAAGGAAGGATGAGCCAAACAGAAGAAGCAGACCTGAAAAAAATGGGCCGTTGGTTTGGCGGACTAAGAGGGAAATTCTGCATGCAGTAGAGCAGAATACAGCTGATCATAGTGACACACAATCAGAAGATGAAGATTCCCTCCATGTTTTGTCTATAACAGCTGGCCCACATAAATTCTGGGTAACACCGGTGTTGGAAGGCAAACCTATACACATGGAACTGGACACTGGCGCAGCAGTTTCATTAGTTTCTAACATTGTGTATGAGAAGGACTTTAGACATCTGCCACTTAAGCCAACAGTAGTCGTTTTGAAGACATATACTGGAGAAATTGTTCCCCTGTTGGGTACTATTGATGTGAAAGTAGAATTCAATGGACAGACCACAAAGCTACCACTGTTTGTGGTGAAGGGGAGTTACCCAGCCCTAATGGGAAGATCTTGGATCAGGAAAATCCAGCTCGATTGGTCACAAGTGCATCATTTGACTAAAGAAGAAATTAATCTAGCAGCAGTAATAACCAAACATGCTGCTGTTTTCGGTGAAGACTTAGGCAGCATGAAGGGAATCACTGTGAAATTAAATATAAAGCCTGATTGCCAACCAAAATGTTTGAAGCCCAGGATGGTATCATTTACCATCAGACCCAAGGTGGAAGAAAACTTGGAGCGGTTAGTCAAGGAGGGAGTCTTAGTGCCAGTTATTCACAGCCAGTGGGTGACACCCATTGTCCCAATAGTGAAGAAGGATGGCTCCATTCAGATGTGTGGAGATTTCAAGGTCACTGTCAACCCAGTGTTGTATGCAGAACAATATCCTGTTCCCCGCATTGAGGACATCTTTGCAGGTTTGGCTGGAGGACAAAAATTTAGCAAGATTGATTTGAGTCAAGCGTACTTACAGATGCATGTTGAAGAAGAATCTCAAGAATTGTTCACATCGTAACACATAAGGGGTTCTACAGATACTGTCGTTTACCTTTCAGCATTACTTCAGCCCCAGCTTTGTTCCAAAGGGCAATGGATCAGATTTTGAGTGGTTTATCAGGAGTACAGTGCTATCTGGATGACATCCTGGTCACAGGCAAAAATGAGGAGGAATACCTTACGAACTTGGAAGCTACTCTGCAAAGACTGGAAGAGTATGGTCTACGTATTCACAGAGACAAATGTAAGTTTTTCCAGCACTCAGCTGAATATTTAGGACATATAATTGATGCTGATGGTCTCCATAAGTCTCCGGCCAAGGTTAAGGCTATCGTGGATGCTCCCCTCAGAACATAAGCCATCTTCGCTCTTTTTTAGGGTTATTAAACTAGTATGGCAAGTTTATTCCACAATTAGCGATGCTCCTGAAACCCCTACATGAGCTTCTTGGGCTGAAAAAGGCCTGGAACTGGACTGAAGCCTGTGATGTTGCATTTAATGAAGCTAAACACTCACTGGTAAACTCTAAGGTTCTGACACATTTTGACCCATCTTTGCCCCTACAGTTGGCTTGTGATGCCTCCCCTTATGGAGTTGGGGCTGTACTGTCACATATTATGCCTTCTGGTGAAGAGAGGCCTATTGCTTTTGCTTCACGCTCCCTGACCAAGGCAGAAACTAACTATGCCCAAATTGAACGTGAAGCACTGGGCATTGTTTTTGATGTTCGGAAATTTCACCAGTACCTGTGGGGAAAGAAGTTCACACTTCTCACTGACCATCAACCCCTGACATCAATTTTGGGGCCACACACAGGAATCCCACATTTGGCTACTAGTCGGATGCAATGATGGGCATTGATACTTTCTGGATACACATATGAAATCAAGTATAGGCAATCCTCTTTGCATTGCAATGCTGATGGTCTTTCAAGGCTACCCTTACTGGCACACCATCAAGAGCAGGGTCAGGAAGGAATCTTTTACTTGAACAGGTGGAAAACACACCTGTCACGGCAACTCAAGTGAAGAAAGTGACACGGGTTGACCCAGTACGCTCACAAATTATGGATTTCATGATGCATGGAAGGTTCTTACCTGACTATCAGGTGTCTCCTGACCTCCGCCCCTATGTGTCTAGGAGGACAGAGTTATCAACCCAATCTGGGTGTTTGTTGTGGGGTATGTGTGTCATTATCCCACCTTCATTAAGACTACATTTGTTGGAACAGCTCCATTCAAGTCACTGTGGCATAGTGCGCATGAAAGAAATTGCACAGAGCTATTTCTGGTGGCCAGGCTTAGACAGTGCCATTGAAGAAACGGCTAGAGCTTGTACCTCATGCCAGAGCATACGGAACGCACCTCAGTTGGCACATCTTCACCCATGGGATTGGCCTGAAAGGCCATGGCAATGTATCCATATTGATTTTACTGGCCCATTTGAAGGATGTATGTTTTTAATTGCTGTGGATGCCCATTCAAAATGGCCAGAAGTGTCTCTAATGCAGTCCACTACTACGGAAACCACTATTCAGACCCTGCGTGGCTTTTTTAGTCATGATGGTCTTCCAGAACAGCTGGTGAGTGACAATGGACCACAATTTGTTTCTCAGGATTTTGAAACTTTTATGAAGGCCAATGGAATACATCACATCAGGTCAGCACCATATCATCCTTCCACCAATGGACTTGCTGAAAGGTTTGTACAGACTATGAAGCAAGCTCTAAAATCTGCAAAGGGACATTCACCTCTTCAGAAGCATCTGGACAACTTCTTGTTGTCCTACAGAAACACTCCACAGGCTATAACTAAAGCATCTCCAGCTTTTCTTATGATGGGACGGCAGTTGCGCTCTTGCTTTGATTTGTTGAAACCACGAGACACACGGCAAGTGGTTCAATGCCAACAGCAGGATCAGGTCAGCAGACATTCACCAAGAACAAAGGACTGCACCTTCAGTATTGGACAGCCATTTCTCGCTTGAAACTATGCTTCAGGAGCTAAATGGGTCCCAGCAACGGTCATTGCCCAGACAGGGCCTGTTTCCTACTCTGTCCAGACAGCGAGTGGCCTAGTTTGGTGACGGCATGTAGATCAGTTGCTTCTCCATCATATCCATTCAGAAGATGCATCTCCAGCAGACATATCTGACTTCATCCTTACTGATGATACAACATCAGAGCATGAAACTACTGTTTCTGTCTCTCCTGCTCCAGCCACCCCTTCAATACCTTCAGCCTCCCTGGACCAACTGGATACAACATCCTCTCTGGTTCTGGCTACTTCCCCAATATCTGTGGTCACACTACCACCAATATCACCTTGTGGCGTGGGCACTCCAGAAGTTCACCGTAATCCACCTTGAGACAGAAGGCCTCCTAATCGGCTGGATATTTAGCTAGTGATGACCAATGTTCCCTGTAAGCTGCGCTGCTGCGCTGCAGCACAGCCCACCGCAGCTGCCAGCTCAGCGAATGCTGCCGGCAGCACACCAAATCTGGGCATGCTCCGTAGAGCTTCTCTGGCCCCAGGAGCCCTGAGGTAAGTTTGTGGGGACTGGGGGGGGGCCGCCAAGAGTGGAGGGGGGGCGAGTGGGAGCAGGGGGGAGTGCTGCCATGAGCAGGGGGTGAGCGGGAGCTGGGGGGTAATGCTGGGAGCCGGGGGAGTAACAGGAGCGGGGGGTGATGCCGGGAGCGGGGGGGGGTAATGCTGGGAGCAGGGGGACTAGCAGGAGTGGGGGGGGTGATGCCGGGAGCGGGGGAGCTAGCAGGAGCGGGGGGGGGTCATGCTGGGGGGGGATGCTGCTGGGAGCTGGGGGGGAACACAGCGAGCAACATGAGTTGCTCAGCTGCCCTCGCCCCTTAGAGTGAACATTGGTGGTGACCCCCTCTCCATTGGGCAGAATAATTCCCCGGGGGGTTGCCGGAGATGGGGCAGTCTACCCTCATCTCCTAGTTTAGCTCTTATTCTTTTTTTGGGGGGGGGAGGATTTATTCGGGGGGGGCTTTTTCATTAGAGGGGGAGGAATATGTGGTGTTTTGGACAACCTAGGGTCATTGGGGTTGTCATAGTGATAAATGGGAGGGTCGTTTAGGTGCTAGGGAAACCTGTCTGTCGGGTCCTCTCTTTCTCAGTTCTCTTTCAATAAAGACTCCTTACACAGCTCTGAATACGCTGCCTCTCCTTATTGGATCATAATTTGCCCTAAAACTCTACACTCATTACATCTCCTATTTCTAGAAGCCGGATGACTTCCTGACAGAGGAGCTGTTCATCAGTTGTGTCCCTGATGAGGGAAGGGGAAGGGTTATTGGAAAAGGGTTTTGTGATAAACGGGATTGTGTAACCCATATTTATTATCAACAGGACCCATCTGTCTGTTGTTATTGCAGCCCAAGAATGGTAAAAGGACTCAAGTCTGTTGTGGTAAAGTGGAAGATGGTTGCACTACAGAGATCCGAGGAGGTTTTGCAGGCTCTCAACCAAGTTCTCAAAATTGTGACTTGGGTGGAGGCAGAGGTGGAGGCTGTGATGTAGGTAGATTAGTGTTTGGGTGTCTGCCGTGTTATTGTTGTTGCCTGCCTCTGGGTTGTTCCTGTCTCCTGTTTTGTTGTCTCTATGGGTATTGGTATTCCTACTGGTAAAAAGAGTTGTAAGGTTGGAACATGTATGATGGCCTCCCGTTTGCCTGAGTATAAATTCTGAAGGTTCGGAGAGTGGCTCTTGAATCTTTCGAAGTGTGCATCATGTTATTGGTCTTTCAGAAAATAATTTCTTTTTATAAATGGCAGGTCCTTGATGATTGACTGTAATAGTTTAGGATCTGACGAATGTAGCCATGAGGAATGCTGCATGACAATTCCAGTGGCCATGATGCGGGCTGCTTCATCTTCAATGTCAAGGGCTACTTGGAGAGCTGTTTGGGAAATAAACTGATCTTCTCCGATGATGGAATGAAATTTCTGGTATATTGTCTATGAAGTCCGCCAGTTTTATATAATTCCAATGATCATAATTAGCTAATAAAGCACTATAGTTTTCTACCTGGAGTTGTACTGTGGATGATGTGTATATTTTCTGGCCAAGAAGAACCATTTTCTTATCTTTGTCATGAAGGTTAGACCTCTTGAATTGCTGTTTTGAGTTGTGATTAGCTGCCTCAACTACTAAAGAATCTGGAGCTGGGTGAGTAAACAAATACTCTGAGTGTGTAGGCGGAATATACTGTATGTATTAATGTATAAGCCGATCCGTGCGTAAGCTGACCCCCTGATTCTGAGCCCCAAAATAGACAAAAATTGCTGACTTACATATAAACTGAGGTCCACCCATGGCATCAGGCCTCTAGCTCCCCCACCCTGTGCCACCAGTTTCCCCCAGAGTCACCCACCGCTTCCCCTGCTGTGCCTGACACCTCCCGAAGCCCCTGGGAACAGCCGTCACTTTTCCTGCCATCCCCAAACCCTACCCAAAGCCCCAGGAACTGCAGCTGCTTTTTTCCCCCTGATCCCCTCCCTAACCCCTGGACCATGCCACCACTTCCCCTGCCATCCCTGACACCCTCCTTAACTCCTGGGCCATACTGCCAATTACTTGCTGTCCCTGACACCCCCCCAAGCCTCCAGGAACTGCTGCCACTTTTCACACCTACCCAACACACCCCCACACCTCGGGAACTGCCACTGCTTTTCCCACCATCCTTGACCCCCTCCCAAACCCCCGGGCCCTGCCACCACTTCCCCAGGCTGACCCCCCGGGGCTCCATTACCTGGCTGCTCTAGTCACTGGGGGTCCCACTCCTTGCTGTAACCTGGCTGGGGCTGACTGCACAACAGGGCCACTCCAGCCGCATGCTGTGGCTCCAGCCCAGAACACGCTCAGTAGATGCTCCAGGCTGGAGACTTAAAACTCCAGGGCTGGAGCTGCTGTATTGAACCGTGTATAAGCCGAGTGCCTGTTTTAAAGGCAATTTTCAGGCACAGAGATCTCGGCTTATATACAAGTATATATGGTAGTACTTTTTGTCAGCCTTCTTGCAGGGAGATTGGATGGGTGCCAGTGTTTGCCAGATGGTATTTGCTGGCTCAAGAAGGGCATCAATTCATGGGAAGTTGCACTCAGGTAGATGAGGCAGTCTATAGAATTTTTTTTAGAGTTTATGCTCAAAGCATGAAGCATCATGCACAGAAAGTTCAAGGGAGTCATCAACCCTCTTAAAGAGCTCTTGGAATTGTATAAAATCCTCCACAGATTTTGGAGGTGGCAATACTATAATATCATCTGATGAGGAGGAAGTATTCTGGGGAGGGGATGTTGTATCTAATATCTCACTCTCTTCAATTGGGTGCTGAACGTGATATACTGAGGTTGTATGTTCAGTGATTTTGCTTGAAGGCATTCATTTACCTGTTTCTCTAGGACTATTTGAGATAGAGAGTCTATAGTAGTGATTAGAGTATGGGGACCAAGGTTCCCATCTATGTCTATAATGGTGGTGATAATCTGAAGGAGCCCAATAATGCAGAGACCTTAGCCAGTAATGGGGACGCAGGTCTCTGTAATAATGATATGATTGAGAGCTGGACCAAATAGATGGGGGTGAGCGATTGGCCCCCTGATCAGTAACATCCTTCTCTCCTGAAAAGGGGGTTGGTGAGATTGAACCCTCTGAGCTGTAAGGAGAGGGAGATCTGTGAAGAGAGGAGAATGACAACATGGGAGGAGGAGGATCATTACATTCATGTGATAAATATCTCCTTTTCTCAGTCTGTTTGTGGGGAACTGAATGGTCTGGTTCCTTTATTGGTGCTGCGGTTTCATGATTGGTCCCCATGTGTTTAGATGGTGCCGAGAGATTTGAACGGTTTGGCTCCATTACTGGGGGCTGATGCAGCACTGAAGACTTTTCAGGAGATGACACTGCAGCAGTGAGGCACTGGAGGCTCCATTGTCAGTGCTGTGGTTTGAGCCGGGTCCAAAGTGTTGCTGGCTCTGAGATAACTGACAGTCTTTTTATGGCCGGTTTTGTGCTTGTGTCCTGAGGCAGATAATGGCCGTTTTATAGTTCTCTCTACCTGTGTACCACAGGGACCAGGAGTCTCATAGGTATGGGAGAAGGTAAGAGAGGAGGCAGGAGTTTTCCTGTTCTTTTGTCCAATTGCTTAGGCAGGATTTAGGGCCTCTTTGAATCTTGCTGAGTTGGTTTTTCCTGTTCCAAATCAGCAGGTGGCATGAGGGACTTTTCCATTAGTAAGAGCTTACCGCAGAGATCTCCATCACGCCTAGCTCTGGAGCTCAGGTTTCAGCAATGAACACATTTTTGGGAGATATGTTTCTTCCCTAGGTACTTTATACAAACTCAGTGGCCTTCCAACACTGGCATTGCATCTCAACAAGATTCACATAGCTTGAAGATGAGAGTACTAGACTCCCCCCCACCAAAGTGTGTGGGGGGATAAAAGTCAACTAAGATGAATTGAAAGTGTTGAAAGTCTGAAAATTTTGCTGTGAGATAAAAGTAAATGATGAGTGGGAGAATGAATTCTACTCCATCTGTTGTGATGAACGGTTAGGGGGAGCTGAGGGAGCCGAACTACACACGCTGCTGAGGGGTGCAAAACACAAGCACGAGACTCTTCAGTCCCATGCACGGCATGATGAGCACAGCTTTAGCATTATCCGATCTGGTGGCATGTGGACATGAACACACACCTAATGTGGGTCACCCACAGGGACACTTCTTGAAGGAGAACCTATTAATCTCATGAAGCATGCCAAATTCAAGGATTGCTTCAGGTACTAGATGGTCTCAAGATAAGGCCCTATGCAAATCACACTGCAGTAGTTTGTTTCTGAAGTGACAGATAAGCTAGAGTGCAGCACAATCTGCGTCTGAAAAGAAAGGTCATATTCATCTTGTCAGATGGAGATGCGGGAAAAAAGCGATCTTCGCTGTGGCTTCTGTTGGGCATCCAGGGGAAATTTCACATTTAACAAAACCACCAAGTTATAAACTTGAGACACAAAAGATAGTTGTGCTGTTTCAATAAGGAGTGTTGACTTAAGACAGAGACCATAGAAGACTGATATAGGGCAGAAAAGCAAAAATATGAAGCAGTCCAGTTGACTTGAAAGGTGCTGAAAGGAGTTTGTCAAGCTTAATGGGAATTGCTATAACATTACATTCCAGTAAGAACTCTGTCTCTTAAGGTCACTCTAAATGAGGGACTATGAATGTACACTGGAAATTTGTTTTTAAAGTACGGTATCAAAGTATTAGTCATCAGCAGTGGTGAAGAACAGCTTTTCCTCCAAAGAGGAGGTAAGAAATCTGTCTGTTGGACTGTAAACTAAGCATTGTAAGTTGCCATATATGAAGTCAAATGTAAAGGAAGGGATGCGAAATCAACAGAGAAGCAGTACTGGGGATAAAAAAAGCCCCAGGTGGTTTAACAATGAATTTTAGGGGTATTTCATTTTATTTTATTTTACGTAACAATGAATTTTAGAAGGAAAAGAAGACTATCATGCACCATGGATAAACAGACAGCTCATTTGTAGTCATGACAACAGGATCTCAGCTAACTTTTATACTCGCTATCACTTAAAACTTCAATAGTCAACATATTTTAATTTTTACCACAAACATCTAGGTGTTGTTATGTTAAGTGAAGTGCTGATTGACAGGAATCTTCACAGAGGCCTGTGGACTGGGATACACTTATTGGTAAACTGCTGGGCAGAGTAATGGCTGAAGTAGCCCAGAGGAGAATGCTTAAGTTGGTCACAGGCTGTGATGTCAGGGAGTGACCCCCAGGGTATGTCTATACTGACGGCGGCAAAATCGCTGCCATCAGCCCAGCATTCTGGAAGCAGTTAGAAGAGAGTCTCAACTCATTGCTCCGGTCCCAGAAGTCGGCCCGGAAGTCCTGGGGGCAAGGGGCATATGGGAAAGCCAACTCCAAGAACTTTGCGGTCGGCTTTCCTGAATGTGTACCAATGGCTAAAAAAGTCACCACCAGTTACACAAGGAATTTTACATTCCTTTCATAACTGACAGTCGACTGCCAACGAAAACTGGCCCCAATGTAGACTAGGACCCAGCAATGCACAAGGAAGTCTCCCTCACACTAGAGACAGGAAACTGCCATGGTATTACAGGACAAATGAGACTAAACTATTGCATGTCATAGGGCCAGGCAGGGAACAGAATGACACTCAGATGACAGGGATGACACCAAAGTCAAGGCCCCTGCAATGAAAGGGAATTAAGTGAGCTATGTCCATGCGATTGTAACAAATGACCTATATCCCCTATGGCAGATGAAGGAGAACCCCTCCCACCCCCAAGTTCCTTGCTATGCTGACCTGGGGGAAAATACCTGTCCAACCCCACCTATGGCAATCAGTTAGATTCTGAGCATGTGCACAAGAACCAGCCAGCCCAGCACCTGAAGAGACTTTTAGTACCATCCTCAAAGCTAAAGCTTAAACGCAGCCTACTCCAGCAGAACCGTCTTGCAGTAAACCTCAAGCCTGTGATTCTAAAAGGCATTAAATGGTGGATTCTGGCATGTCACTAGCATTAAATAATGGATTCTGGCATGTCACTAGCAGGATTACATTAGCAACACAGGTCCCTCTTCATCAGGAGAGGAAGTGAATTTTGATAACTAAAATCAACAAAAGAAAAACTAAAAGCAAAAAGTGGGGAGGGGGGAGAAAAGAAAAAGCTGTGTGGTAATTCTGCTGTAGCAAGCACTATTACAAAGAATCTCCCTGAACCCAGTGAAGTGGGCTTGCGAACAGGGGACTGCAAACAAGGGAGTTTGTCAGGGAAGGAGTTGGTGCCAGGTGCGTCCAAGGTAAGTGATTGCTGTGTCTTTTTCCCTACAGGTGGTTTGCTGACTGTGTGTTTGTGTCTTTTTCCCTACAGGTGCTTGCTGTTAGTTGTGGGACTGTGCTTATGTGATTGGGTGGGGGTTGTTTGTGTCATTGTTCCCTGATCACCTTTAATCACCAGCTTCTAGCAGCCTTGTGATTGGCCTGCCCCTGTGTGACTAGCAAGGGGCAAGGGCTGACCTAGGCAGAGAAGGCCTTTAAAAGGCACTGCTTGAGTGACCAGAGGGAGCTTGCGAACAGGGGACTGCAAACAGGGGAGTTTGTAAGGGAGGTTGGGGAGGAGTTTGGTGAGGCCAAGATGGTGAAGAGGAGCCGTACTGCTGGTGCCAGCACCCCTGCTGTTTCCTTTGCCTCTGTTTGCAGCTAGACAGACTGTCTGTCCATGGATATCTCCACCCAAACCCTGGTGTGGAATTGCAGGGAGTGTGGCCTACATTTTCCTGCCACTGATGATCAGGCTAGGGAGATGAGCCTATGTGATAGGTGCCTACTGGTGGCATCTCTTTGGAAACAGGTAGGAGAGTCACAGGAGGAGGTGTCACGACTCAGGGGTATCTATGCCCTTGAAAAGTTCCTTGACAGTGTCCACAATGAGACCTGCAAGGAGGAGGTCCCTATCCCAGTGCCAAGGGCTACTGCCACAGCTCTGGAAATGGATGGGATGCCTATGGCAGAGGAAGGACACTGGCAGCTGGTCACCTCTGGCAGCAGACAGTGCTCCACGCCTGCTCACATCCCACCATCCATTGTGGTGAGGAACTGTTATGCGGTGCTGGACACACTAAAGGAGATAGAGGAGATGCCATCCACCCCAAAGGCTGGGCAGATCACAGCCACCTCACCTAAGAGGAAACATAGGGTTGTGGTGATTGGGGAGTCACTTCTGAGAGGAACAGAGGCACCCATCTGTCGCCCTGACAAGGCCTCTAGAGAGGTATGCTGCCTGCCAGGTGCCCATATTCGTGATGTAACGGAGGAATTGTCTAAAATCATCCGGCCCTCAGACTACTACCCCATGCTTCCTATCCATGTGGGTACCAATGATACTGCAAGAGGTGATCCTCAGCAGATCAAAGGTGACTTCAGGGCTCTGGGAGCGAGGGTGAAGGAGTTTGGAGCACAGGTGGTGTTCTCCTCGATCCTTCCAGTCAAGGCTAGAGGCCTGAGGAGAGACAGATGCATCCTAGAGGTGAATGCCTGGCTGCGAAGATGGTATGGTCAGGAGGGATTTGGCTTCCTTGACCATGGAGTCCTGTTTCAGGACAGAGGATTGATAGGCAGAAATGGCCTTCACCTGTCCAGGAAGGGGAAGAGCATGTTTGGGCACAGACTGGCTGACCTAGTGAGGAGGGCTTTAAACTAGGTTCAACGGGGGAAGGAGACCAAAGCCCACAGGTAAGTAACAATGTGGGTGATCTGGGGGAAGGGATGGAACTTGGGGGGTGCTGGGATTGTATCAACAGCAATAAAAGAGAAAGTAGTTGGAACATGGGGGGGAATCAAATAAATGTCTTAAGTGCTCTACTGAAACCCCAATATGTGAGGAGAGTGGGGGAGGAGAACTCCAAGGAAAAACGCAAGGAGGTTTATGTAATAGAATTGGAAATCAACATGACAAAGTAGGACAATCGACCGGGTATCTTAGGTGCCTGTACACTAATGCAAGGAGCCTGGGAAATAAGCAAGAAGAATTGGTAATACTAGCACAGACAAGGATCTATGATATCATAGGAATAACGGAGACGTGGTGGGATAGTGTGCACGACTGGAGCTCTGCCATGGATGGGTATAAACTGTTCAGGAAAGACAGGCAGGGACGAAGAGGGGGAGGAGTAGCGTTATAAGTAAAAGAGCTCTATGACTGCTCAGAGCTCCATTATGGAAGTGGAAGCGTGCCAGTAGAAAGTCTGTGGGTTACATTGAGAGGGGCAAGCAACAAGGGGGATGTTGTGGTGGGTGTCTGCTCTAGACCACCAGACCAGAAACAGGAGGTGGATGAGGTGTTCTATGAACAACTAGTGGAAGCTTCTAGATCACAGGCCCTGGTGCTGATGGAGGACTTCAATTACTCTGACATTTGCTGGGAGGCCAATACAGCAGTGCATGGGCAATCCAGGAAGTTTTTAGAGAGTGTTGGGGACAACTTTCTAGTGCAAATACTAGAGGAACCAACTAGGGATCTTGCACCGCTCGACCTGCTGCTCACAAACAGGGAAGAATTGATCAGGGATGTAGAGGTAAATGGCAAGCTAGCCAGTAGTGACCATGACATGGTTGAGTTCAGGATCCTGATTAAAGGAAGGAAGGAAAGAAGCAAAACAAAAACCCTGGACTTCAAAAAAGCAGATTTTGGCTCCCTCAGGGAACGGATGGGCAGGATCCCTTGGGATGCTAATCTGAAGGGGAAAGGAGTCCAAGAGAGTTGGTTACATTTTAAAGAAACCCTGCTAAGGGCACAGGAAGTTGCCATTCCAATTAGGAGAAAGAACAAACATGTGAGGCAGCCAGAATGGCTTAGCAGGGAACTCTGTTCTGAGCTTAAAAATAAAAAGGGAGCTTACAGGAAATGGAAGCTTGGTCAGATGACCAAGGAGGCATATAAAGATATTGCTAGAGACTGCAGAGATAAAATCAGAAAGGCCAAAGGACAAATGGAGTTGCGGCTAGCGAGGGATGTAAAGGATAACAAGAAGGGGTTCTACAAGTATGTTAATAACAAGAAGAAGATCAGGGATGGTGTAGGTACCTTGCTGAATAGGGCAGGCATCCTTGTGACAGAGGATGAGGAAAAAGCTGAAGTGCTCAATGCGTTTTTTTGCTTGTTTTCACGGGCGGGGTCAGCTCCCAGCCCACTACCATGGGTGTGGCAGATGGGAGAGAAGACAACAGGCCCTTGGTGACGGAAGGTCAGGTTAGGGACTGCTTAAAGAAGCTGGATGAGCACAAGTCCATGGGGCCGGACGAACTGCATCCAAGAGTGCTAAGGGAATTGGCTGATGAGATAGCAGCACCGCCGGCCGTTATCTTTCAAAACTTATGGAGAACGGGGGAGGTGCCAGAGGATTTGAAAAAAGCAAATGTAGTGCCTATTTTCAAGAAAGGGACAAAGGAGGATCCGGGGAATTAAAGACTAGTCAGCCTCACCTCAATTCCTGGAAAAATTATGGAGCAGATTCTCAAAGAATCCATCCTCAAACACTTAGAGGAAAATAAAGTGATCAGGAACAGTCAGCATGGATTTACCAAGGGTAAATCATGTCTGACCAATCTCATTTCCTTCTATGAGCAGATGACTGGTTTTCTGGATGCAGGAAGAACCGTTGATGTGATATACCTTGATTTTAGCAAGGCTTTTGATACAGTTTCCCACAGCATTCTCATTGGCAAATTAAGGAAGTATGGGTTGGATGGGTGGACTATAAGGTGGATAGAAAACTGGCTAGATCAACGGTTTCAGCCTGTAGGAATCAATGGTTCCATGTCTAGCTGGCAGCCAGTCACGAGTGGGGTGCCCCAAGGGTCGGTCCTGGGGCCGGTTCTGTTCAACGTTTTCATCAATGATCTGGATGATGGAATAGACTGCATTCTCAGTAAGTTTGCGGATGACACCAAGCTGGGGGGACCAGTAGACACCTTGGAGGGCAAGGACAGGATTCAGGGAGACCTAGGTAAATTGGAACAGTAGGCCAATAGAAATCTTATGAGCTTCAATAAGGACAGGTGTAAAATCCTGCATGTGGGACAAAAAAACCCATGCACCGCTACAGGCTGGGAAACATTCAGCTAAGTAGCAGCAGTGTAGAAAAGGACCTGGGGGTCATGGTGGATGGGAAGCTAGACATGACTCAGCAGTGTGCTCTTGCTGCCAAAAAGGCCAATGGCATACTGGGCTGCATCAAAAGAAGTGTTACCAGCAGATCAAGGGATGTGATCATTCCCCTCTATTCTGCACTGGTGAGGCCACATCTAGAATACTGTGTTCAGTTTTGGGCTCCCCACTACAAAAAGGACAGGGACATGCTAGAGAGAGTTCAGAGGAGGGCAACCAAAATGATTAGAGGGCTGGAGCACAAGCCCTATGAGGAAAGACTGAAAGCATTAGGCTTATTTAGTATGCAGAAGAGGTTGAGGGGGGATTTGATAGCAACCTTCAACTACTTGAAGGGATGCTCTAAGGAAGATGGAGCTCGACTGTTCTCGGTAATAATAGAAGACAAAACGAGGACCAATGGTCTCAAGTTGTGGTTAGGGAGGTGGAGGCTGGATATTAGAAAAAACTTTTTTACTAGGAGAGTGGTGAAGCCTTGGAATGAGCTGCCAAGGGAGGTGGTGGAGTCTCCATCTTTGGAGGTGTTTAAGGCCTGGCTGGACAAAACCATGACTGGGATGGTTTACTGGGAGTGCTCCTGCCTCTGGCAGGGGGTTGGACTAGATGACCTATGAGGTCCCTTCCAACCCTATGTTTCTAAGTATGTTTCCATCTGCAAACACCTTGTGTGTACACTGAATCTAGGTAAATGTTAGCCAGTTAGCCATTCAGTAACTTATGTATTTTTGGATATAGCCCTCCTTCTGAGATATTTTGGAAAATCAGGTCTTAAACTGTTAACAATTATTACATTTTTACTAAACTAATGCAATACTTGGGCTGTATGTATGAAAACTGCTGCATAAATGTATAACGACCAATTTCTCCCTTGCTGTCTCAATCATGTGAAGTTAGAGCAGTGGTTTTCAAACCATGGGTCAGGACCCAGGACTGATTGAAATCTGCACTGTACCTTCACTATGGCCTTTTAACCTCCATCTTCTACTGGGATTGTTAGAAGAGGGCTAATGGAATTCAATGGAAGCATGCAAGAGCTGCTTGGGAAAGTTGACAATAGTTAATACATTTTAGGTAGCTGGACTGTAGTGTCCAGTTTACCCAGAAGAGGAGCTAGATAAAGGACCTGTATCCCAAAAGACAGTGTTTAAGAGCCACAGAGAGTGCTTAGTGTCTGCTCAGATCCAGCAAGCCGAAAGCACAGTAGTTAGATCCAAATATAGCACCCTAGTGACCTATCACCAGGGGGAGCGTCTCCAGTATGCACAGCCCAGAATCCTTTCCCAGACACTACAACAATTCCTGTAAAGTGGTGTTTTTCAAACTTAGGGTCGGGACCCGGTACTGGTTCGCAGACCTTCAGATGCTGGGTCGCAGCGCCCCCTGCTGCCACTGCCAAAAGACTGGAATGCATTGCTCCAAGATGTAATTGCTGGGTCACGGGCGTACACAATCTTTTTTCCAACTAGGTCCCAAGGAAAAAGGTTTCAAAACCACTGCTGTAAATTATCGTGACAACCAACAAGCATTCTAGTGCATCTTTTATTCTGAGCCACCAGAGAGGTAAACTTTGTGGGATTTTCTCCCATGAAAGCTCTTGCAAAAAATAAAATTGTTAGTCTAAGAGCCACATAAGTCCTTGTTTGTTTGGTAGAGTAAGAGATAGCTGCAGACAGTCCTACCTTGGAACAAGGACAGAAAACAAGATGCTGGGCATCTGACTGCAGTAAAATGGCAAATCCCGTGGTCAAAAGGAAGAATTCCATGTCATATTAGAAAAATGACAGATACAACCGTAGAACGGCAGAGCCCACAGGGCCTTGATTGAGATGGATCAAAATTCTGAAGAGAGAGTGTTTCAGGTCCTGGCAGTTTCAGAAAGATATCACTGAATCAGTTTATGCTTGGTTCACTTTTTAAGGGAGCCACCTACAACCATAAGGTTGAGATTTTTTTTTTTTTTTTTTTTTAAAGGAAGAAAAAGGGAGGCTGGTCATGACACTAATAAAACCTTACCATAACACAAACACATCCAAAATTGACAGCCCCAGGACAGATTTTTTTTTTATTTTTAATTAAAAAATGTCAGTTTGATTTTCAATGTTTAGGTTCATAAATGTGTATTTAATTCAGAATTACTGTCTTAAAGTTTGTTTGCGGGAAAACACTACAGTTTTTTCTCAAAGCTCTTCTATCCTTTAAATAATTGATTGTAAGAATCTATCTTAATGCTATCTAAAAACAACTTTTAGCCTGGAAACATCTTTTATTGCATATCCAATGTACACTCCAGTAAATGAATCTAACTCCCCACTTCACAAAGCTTTTATAAGAAAATATATTTTTGCGCCAAGAACTCTTGAAGCAAATACTCTGGATTATTATTTCTCCTCTCTCACTATTCCACATTAGCTTTATTCATTTGGGAAAAAAATACTCAGGCACCTAGGAGACCACTAATGCCTAATTATTAGTGATTATGATAGGCAGCACATAGGATTTCATTAAAACTTCAGAGCTGAGATGAACAATTAAATAAATCTTACAGTAATAGTTTCTGTAAATTGTAAATGAAATCGATTTTCTAATAAAGCCCAATCAGAATGTTTTAGCAGACAACATTAATGGTATTATAAGAGCTCTTTGCTGGTCTTGGAAACCATCCTGATCAAACAACAAGGGGCTTCTGGCTAGCTGGTTCAGAGAATTTATAGAGGAATATTCAAATCTAATCTCTAGATTGCTGATATTAAGCAGGCATGTGAAGTTCAGGGAATGGAGGAGAGATAAGAAAGCTTTTAACACTGGCCAGTAGTAATCTAAAGTTGTTTCCATTTTATAAGTCTTTGGCAGCCTCCGTAGAACTAGTTAGTGCAATTCTATGAATGTTTTTAAACATTACATTTTACGGCTTTTATCTCATGTGACTCTCCATAGTATTGGTACATGAATAACTCATTTCTCAGTTCAGGGTTTGAATCTAAAAATTGAAGAAAAATACCTAAGGAAACATTTTTCATTCTTTTTCAGAACCAGAAATGTTAAAAGAAAAATCATTTTGGATTGAAGAAAAAATATTTTATTTTCTTATATTTTAAAATTTTAATAAAATTGAAACAAAATTTAAAACAAAGCAGTTTTGAACAAAAAAGTTGTAATGTTTTGTTTGGAAAATTTAGAAATGAAATATTTAAACCTTTTTCAGATTTTTTTACTGAAATAATTTAGTGCATTTGCAATCGAGGTCCAAATTAAAATATGTGATTTCTACTATATCACTTAGTTTAAAAGGAGAGAGAACTACCCAAAGAATGGAGGGAAGTAAAATAGGAAAAGTGGACAGACTACAACAAGTTTGGTTACATACAATCAAGGGTTAAAGTAGGCCACTGATCTGGGGCCCATTATTTTTAGGGGCTCAGCATTCCAGGCCCCCTAAAAACGGTGCTGGAATGCTGTTCCAGGGCCCATCATTGAAAAATAGTGGGCCCCAAAATGAAGTGTTCTGATTCCATTTTCTATTTTTAGGGGCCTGAATGTTGCACCCCCAAAAATATGGGCCCCGGAACAGCGCTCCCCTGCATTCCAGCAGGGGAGGGGGAGGGGGGCAGAGGCTTTCCAGGGCAGGGCCCAAGCCCCACCCAAAACCCTTCCCCTTCAAGGTCCTGCCCAAACCTAGGGCCTGCCTCCACACCCCCCTCCCCAAGCCGGGCACAGATCACGCTGTCAGCCTGACCTGGGGCCTACCGCCTCTTCCATAGCTATGCTGGCCCCGGTAAGTACTGGGATGGCCGGCTCACACGGGGGGGGGGGGGGGGGGAGGGGGGGCTAGGGGGTGGATTTTGGGGGTGGTATGGGGGCTGGGGTGTTTTTGGGGGTGGATTTTGGAGACAGGGAATGGATAATGGGGGCAGTAGCTGGGATGTGGGAGGGTGGCCCACCTGATTAGGAGGGTTCTGGGGCCCACCAAATTATACTTTAACCCCTGCACACAATATAAGTAATTGTTCCTTGTTTTTCATCCTATCCTCTTCCATCCCAGGACAGCTATTTTATTCCAAGACAACAGTGGACATGGCAAGAAATTCTGATGGTAAATAAGGGAAATCGACTTTTCTGAGACATTCTTTGATGCACTATACAGCCAAAAGCTGCTGCTGCAAAAGAAAATAATCTACTCTACATGGTAGTGACAGATCACAGTATTAGGAAAGGAATACTATAAATTTCCATTGTCTTTGCCCCATCTCTTACTGCTAAGAGACACTAATGTTTCAAATTATTTAACATCTACCACCATAATGGTGCCAAGCCAATGCTATGATAGAAATACTTATGTAATGCATATATAAATTGATTAACACCGATGCCATCCAAAGAATTCCAGGAAGAAAAGCATTAAATTCATTTCTATCAATAACACATCCCTCCAGAGGTGAGGCTTCCACAAAGGTAACATAAAACAGACCATTGAAAATAGTCATCTGTATGAATCATAACAGAAATAAACGAGTATACTCGCATTTTGATTGAAGACCAAAACCACAGAAGTCAGGTAGTACGTAGCTCAAAGAAGACAAGCTGTATATACAGCCATTCATTTATAAATGAAGGATATGTGCTGAATGAAATAACCAGTTCAGACCAAGAATAACTCCACTAAATTCTGTAGCACAATGGATAACACAAAGGAAAGGTTCCAAAAACTGAGGTGATCTAGAAGAATGCTAATTAGGAATGCACCTTATTTCAAATGGTAAATTTGCCACAAAAAATTGTAATTATTGCAAGTTGGTTTCCAGAAAAGGAATCAGAGTGTACCTGAGAACTCTCTGGTTAGGTGAAATTATATGGCTTGTGTTATGCAGAAGGTCAGATTAGTTGATAATAACAGTCCCTTTTGGCCTTAAAAAGTCTATGCATTCCTGTTGCTCAGACATACCCAAGAAAGAAACTGGCAAATGATTCAGTGAATCACATAGTAAACAAAGCATCGGAGAAAGTCAGAGACAAATAAAGCTTCCCAGGAGGGTCGCTGAAGAAAAGTGGAATTTAAAAATTTTTGTTTTAAGATTTATTTGTATTATAAATTTCTACTGAAGGAAAAGAGAGCTAATTGAAAGGCCCTTTTATATGCTTTGGAATATTAAAACAGTATACATAAATGATTGTTGTTTTAAGACAAAGTATTGACAAATGCTTTAATATCAAGTATTCCTAAAAGTTAGGAGAAATACTCACAGTTGCCTTACCACGAATTGAAAACTGGTATTCC
This sequence comes from Podocnemis expansa, assembly GCA_007922195.1. Lineage (NCBI taxonomy): Eukaryota > Metazoa > Chordata > Testudines > Podocnemididae > Podocnemis > Podocnemis expansa. Next base: position 12,817,724 of record ML682018.1, on the reverse strand, counting down.
TGACCACTGAAACCTCATCAGAATCCACGGAGCGACAACCATAAGCATCCTCATGTCCATGCACCATTCTCCCAAAGGGTGTTTACATCCATTAAAAATAAAAAACAAAAACAAAAAAAAACACACACAAAGGCCTTTCTCATATTCCCCAGGAACTTGCCACACTTCGTCACCTCACCTAGAAGTCCATATATCCACCCAAAAGTGGGAAAGTAAACATATCCTCACCTATTAAAGGAACAGCAATTTCTACAATGACAGATGTCATGCACACAGACTGATCTATACAATTGAGGATCCCTTTCTCAGCACTGAGGTTCTGTTGTCGTTATGGGCTCATTTCATTTCAGTCACATAAATGTACTGATATTTTAATTTTTTCCAAAATTCTGTCTTCTCTTTCCTTCTTTATTCAAATTTGTTTCTTCATCTGTCAGAAAATGGGAGTTGTTGGCCTTGAATGCTGAGCTAGTTTTCTGAATGAACACAAGAATGTGATGGAGAGAAATTCAATGAGAAATTCAGAACCCATTTCATAAACCCAGAGGACAATGAAAGGGCTGCTGGCACGATATAGAGGAAGGAAACAGGATTCTGATGTGAAAGGCTGCTATCGAATTACTCAATTACCATTCATTCACACATTAATGGAAAGAAGGGAAAGGAGTCAATTGAACTGACTGGTTTTTCTAATCAGTGTGTGCACATGTGCACGTATGTGCAAACACATGCATGCACACACATTTCCATGGCTCATATTTCAGTCAGGCTAATCAACAGATGTTTAAATAAGAGCAATAAACAACAATTTTGTGACAGAATTCAGGAACTCCTGCAGCATCCACTATGTTTCTCATATCAAAGCACTTTATAGACAGCTGTTCCCCACAATACTAATTTTGATGCATTCTCTCTGAGATTTTGCACTCCTAACAGTAACTTCATCTAGTCTGTTGTGCTGCACATATATTCATCACAATACTGAGCCTATGAAATCTAACAGGTCAAACCGAGAGAAAATCATATCTAGACAAACACAGAACCCAGAAGATAAGAAACACAATTTTAATTGCTTCTTCTGTGTTTGACTCTGGGGCCTAAAATACTTCTAGGAATAGGTCCAAAAATCAGATAACCCAACAGATACAACTGACATCACTCAAACAGAGAGGAAATGCTAGAGTGTGCTTCAGAAATGGGAGATGATCATTGAGATTTGGAGAGAATTATACATCCATATTGATTTTGGATGAACAACCCATATTTTTTTGAGCAAGCAACAGAAGATGATTTTCTTCCAAAAAGCATATGAATTTCTGCAGTCTGCCTTTCTGAGAGTGTTGCTGAGAAAAAAAGGTTGCAACTACTAAATCATTTTTTTAGATTTTTTTCATATTATTTATTCAAATACTTTCATTTAAAATATTAAAATAGCTTTCTGAGGCTGTTTCAATAAATATTTTATCAAATTGATATTAAAGAAAGTAAATAAATGAGCAAATCGAACCAATGTTACAAGAAGTCACTCAGCCAGAAAATGGTTTCCTTCATACTCTCTTTGCAGAGACAAAGAGGCTAAACCCTACACCAAAATCAGCTTTTTGGGACTCTCTCACTTCAGAAATCTTCCAACAAAGAGGTGCACAATCAACACATGACCAAATACTACAACTATGTGAGTACTGCATGACCATGCACACACAAAATAAGCAAATCATAAGAAACGATGTTTGAAATAAATTTGTTTCAGCCACTTCCTCTCGCTTTTTATGTTTACTTCCCATAAGAATTCATGCAGTGCTTGAAATGTGTGTGGAAAGCAAACATTGGGTTAGTCTCAAATACTTAAATGCTGAATTATAAATTTATGCAAGTATTTATGCTAGAAACTCAGTATATTTTTCTCTCACACAGCTAAATTTAATCTGTATGCCAGTCTCCATTCCGGAATGTATCCTAAAAGATTAAAAACCTACATCCTGGTGAGTTACCATGGCAACTCCTTCCTATATGTGACCTTCAGAATGTCAGATGCAGGCCTTAATTACATCTCAACTTAGTTGCATCCAAAGAGAAACTGTTAAATTATAAAATATGTTTATAACTGAAAAGGAAAGAAAATTTCAATACAGGTAATTTCAGCCATTGAAGTCAACAATTTATAGAATTTATTATAAAAGTACAGTTACCTTCACAAGCTGTTCTTCAAGACGTATTGCTCACATCCATTTCCAGTTAGGTGTACGTGCACCAAATGCTGGAAATTCCAGGCTGTTCTCTAACAAACTTTCTCCTTCGCCAACCTCATCCCACTCTCTGGTGGCCTCACAGTCCCCATTCTGTCTTGAAACATCCTCCCTGCTCCCCTCCAGCTTGCTGCCATCTCTTTTCCCTCTCCAAACTCCTCCCAACTTTTCTTTTCCCTTGCACAAATTCCCATCTCTCTTCTCTCTCTTCAGTGGCACCTTCCGCTCTCCATGTTTACCTTCAGTCTATTCACTTTCTTCTATTGCAATCATCCTTGCTGGACTCCTACTTCCTCCCCAATTACTACTCTTCCCCCACCCCAATTTCTACTTCTCTCAGTAACCCTCCTCCCCAAATCCTCTGGTCTCCCTGCAGCCCGTGCCCCACACTCTTGAACTTCCCTCATCCCCTGGAACTTACTACTTCTTGATTCACACCCTCTGGAATCCCCTTTCTCCCCTCTCCTTTATTCTTGAGGTTCCTCGTCCTTCTGTCCTGTCCCCCGCCTCCTCTGGGGTTACCTCTTCCTTCTGTCCTGTCTCCCATCTCCTCCATGGTTATCTCTTCCTTCTGTCCTGTTCCCTTCAAGGTCAACAATCTACCCTATCTGGCACCCCCATTGCTCCTACTCTCCCAGCAAGTATCCTGGGCATCTGTCCTAACTCCCTGTCACCCTGCTGTCTGATTTATCACAGTCTCTGCCTTGTTCTCCCTGTCCTCTCCCCTTCCCATTATCTTGGCTCTCCTGGAATTGCCTCTCACTGTCTCCCCTTACTTCCCCCTCCCTGCATCGAGTCCTCCTACTATCCACCCTCCTTCCCTCAGGCCCATGTGCATTACCCTCTCAACTGGCATCAAATCTCCCTCCACCATGCCTCACTTGGTAGACATTATTTCCATGATCTGTCAGCCCCAGTGTCTCTCCCCAAGGTGCAAATGGGGAAGGGAGGGTATCACTGCTCCTCCATCACCCAGCCAAGACCCACCTTCACCCTCTGCCTGGAGCCTTCTGCAGAGCAGGAAAGGGAGGGGCTGAGCAAGTCACAGCTGTGGCCTTCTGCCAGCCCAACAGATGACAGAGTAGCCCCTATTGGCAGGGGGCCTAGCTGCAGCTAAAGCCCATCTATTGAGCCTAACTAAACAGAAGAGGGCTGCCCAAAAAAGAGAGGGTGTGTGTTGAGAGCAGTTGCCGTGTCAGATTCTCCTTTATTCGTCAGCTCTGCTTTCTCTCTTTCTTCCCCTCCACAACCAGCCAAAAACTGGGAAAGGGAAGAGGACAATGTCACATGCCCCTTGCCCACACCGGACTGTCAGGGGAATTGCCCCTTCTGACACCATCCAAGGAGTTCAGCCTTGGAATTTTCAAAGTCACCATTTGCCCAGTCAGATGTTGGTCTCTCTGACTGTAAGTCTCAGGGATGCAAGGTACTTTAATAATCCTGGCATGTGATGGATACCTGTTGCTCACTATCAGCACCAGAGAAGACTCAAGTACACAGAGAAAAGCAGGGACATTATTTGCTATGCAGCAACAATGGCAAATGCTTCCATACTTCACTATTTCATAGGTCCATATGCTCCGTTATGCCTTCCACTTTCCACCCCCACAGACTTCAGGATATAACAATCGCATATACTACTCTATACTGACTCAGCTTTGCCCTCTGTGCCCCACTTCTCTGAATTTTTCTAAAATGACCCTTTTGGAAGTGTCCTTACATGACCAATGGATACCAAGTGGGGTGTACCAATGCATGACTCCGGTTCGTCTGTGCAGCTGTGATGGCCAGACAGCACAGGAGTGCAATATGACAGAGATGAGTCCAAGTCTATCTTCTAAAATAACATGACTTTTATAGTATTTAGAGGCAAACAGTTACGATGACAAACCATGAGCAAATATAACTTGTCACAGAGCAAGAAAAGAATTTTGCTCACTTGCTAAGGTCCTAACAGCAAAAGATCAAATCGAGGAAAAATAAATGGCAGTGATTTGAAAATAACAACCAGTAATTTCACAATAATTATCTAATAATTGCTCTGTGATTTCTCTCTTGTATTAATGAGTTGCTAATCATAGCACTGGCCAAGCAATGCCCTGAGAATAGGAGTAAGCAAAAGGTGGGGATACATAGTGGAGGATGAGGGGGAAGGATCTAAGCACCAAGCAATGGGAAGGATATTTTAAAATGTTAATCCAAATGTCCCGGTTGCTCAGGGCTGGGCAGAAATGCCCCCCCCAGAGCAGTGGTTCCCAACCTTTTCTCTGCCATGGCAGACCTTGAGATCTTCAAATTTTTCGAGACACACCACCGTTAAAAACTCATGAATATTCAAATGAACTTAAATTACTTATAAATATGCATGAACCATGGCACAGTGTTTCTGAAATCCTGCTACGGAGGGTAGTAGGGGTAGCAGAGCAGGGGTGGCAAAACATGGGAGGTCAGGAGTCATATCCAGTGGCAGGAGTGAGTGTGGGGAGCACAGCAGGGAGGAGGTGGCAAAAGAGGACAAGGGGAGCCATGTGGGCAATAGCACAAAGGTGGCAAGAGAGGAGAGGGGAAGGGAGAACAAGAGTGGCTTTGGGGGGGGTCAGAGGGGAACCTGGGGAGTTGGAAGGTAGGGCAGGGGAGCATGGCGCAGCACCCACTTCCCCCTTCTCTACAGTAGCTCCCTGCCACCCAGGGCAAATCCTCACCCCACTGGTGCTCCCTCCCACCCCAGTGGGTCCTGTCTTCCCCTCCCCTGGCCCCCCTGCTGCCGGCCCCCTGCTGCCCCAGACCCTCCCATCACTTCAGGGGCAGAACTAGGCCTCCAACCACCACCTACATCCCCCCCACAGCCACCCCACCCCCCAGCTAGACCCTCCCAACCAAACAGCCACCCCACAACCCCAGCTACACACCCTCTGCTACACATACACACACCCCTACCCCACACAATCCCCAGCAGCCCCCCCCCCCAAAAGCCCTTACCTGGGCTGTTTGCAGGCTGCTGACATGAGATGCTCCACCTTGCAAGGAGGAGATTCACACACTCCCTGCCTCTGGCCTCCAGCAGCAATCTGCTGGCTGGGTTAAGGTAGAGCGGGGTTTAAGGCGGAGCCACCAGAACTCTGTGTTCTGGCCGCTCCTGCTATGTTTAGGGGGACCCCAGGAACTCCACCTTCAGGTGCCTTCCTCTATTTTTAGGGGGGCCAGAACACTGCCTGCCTAAAAATAGAGGGCCCCCAGAACTGTGTTCAGGTGCCTTCCCCCTTACTTTAACCTCTCCCTTTTCCCAGTGCTGCACAGCTCATGTGGCTGGGCTGAGCAGGGAGGGAACTTTAATCCCAGTTGTTGGTGATGCTCACGGCACACTGGTTGGGAACCACTGCCCTAGAGCTACACTATCACACGTAAACAGACAAATTTACATATGCTAATGAGACACAGACATCCTAGAAGCAAACGGTGTTTGGAGGTAGGTGTGCGCTGTTAACAGGGCCCAGTATAGAGAGGAAGTCTGCCTTGGCACAGAATTCCTGTGTAATTTGGTTGGTCCAAACTTATCAGAGCTTGTAGTGGCCTGAGCAGTTTCAAAAAGTCCTCTAGCTACGGAAAAGTTAATTCTTTGAATGCCCAAATCCCACTAAACCCCAGACGAGCACTGCAATAGCTATTGTACCTGGCCAAGCTTTTCAAAATACGTTGACCGAAATGACTGGCCCAAGATCCTAAAATAAATCTATAGCAGGATCAACTGTTGAACCCAGATCTTCTAAAACCTGTTGTGGCCGGGTGCTGGCCTGCTACTGCCTTGCTCCGTCCATCCTCCCTGGCGTCTCAGGCTTGGGGTAGATCAGCCACCTGGTTAGGTCCCTCCTTACCTAGGTCAGGGTTGCAGGCTCCCAGTCCCTCTAGCTGAGACCTCTCTGGTTAAGGCTTCTGGCTCTCCCCCCCGTAGAAAGGGGAGGGGAAAGGTGTGCCCTGCTCTGGCAGCTCCTGCAAGGGGCTTCTTTTTCCCCTTTGTACTGCCACTTCAGCCTCTTGGCTTCCTAGCCCACAGGCAAACCTCTGAGGCTTCCTTCCACTTCCCTCCTTCCTCCTCTGTGTTAGAGGAGGTGTGGCTTTTGTAGGGCCTGGGCAGCCCCTAATTGGGCTCAGCCATCTCTAATTGCCCTGCAGCTGTCTCTCCTTTCCCTGTTGGGCACAAGGCTTTCAGCATTCTGGGGCTGACAACCTACCCTCAATCACCCTTCTCCTGCCTCTCTCACGGCGGAGAGGCTGGGGCCGGCCTACTGGCACTTCAACAACAGCCTGCTGGAGGACGTGGGCTTCGTGGCATCCTTCCGCGAGTTCTGGCTAGCCTGGCGGGCGCAGAGGCACACCTTTCCCTCGGCGCGGCGCTGGTGGGACATGGGGAAGGTGCGCGCCCGGCTCTTCTGCCATGACTACACTCGGGGGGCCAGCCGGCGGAGGGATGCGGCGATAGAGCAGCTGGAACGGGAGGTCTTGGAGCTGGAGAGGCGCTTGGCCACCAGCCCCGAGGATCCGTCCCTTCGCGGAGCGTACCGGGAGAAGTGGGAGGAGCTCCGGGCCCTCGAGGACCTTCGGGCCCGGGGAGCCTTTGTTCGATCCCACATCCACCTCCTCCGGGAGATGGACCGCGGCTCCCGCTTCTTCTATGCCCTGGAGAAACGGAGGGGGGCTCAGAAGCATGTCACCTGCCTCCTCGCTGAGGATGGCACCCCCCTCATGGACCCGGAGGAGATGCGTGGAAGGGCCAGGGCCTTCTACGCCAGCCTTTTCTCCCCGGATCCGACCGAAGCCGACGCCCGTAGGGTGCTCTGGAATGAACTCCCCGCGCTCAGCACGGGCAACCAGAACCGGCTGGAGCTTCCTCTCACTCTGGCCGAGTTCACGGAAGCCCTCCGTCGCATGCCCAATAACAAGTCCCCGGGCATGGACGGGCTGACCGTGGAGTTCTACCGCGTGTTCTGGGACGTCCTTGGCCCGGACCTGGCCGTCGTCTGGGCCGAATCCGAGGGAAGTGGGGAGCTCCCCCTCTCTTGCCGGCGGGCAGTGCTGGCCCTGCTGCCCAAGAAGGGGGACCTCTGCGACCTTCGGAACTGGCGTCCCGTCTTGCTCCTCTGCACGGACTACAAGATCGTGGCCAAGGCCATCTCGCTGCGGCTTGGGTCCGTGCTGCAGGACGTGGTCCATCCCGACCAGACCTACACCGTCCCGGGCCGGTCCATTTTCAACAACCTGTACCTGGTCCGGGATCTCCTGGAGCTCGGGTGTAGGGACGGTCTGTCGTTCACCCTCCTGGCCCTGGACCAGGAGAAAGCTTTCGACAGGGTGGACCACAGGTACCTCCTGGGCACCCTGCAGGCCTTCGGCTTCGGGCCACGCTTTGTGGGTTTTCTCCGGGTGCTGTACGCCTTCGCAGAGTGCCTGGTCAAGCTCAACTGGACCCTGACCGAGCCGGTCAGCTTCGGGCGAGGAGTGCGTCAAGGCTGCCCGCTGTCGGGCCAGCTGTACGCTCTGGCCATCGAGCCCTTCCTTTGTCTCCTCCGTCGGAGGTTGACGGGGTTGGTGCTCCATGAGCCGGAGCTGTGGCTGGTCCTGTCAGCGTACGCCGACGACGTGCTCCTCGCGGTCCAGGACCCGGGTGACCTGGGCCGGTTGGAGGCATGCCAGGCCATCTACTCAGCGGCCTCCTCCGCCTGGGTCAACTGGGTCAAGACCTCTGGCCTGACGGTAGGGGCCGGGTGGTCGGCGGGCCCCCTCCCGCCCGCGCTTCAAGCCATCCGGTGGAGCGCGGGTCCGCTGCTCTATCTCGGCGTTTACCTTTCTGCCACCCATCCCTCCCCGGACGAGAACTGGCGCGATTTGGAGGACAGGGTCGTTGGGCGGCTGCGGAGATGGACGGGACTGCTGCAGTGCCTCTCCCTCCGTGGGAGGGCACTGGTGGTCAACCAGCTCATCCTGTCCATGCTTTGGCACCGGCTCAACACCCTGGTCCCGCCCCCGACGTTCCTGGCCCACCTCCAGAAGATAGTTCTGGAGTTCTTCTGGCCAGGACTGCACTGGGTCTCTGCAGGGATTCTGAGCCTCCCCCTGGAGGAAGGAGGGCAGGGCCTGTGCTGTGTCCACAGCCAGGTCCACACCTTCCGCCTCCAGGCCCTGCAGAGACTCCTTTATGGTGCAGGTAGTCCGGCGTGGAGCCACCTGGCGCGCGCTCTCCTCCGCCGCTACCGAGGGCTCCGATACGACCGGCAGCTCTTTTATATCCAGCTGAGAGGTGGTCTGCGAGACCTCTCCGAGCTGCTGGCCTTCTACCAGGACCTCCTCCGGACCTGGAGGCTTCTTTTAGCCTCCAGGGCCCTTGTGCCCACCGAGGGGGAGGACCTCCTCGCAGAGCCCCTGCTACACAACCCCCATCTACGTGTGCAGGTGGCGGAGGCCCCCTCCGTGAGGCGGCGGTTGGTCCTGGCAGGTGTCACCAGGATCGGAGACCTCCTGGACTACGCCCGGGGGGACTGGGTCGATCCCCTCGCGCTTGCCCGGCGCATGGGGCTCTCCACCCTTCGCACCCCCCGGCGCCTACTCCAGGAGGTGAGGGCGGCTCTGCCCCCCTCTGCTCGGGCCTACCTCGAGCGGGTTCTGCGAGAGGGAACTCCTCACCCCCCTCTCAGTCCTGGCCCTCCAGAGCTTGCCATCGGGCCCCGGCCCCGCGAACCCCCCCGGCAGTCCCCGTCCCATACGCCGAGCCGGCTGCTGAATTTGCAGCCGGTCCCCTTCCGAACCGCGCCCCGACAATATCTGTACACGCTCGTGCTCCACACCATCCATTTCCTCGCCCTCGCGTCCCACCCCGATACCAAATGGCGGGACCTCCTTCCACCTGCAGAGGGCGAGGACCCCCGGTGGGCCAGCCTTTACTCCGCTCTGACCCCACGGCCCGCCGGGGACATCAGTTGGCGGCTCCTCCATGGAGCCGTGAGCACGGGCGTGTACTTGGCGCGGTTCACCGTCCGCCCCGAGGCCTGTCCCTTTTGCGGCGTGAGGGAGACCCTGGCGCATGCTTACTTAGAATGCGCCAGGTTGCAGCCCCTTTTCCGGCTCCTCCAGAACCTCTTCCTGAGGCTCTGGCTGCACTTCTCCCCACACATGTTCCTTTACACACTCCCTATCCGAGGCCCCACAAAGTCGCGGGACCTCCTCGCCAACCTCCTCCTGGCCTCCGCGAAACAGGCCATCTATAAGACCAGAGAGAGGAGGCTGGCTGAGGGAGGGGCCTGCGACTGTGGGGCTTATTTCCGGTCCCTCGTTCGCGCACGTCTCTGGGCAGAGTTCCTCTGGGCGGCGTCCACTGGCTCCCTCGACAGCTTCCGGGAGCAGTGGGCGCTGTCCGGGGTTCTCTGCTCGGTGTCCCCTTCCGAGTCCCTCGTTGTATACCTGTGACCTCACACCCGTCCCTGTTTTTTCATTAGTTGTCCCAAGGACTTATTTGAATGGGGGTCTAGTGCCACCTCCCCATAGTCTGGGGGAGGGGTTTTAGAAGTGAGTGGGCTGGAGCCCACCCACCACCGCCCGCGTTCAATAGGATCACCCTCCTATAACCATCAGCCCTGGCTTTGTTACACTGTCTAATGCTATAGCCAAAAGATCATCTATGTCTAACTCTATGGGAATTTTATCTTCATAAATACCACAAGATTCATCTATTTTAAAATGAAAATATATGCCTGTTACAAAATCTATGGGCACATATAAAAAATTGAACATAATATAGGACTTCTGTAACTAACTATACCTACTGCTCTTAAAAGCCAGTTACAATGAAGAAGGCCCAATATTTCTACAACATTCAGAACCTTCAACCGGGATTAATAGTTTCTAAGATTATACTCAGAGAGAAAAGACAATTGAGTTTAGAATGCAGACAATACTGTAGCATGAGAAATCAATTACTGTAGAAAAAGAATGGAGACAATTTAAAACAACCAAATCTTTTAATTAGAAAGCCACAAACATGCAAATAGCAGATATAGAAATTTATTTGAACCAATGTTTTTGCTCTAATGAAAGTTATTTTTAAACATTGATCCAAGCTCCCACGTTTGCAAGTTAAGGAAAATATTGCACTTTGCATCTTCTAGCACCCCGCAGACACGGCAAAACGTTTTAAAAACATTTTTGCTTATTTTACTTGCACACTCTCCCAAAGTCATGCACACAGTTGTTCAGAAACAAAATGTTAGGTTATCCAAAAGCAAAACCTTAAAATTGCACTAAAGCTCTGTAAAGAAAAATATAATTAATGTCTTATACAAATTCCATAATGTCTAGGTGTTCGCATAGAAGAGCCTGTTACTATTCATCTTCATTTTCGTTCTCCTGACCAGACCCTTCTGACCTGTCACCCTCCAGTCGATCTGCAAGACACAAGAATGATTTAATAAGGACACAACTTTAAAAATAACTATTCAGCTAACGTTTATAATACAGTGCATCAACCAGCTACTTCCCAATGCATGGTGCCTAGGTATAATGCAGATGAATCCATGTGAAATGCGTAAGATAGACTGACAGTACATACTAAATGGAAAAGTTGCAAACAACACCACAAAAGAGAAAGGATAATAAAAGCAAGGCCTAGAAACTGTGAGCACCAATGTGATGAATTAGGTAGCAGCTCCATCATGATCAGCACAGAAAAGATGGGTTTGAGAAGAGTTTTAAAAAAAAGACGAGGAGTCAATGAAGTGAAGCACCTGTTTTAGAGAGCTAGAACTGAGTGGGTATTTTAAAAAACAGTTGTAACCAGAAATGTGCATTGGCCAGAAAACTGTGGAAACTGCTGTCAGTAGGTGTAGGCTTCAGAAAAGACATCTATTGAGTAGCTGTCTAGAGAAAGAGGAAAATTAAATGGTGAAGCATGAGGTAGGGAGCATGATTGGCTCAGTATATGCCATTCATATAGTGTGCCTAGTTAATCACTTCTATAGTAAAATAGTATTAGTGCCAAAATATAATTACTGAAGTGTTAGGGTCTTTCCTTGGAACAGAATGCACCAAGGGACAAATAAAAAATTGATACAGAAATATTCAGCATCTAAAACACACACAAAGTATATGTCTACACCAGCAAATTAGTCCAGACTAAAGAGGCTTAGTCCAGATTAATTTAGCCCAAGGCCACACTAGGCTTTCCCTAGTTTGAACCAAGAAATTTCTTAGTTCAAACTAATAAGTATCAGCACTTAGTCTAGACTTAAGCGCTTAGTTTGAACTTTAGTTTGAACTAGGCGTGATGTGGACCAGGGCTAAGGCTTAGTTCAGACTTAAGAAGTCCAAACTAAGCGAGTTAGTTTGAACTAACCATGAGTTCTAGTTTGAACTAATCATGGGTTAGTTTGAACTAATCTCAGGTTAGTTCAAACTAAGCTCTAACTTCTTAGTTCAGATTCCCAGTCCGAACTCAGTTTGCCTGATGAAGACATAGCCGTAGAGACTTAAAAAGAGATGCAAACAGTATTTTAGGGATGGTATGTAAATCTCACTATAAACACTCAGCTTCACGACTGTGCTAGACAACACTTACGAATGGCACAATTAGTCTGCACAGAAGCTCTCTGAAATTCTCGTACCTGCTCTTATATGATTCAATGATGCCAGCATTCGTAACATGAAAGAAGCTGGAACAGTAATAGTGTTTCTGGTCTCTTCCAGCATTAATTCATTACGAGTTATTACCTACAGGAATGAAAAAAAATTCACTAATCAAAACAGAACTAACTGCAAACTAATTTTGATGCAATACAGTTTGTATTTTATATTGTGCCTTCAACAACACACTGTCCATGCTTTACTGACTTAAAAATTATGAAAGAATAGGACCTAACATACAAATTGTGCTTTAAAGGTACTATAGCATAAACAAGTCAGTAATAAGAACAATTTTTTTTGACAGCAATGGTAGTATTTACAATAAAATTATCACAGTGGTGTCTGACAATTAAGTAGCACAGGAAATGAAGAAAAACAGTTTTCAAGATAAGATGTGAAGACAAAGGATTGATGAGATGAAGTGACACATACAAAGCTGCAGATGTCAATAACTGCAGAGGACAAAGCTCTCACACCAACAATAGTTAAGGAAGTGGGAAAGAACAGAATCAATGTTCCCCCCTCCTGCGCCTGGTACCCTGTCTTTTCTTCTCTCTTCTGCACTGAAATTGGTTTTACTAAAGACACCAATAACCTCCTCTAGACAAGTCTAAGGAGCCCTTCTCTGTTCTCATTTTCCATTCACCAACCACTTTGACAGTAAACCTCTCCAATCTCCTCCACAACTCACTCACTGATTGGGCATTCCTGACTCTACCCTGCTTCCACTCTCTCTCACCAACAGCATCTCCATCCCTCCTCCTCCGTCTCACATTGTCCCTCAAGAATCTGCCACCTTATCCTGTCCTGATAGATCTCACATATTTTTATGGTTTCAGTTACTGTATCCATGTTAAGTTTTCAAAGTGTCCTCCCTGACTATGCCTATTCAATCCACTCTTGGATTTCAGACATCTCATTTAGGATGCCCTTGACCAACTAACTTCAGCTAGTGAAAACTGAACTCAACTTTCCTCTTAAGCCACCACCTCTCTCTCATAGACATTAATTTAAAAATGATATATTTGGCACAAAAAAAACTTGTAAAATTCTACCACTGGAAGAAAATACCTTTTCCAGTTGGCCACAATATGCTTAAAATTATTTTTTCTTTACAAACAGATTTAACCCTAACCAAAAAGCTGCAAATTTGGGGTTTAGCGTGTTGCTGCAACATTGTTAAATGATTATCAGGTCAGAAACAGAATAATTTTCACACAATTTATATTTAATATTGCTTATTATCCTGAAGGATCCCAAAATACCTTACAAACTTAACCTAATACACAAAATATGGACAATGATCCCTTCACCAAAATGCAGGCACCTTTAGGGAAGGACATGACATGACAACTTCTTCGTCACAGCAATAATACGCAGACAGGTTAGCACAGAACATGAAGAATCCAACAACCAATTGAAACTGTGAGGGGTAAAATATAATTATGCTATACACAATCTGTTTTAGGGTACTGAATGTGGTAAAGACTAGCATGTGTCAAACAAAGATTTAATAAACTGGTAGGATCAAGATTCTGTTTGTTTCTCTGCTCCTTCCTCCTCCGGAGTACTTGGAACCAAATATTGCCCTCTAACTCACCCCGTTCCTATTGCAATCAATGAGTATTATAGCATATACTTTGGCCTTTGGTGAAGTATGCCATGATGGCACAGGGCTCAGAAGCAGCAGAATTTAGTTTTTGTAATGAGACTTTACTGAGAAAAAGAATCAAGTGACCACTTAGTCCCTGTAGAAGAAACAATTATTTTAAAAGAACATAAAAGGCAAATAATAAAATTGGGAAGAGTTAAATATGTCCCGTAGTGTAACTAGGAGGGGAAAAACATCCCTTATGTCTTTAAAATCAGTTTAAATAATCATTAATCTACAACCATAAACGCTAATATTCATCAGTCATATCTATGGTCACAGCAGGACATTACTACAGGGCACAGTTAAGAGCATTTGGGCATCCTAAATGCAATCTGTATACCTTAACATGTTTGGATTCTTAACCTAGGTTTACAATGCTTGTTCTATGTCCTTAAATTGCTGATACTCTTACCCATAACTTGATATTCACATAAGTTTGTGCCTCAGAATATTTAACAGTGTTTTTAATTTAATTTGCTTCAGGACATCTGTGATTTCCCTTTTAAAAAGTCACAGTCCCCTGCACTTCTGATTCCTATTATCTACCCTTGCAACTTTGACAGCTCAACTTATCTCTCATTTGTCTCATGTTCACAATTTCATACCACTGCTATTTCTATACATTCCACTACTTCCTATTCTCCCAGCTTATATGGGATGTTTGTGTACTGAAATAAATGAAAGTTGATTTTTTTTTTAAAAATTAAATCTATTGCTCATTTGTTGAAGGTTAAAAAAATCAGTTACTCAAGGCATCCACAGAGAACATTTTGCTAGAAATGGCAGCTGTGATATAAAAAGAAGGAAAGGCTCTTACTTCATCAGCAAGTTTTCGGTTAAAAATCCTGGACTCTTCTAACGGTGACCAGATTTTTATATCGTAATCAATACCTGATGAGGCAAGAACTAGAAAATCAAATTTAAAACAGTATTAGAAAAGAATTCTAAATGAAAATCTTTTTTTCACCCAGATTCTAAACATCTGAGCTGAAGTTTATTGGAAGTATTGCTTCATTACATACATGCATCCACATCTCACTTGATTAGAAGTGCTCTCATTTTTCTCCATAATAATATATGTAAACTTTCATGCAGCAAACATAAACACAGGTGTAGTCTCACTGGATTCTAATCCTTTTTGCTGGATTTGAGCTACAAACTATATGTATATCATAAAGAAAATAAATGCAAACCTTGTATCTTTTACTCAGAATGTGCATTATTTAAACTAGAAAGTACACAAGCATCTGCTACTATTATTATGCTCTCTTCTAATGATCTGAAAAGGTTTAACAGGAAATGACAGATGTGAATAGACCACAGCGTATTTTATTTAGAGTTTGAAGAAATCTTTGTTGCACCTGTTCCAAAAACACTAAGCATTTTTACAAATATTTTTAAAATATGCAAAAGAATAAAAAAATAAAATGCACTGGAATGTTCTGACATCTGGGAAGGAGAATTAGTGCACGTTACACTGACAGTGAGGGAGTAGTGAGTGTTTAGGCAGCTTTCATGGATGTGGATGGAAGCTTGGCTCAGAGCACTTATCACTGCTGGGAGGGCAGACTCTTAGTGTTCATTTTTCAAGGTATAAATGGAAGTAGTTTACAGTGAATTAAAAAGCCAGGAAGTTGTAAGAGTATTGCGGGAGAGATTCTGACAAGAGTGAGCCCTTACAGGGCACCAGTAGTCACTTATCTCAAATATGTATGGGACCAGGTATTTAGGTAAACATTCAAAAGTTCAGATGGTTAACCAAACTAAGAGATGTTTCTTCTGTCTGAAAACTGCACTATAGATCCACTTCTGGTACTAGTCAGGCAAAAATACTGCAAAAGGCAGTCTCTTGCAGTATTATAGTACTTTTGCTTCCACAAACAGCTGACACTCAGCAGCCCAGAGACCATGGGGAAAATAAAAAAATAATTAAAATTGTTCTGTGAATGTTTCAGAAACTGCAAAATGGTTCCATGAGAATTAGCAAAATTTTAGGTCAGGTCTAGTTTTCCCCTGACTAGCCTGGCCACCTCCAGCACAAATATTTTCAAAAAAATATTTCCTAATTATATTTATTTAACTCACCCGACAGAACTCCTATTTGTCTAACTCTTACCCCCCTCCCTCCTTTTCTGTTGCTCCTCAGATGATCCTCCCACAACATCTGAATCTGGTAGACGCTTTGCTCAAAACTCATGAAGAATAAACAGAGGCCAGATGCTAATACTGCTTCTCACATTTTTGGACCATGATGTTCTCTGGATAGTACATGTCACCATTTTCATTCTGAGGAGTGGATGAGTACAGTGGGCTTTGTGAGCCTCACTCTTAGACAAGGACAGCAGCAGCACGCTGTATTTTATATAACTGAGATGCAGACCTCAGACCTCTTGGCAATTTACTAACATGACCTTTGGTCAGGCAAACTATAAGACTCATCTATAAAGGATCTTGCTACAGGCTATGGGAACATGTATACTACAGGTGGAGGTGGTCTCACTTGGATCAAATGGATGTGGCTGTAGACAATTCACCACGTGATTATCAGCTTCCAGCAGCATCAGATGCTCAGCAGTATGCCGATCCCAGATGAAGATATGGCCACAATCTGAACCACTCATTACAAAGTTAGAGCCCCAGAAATTGGCTTCCTTTATCTACAATACAAATAAAATTAATGATAAACATTTGTTCTGATTTACATGGCTAGTCTGGAAATTACAGAGATGAAGTGTTAATTTTATACACCATTGGCCCTAATTTAAGGATTCTTCAAACACAAGGGTCAATCTTTACATTGACAACTCTGTGAAGCCAATGAATTAAATCCATGACACCTCTCATTAGCCGTTCTGATGAAATGTTTTCAAGATCAGGTGCTTTATCCTTTCATAACTGTTTGACCATAAGCATCACCACCCTCTAATATAATTGGCCTGTTTTTTGCTTTGTTCATTTTTGGATTAAGCTGTAGTTTACACCTTACTGGGGATCTGTTCACTAATTCACAAAAATGCTAACACCGAGGCTTAAATTGTGCATCAACAGCCTGGAATACTCTCCATTTCTGTCCTTAACTGCTGGAAGCTGCAAGTTAAGTACTTGCTCCAGAACAGGGCTGGAAATTAGGCATTGAATGGCCCTTGTATCAGGAATATGCCTTGTGCCACCTGCAAGAAAATCTCTCCAAATTTGGCCTTTGAAAAACGTAATTTCACACCTGCTTAGTAAATAAAGACTTCTTAGACCTCAATAGTGAAAAATCTCCAAAGATTCTGTTTTCACTGAGCATGTGCCACTCCCTCTCAGCTGAGTGCTGACTAGAGCAGTGGTTCCCAACCAGTGTGCTGTGGCACACTGGCGTGACGCAGCAACACCAAAAGTGTGCCATGAGAATCTGGGAGAGCTAAAGTTAGGAGGTCCCTCCCTGCTCAGTCCAGCCACGTAGGCTGTGCAGGGCTGGCAAAAAGCAGTGGCGGCTTTTGGGGTAGGCGAAGCAGGCAGCTGCCTAGGGCCCCAAGCAATAAGGGGCCCCGTCCTCAATTTGGTGGACAGAAATGAAAATATAGAAAAATATAGAAATTGTTCCCATCTAGCAGAGCTAGTAGGGCTGGAAGCCTAAGCACTTTTCACTCTTGGCTCATCAAGGCAAACTATCATTAGGATCTGTGCTTCGTCTGAATTGCAGATTTCACCATTATCTGCCCATCACCTTCACATTGACATGCTAAAAAAGCAGGAGCAAGCAACAGATAGCATAATAGTAGGAACTTTTCCCTTGGCCTCAGCTTTTAATTCCTCAGTGTGGCCATTTATTCTGCCATTTTTTAATTTTGTGAAATATTGCCTTTTCCTTTTTACCTGTTCTTTTGCCTTTTCCTTTGACTTTGTGACAATTTTTAGTTTGGCTTTGGTTAGATCAGTTTACCAGGTAAGTCCATATAGGCTGCAACACATAAATACAGTGCTGCCCTCTTAGACAATCATTACAGCTGTGTGTGATGTCTGTGCTGTATCTTTTTTTTTTTTTGGTAAGTAATTTTTTAGTTTCTTCTGTACTTATTATTTAATATTTTTGAGGGGGCAAGAGTCTTATAAACTTGAGTACTTCAGAGAATTTCACTGAAATTTGGTGTTTTTCATTTATAGATACACACTAGGAACCCTTTTTTTTTTTTTTTTTTTTTACTTATTTTTATTTATTATAATTATTTGTATTAAATGTCTAGTGCAGAGAAACCCAAGCCTATATGAAACATTTGTAAGATTTGACTGCCAAAATTTTAAATGTGGTATTTGTTATTTTTGAGCCATCATTAATGTTACCACTTTTTATTTATTAATTAATGCTCATACTTTTAAAAAAATTTTAAATGTGCATTTTAACTTTGCAGTTCAGCATTAGCTCATTTATGTTAAGTGAAAGATGATCAACTTACAAGCTTCATAATGGGAAGATCTTTAAAAATATCATACCCAAGAATAATTTACGAGTTCCAGAGGGATAGTCATGTTAGTTCAGTTCAGCAAAACAAAAAAGGAGTCCTGGGGGGTTGTGTGGGGTGGTAAGGGCTGCAGGGGGGGACTGGGGCCACAGGGAAGGTAGCAGTGGGGGCCAATACTGAGCCCTTTAGGGAGCCCCACAAAGTAGTTTGTGGCAGGGAAGCAGCTCCCAGCCTGTCCCTGCAAACAGACAAGGTAAGGGCTTTGAGGGGGGCTGCTGGGGGGCAGGGGGTATGTGTATAGCAGAGGTGGGTGGGGGTGGATGTGTAGCAGAAGGTGCGTAGCTGAGGTTGTGGGGTGGATGGATAGTTCTGGCCCCTGCAGGGATGGGTAGGTCCATCACAGGCAGCAAGGGGTTAGGGGAGGGGGGGAATGGGACCCACTGGGGTGGGAGGGAGCAGCAGTGGGGTGAGGATTTGCCCTGGGTAGCAGGGAACCACTGTGGAGAAAGGGGGAAGTGGGTGCTGCGCCATGCTCCCCTGCCCTACCTTCCTACTCCCCAGGTTCCCCCCTTCCTCCCACAACGCCACTCTTGTTCTCCCTTCCCCTCTCCTCTCTTGCCACCCTTGTGCTGTTCCCCACATGGCTCCCCTTATCCTCTTTGGCCACCCCTGCCCAGGAACGGTGCTACCATTTCTGGTGCCCCTTGCAAGCAGAGCAGGTTCCAGCGCCCCCCCTGCAATGCTTACCAGGCTTACTGGGATGCGCCAGCCCTGCCCCTGCCCTGCTCTGCTCCCCACACTTACTCCTGCCACTGCAAATAACTCCTGACCTCCCCTGTCTTGCCATCCCTGCTCTGCTCCCCTACTACACCACATAGCAGCATTTCCAAACCATTGTGCTATGGTTTATAAATATTCATGTTATTTTGAGCTAATTTGAATATTCATGAGTTTTTAATGGTGGTGTGCCTCGAAAAATTTGAAGGTATCAAGGTGAGTCACAGCAGAGAAGAGGTTGGGAACCACTGGTCTAAAGAATGAGAGAACTCTGACAAGGAACTGGGATATGAGAGAAGAACTAGGGTTGGTTGAGCAAAGGGACTGGGACAAGGAGTTAGAAAATTGAGAGGGGAAGACTAAGTTAAAGAGCCTGGGGACAGATACTGAGAGCCATGTGTTTGTGTGTGTGAGGGGGAGAGAATGAGAAGCGGATCTGTCAAGAAGCCAGGACTTGAGAATAGCTAGGCAAGAAGAGACTGGGAGTCATGGAGATAAGCACTTGGAGAGCAAGCCCAGAGGGGGAGCGTAGGCTGGGTATGGACACTGAAAACAGAATGAGAAGCCTAAGGAACATAGACTGGGACAAGGAGCTAGGTCAAGGTAAAACAGTAGAGGGGAAGGTTGGAGGGGTTGCAGAAACAAACATAGCTTGGGAGAAAAAGAAGAGCCTGCATGCACTACAGAAGTGGTTCTCAACATTTTTTCTGCTGTGGCACACCTTGCTACCTTTAATTAATTTGAGGCACACCACCACATAGTTTCCAAATAAACTAATGAATATTCATGAGCCAATCCAGAGCTCTTTGAGTAGTTTTTCAAAAAAGTTTGTGGCACACCTGCTCAGGCCTGACAGCACACCTGTGAGCTGTGGCATACTGGTTGCGAAACACTGCACTAGAGTATACTCCCCTCAAAGCCCGGAAAAGCATGGAAGACTCCTATTCCACTATTCCTCTGCTGTCAGCAATTATTTGCGAAATCCACCACCAAAGTGTCTTATTTATACCCCTCTTGTGCTAGTCCCCATAGAAGCTGACAACCTACTACTATTACCATTTGACTTTTAGCCCGTGTAGCAGAGGTCTGTGTGGAGGAGCTAAAGGCTCCAACCTTGCTGATAATCTGTGTGGCTATCAATATTATGCAACCTGATGGAATTTTTATTTAGTTTGCTTTAAAAAAAAGAGCAAGGAACATACACAAAAAAATCTATGTTAAAATAACATTAAGCACCCTTGTCTGTATGTATGATGATGGACTCTCTATTTACATGATCACATTTTCTTTTAGAGAGAGAGAGAGAGAGAGAGAGAGAGAGAGAGAGAGAGAGTTGTAGATGGGCTCAGAATCTACTTGAACGAAGACAGAAAAGAGGCTCTGGACTGATTGATTATAGAATAATGAGAAACAAACATGTGCTCTAACAACGAATTTGCTGCTTTGGAAGTGTAGAGAATAGGTACTTATATCAGGAAAGCTGCTGATATCACATGTGCCCTAGTCAAAAGGGCCAATAATTTAGTTAGTGAAGTCCCACTAGCCATCTAGAAGCACTAAGTTCATGAAGAAATCCTGAAACCGTGAGCAGAAACTGACTGTCTTAACTCTGTCTGTGACCAGGACAAACAACTGCACTGAGAACCTAAAAGACTTCATGTGTTCCAGGCAGAAAGCTAAATCTCTTTTCACATCTAGCTTTCTCCTCATCCTGACTGTGAGGCTTCAAAAAGCAAGCTGACAAATTAACATGAGAATAGGTGACTATCTTTGTTAGAAATTTAGTATGAGGGAAGAGAAACCACATTCTTATGGAAAATTATAGAGATGATACCAGAACTCTTAATTCACTCTTCTCACCAAGTTAATGGCAATTACAAATGCCAGCTTCATAGAAAGGTAAAGCTGGAAGCAAATTTCAAAGGGTTCAAAAAGTGGCCCTGTTAATTTTGCCAAAACCAAGGGTAGTTTATGTTAAGTAGAAATTAGGCTTTGGCCTAAATAAGCCTAAATATAAAGGACTATTGCAAATGGAGGTTACTAGTGTGAGTTAAGTTAGGGGTAAGTTGAAAGCAGTTAGGTGAAAAAACAGAAGTCAGTAAGGACATGACCCAGGGTTTTATTGCTTCTATTTTTGTTTATAATTGTTTTGAGCAAGATTTTTAATAACTGTTTTGAAAAATTTGGAATGTTTTATTAAAATGCTACCAATATCGATAGTATGGGAAGGACACTGGTACGGATGTTAATTTAAATAATGTGTAATGTAAAAAAAAACAATAAGGAAGTGGCAAAAATGAATATGGTAATGGTAGATGAACTGTTAATTAGTATTATAATAGGGATTATAAAAAAGTAGGCTGGCTAAATTGCAGGAATGCACCAATTAACATCAAAAGGGTACTGTTCAGTTTCAGGATTATAAGACTGTACTTCATTCTGCTGTTGGGAGACTGATAACCCATTGAAGCACCTTGTTATCTTTATAACTGTAGCACTGTTTAAATGGTAACTGTATCCCTGTTTACTCAACTACTCACTTTTTTCTTTTCCATAAAGTTTGACTGTGTTATTCAAAGTGTCACCTAGAGGTCACTCATGAAATATATTTTCTGTAACTGACCTGAAGTCTTAAACCTGAAAACTAAATTGGTTTTTATTGCATCTTTCTCTTTAGAACTTAATATTAACTGGAAACATTTCAACACAAAAGTTACAAAAGACTGCACATGATCAGATCCCATGGGGGGAACAGAATCTTGTACCTGTGCGAATAATCAGATCAAGACTTTTAGAAAAGTGATGGCGAAGAGAGAGGTAATGATACTGAGAAACTGAACACTTCTTCTGTGGCAGCATGTGCCTTTGGTGTCGTCAGTACCAATACTGATTCGTTTACTTGGTGTCTTTCTATGGCTACTTCAGGGATTGGCCTCAACAGACCTGGCACAGGTTCCATAGTTGACGACCTGCTCTTCTTAGATGGAGAACCGTTCTAGGAGTCAAACCCTCCCCCAGAGCTTGCCTCTAGCGGAATTCAGTAACATCAATCTTGCTGATCAGGGTACCAAGTCTTTCAAGAGTTCATCTCTCCCATTAGGCACTGGTGATAAACCACAAGGTGCCATAAACATCTCTTTTGGGCCACGCCATACCAAAGTTGCAGTCCTCAAGATTCCGTTCTGAACATGATGGCTCCAATGGTTGGCGAAGTACTGCCTCCGTAAGGAGATGTTTGAGTCTCACTGCTCTGTCCCCCTGAAAGTAAGGCTTAAATCCCTTACAGATGTTAGACTTATCACTAACGCAGGATTCCCTCAAATAGCTGGGGCCATGCTATCCGTCTACCAAGCCTTAAGCCCTGGATAGCACAGTATGGCTCCTGTACTGAAATCTGGTCAAAAATCTAAGAACTGAAATTACCTATATGATAGTTTCCCTAACTTGCTATTGCTAAGAAATAGCAGGCTATATATAAAGAGTGAAAGAAGAACTTGCTACAGCAAGACAGAGTTCTTCAACCACCATCATTACTGTGGTGAGAAGGAACTGAGGGGGCTGGAGCTGGCTCCACTCTCTCAAACCTGCGCACAGTAACATGTGACAGTAGCGGGGTTCGAGCTACCACACTAGGTACTGCTGAGTGAAAAAAAGACCTACAACTGTGTACATAACAAGGTGTGAACACTCTTACACTGCAATTGATATATGCGGTCACACAAAGAAGAATCTAGGAAGCTGACTCACTTTCATGCAAACAGACTACACACATTACGGAGGGGCCCATGAGAAATGTACATGGTAACGTCTCTCAAGTGCTATATCTCTTTACAAATCCAATGAAAAACCAAAAGCATCTTAAATGTATTTTAGCATCCCTTTTCAGCAATCATATCAATGCAACAACTATATTATTGAAGTTTAAAACATCAATTCTGAGGTTCTTAAAACAAAGAAATATTTCTGTACCATCGTCCTGGAGTTCCGGTGACCTTTATAAACCATTTTTATTAAAGGTCGTCTAATATTCAGGGTTTCCAGTTCTTCCATCTCTTTCCTTTCTTTTCTTCTTCTAAAGAGTTCCTGGATGCGAGCAACAGCAGATCGTCTAGGAATCACATACAAAGAAAACACCACTGAAAGGCCATCATACAGTGAAATGGTCTGCATAGATAAACCTTTTCAAAACAATTTACTGGGGTTATTACAAAGCATTACCAAACAATGAATTTGGCACACATACCAACACTGCTACAACAGTCTGAAGTTACAGACTGTAAACAACATGCAATACAGTGAAATGTCAAGAATTATATCATCATCTTCATTCTCTTCAAAACAAACAAATTCTAGAAGCAGGCAAAATTCACTTGTAACTTTACTTTGCAACATAATATTTCTATGTTATGTAGAACTTCTCCCATTTCCTCTGCTACTAAAAGTGTTAACGTTTTAATATATAATATACATTTTTAATATAAAGGTTGGTCATTATTAAAGACCTAGAGATTAGCCTTAATTATTTTCTTTCACCTTTAATACATTGTAACAACCTAATTTCTCATTGTTTCTTTCTTTAGGGTGAAGACAAGTCTTGTCTGACATGATTGCTTGTCAATGTTTTTGCTATGACAAGCCTGAGCAATAGGAAATTTTTAATAGTACTAATTGGGAAACAGAGAGAAGAGCTAGTTATGAGGGCCTGAAAATAAAAACTGTGGTGGAAAGCGATCCCTAATACAGCAGCAGACTCACAGAAAAGATTTCCTCAAGAGACAGGAGATAGCTTCTGGACTCCAGCACACTATAATTTGGTGATGGCTATAGGTATTTTGGGTGCTTGAGTTCTTCTGATTTGGTTCGTTTCTCTGGCTCCACCTCTGCAACTTTGCATCAGCTCCAGTTGTTGCCACACTTTTACCTCCTGTGATTTGCTCACTTTCTCCTCCATATGGCTGCTACCATCCTGCTCAGCATCCTGAGTGGAACCAGAGGGACGCTCAATGTGGAAGAGCAGTCACTGAAGGGAGTGGGTGGAGGTGGTAATGGAATGGAATAGATGAAATAAGCCATGGCAGGAATTTGTGGTAGGCAGCAGGGCTATATGGAAGGAAAGTGAGCCAGCACTGAATTCTTTCCAAACTCACTACAACTTCCAAACTAGTAACTTCTAGCAGGCCAAAAGAGTTTAAGTATCATATTTTACCTCTTTAGCCTGTTCTACAACATGACTCTGTCGTAGCAGGAAATGTCTGACACTCCCACCTCTAGTACTACTTCAATACCCCATAACCAGAATCAGCTCCTCACTCTCTTTCTCAATTAGTCATCACCTCTCCCAATTCTGTCTATAGATATCATTCTCAGTCTTGCCATAGAAGAAAGAGAGAAAAATTTACTGGAGAAAGTATCTTAACCTAAAGCGGAAAGAAAAGATAAGAAATGCATGATTGTAAGAAAAAAGTTAATCTGCAATTAAAAACTCACAGGTTAGATTGGTACTTTATTGTAAAAAATATTATAATATCATTTTAACCTATATTTGATACAAGTTAAGAGATTGAAAGAATCATGGGGGTCATCCAGTTATCTAACAATGGACAAGTCCTGATGATAAACTTCCTAGTAATTTGTCCACTGTAGTTGTAAAAGTCTCAAGAGATGGGGACTTCCATCACTTTCTTTTGGAAGACTTTTCTTGAGTACAATAAATTTTGCTATTGGGTGATTTTTCCCCTGCAAGTCAAGTGAAGTCTTTTATTGTTGTATCCCATCAATTCTTATTGCCTCTTCTAACTCTCCATCCTGTGCACTACACTGACTGATTCTACCCATTCTTTAGTTTTTACATACTTTAGTATTTGTAGACATATGACATTACGCTTAAATTTACAGAACATTAGGATTACCCTCCCAGAAAGTAATGACCTCTCATTTGTCAACTTCTGTACAGAAAGGGAAACTATGGAGAGTTATGGAGTGTATAGCATGCAAAATACTTCTGGAACCTTAACTATAGCTGTCACTATGCAATTCAGCTATGTGTTTACACAAATATACAAGTGTTGGTGTGATTTGTATACATATGAAAAACCAGCTTTGCTATCACAGAGGAACAAAGAAGGAAAAGCATAAACACCAACTTGCCTCCCATTCTACCAATGACCATGCAAAAAGTAATTTAGTTTGGAAAGGAGAGAGATCTATTCAACACACTATGGCTCTTTGTTTTCAATTGTGCACATGCTATCCTTTCAACTGCCATTTACTGAGACTTTTATTTGTTCCAGGAGGTGTACTTCTCTATTCTTATACCATTAGCTTATTTTTTTAAAAGCTACTGAGCAGGGGAACAGAAGATGATTAGTTAAAAAGTTGTTCTTGATTTTGTTACATTTGGATTACCCTAGGCAAGCAAGTCTAGCCTGGTCAGAGGTTTAAAAACGTGCTGACTGTAACTAACAGTCTTGGAGGTGTTGCTAGTCGTCTTCTTACTCTTGGACACACAGATTGCTGCAAATACAAGAATTGGTATCTTGCCGTGCACACCCAGCATGCTTCACTCACTCCTGTCAGATGAAGAACTAGCCATCATGATAAATATTTTGTCAGCTCCAGATTGGACTACGTTCTGATTCACTTCAGCTACAGCTGGATGCAGACTTTACAAAAAACCCCATAGACTGTATAGCACTTGGCACTATGGCTCTTTTGAAACAAAAGCAGATACCAAGATCACACTGATGGTTTCTGTATGCTATTGCCTCCCAATTAGCTTCAGAGGTGACTCTAAAGTCCTGATTCTCAGTGAAAAAGTGCTAATGGACTGTGATTTAGCTATCTCTGAGATCGCAGCACCTGAAAGTAAAGCTAATAAAACTATATGTCATAGGGAGTCTCTCTCTCTTTTTTTGTTAAACAAACAAAATTAGGAACTGCTACTGATAAACTGGGTTTGTCTGGAATGGTCATCACATCTTTCACTGAAGATGTGCCAGTCACAAACAAAATCTGTATGTCCAGAAAGCAAGTGAATAACTTTATAGGCAAACACTGTCAAGGTGAAACAAAATGTTTACTACGTAACTGACAATACCAACAAATAAGATTCAGACACTGAACTGGTTAACACTCAGGGAAATAATGGATTAAGACAACAAAAAATGCATCCTGACTTTAAGGCTCTGCAACCATGTACTTTTAATGACATCATACACCAACCAACATCATCGAATTGACTTTGCATTAATCAATTCATGGAGTGTAGTTATGTGAAAGACTCAACGCTTGGAGTACTTACACATAAAAAGTCTGCAATTTGAAAACTGAATATTTATGAAGGTAAAGAAGAAAGGTAGCTTTAAAAAGTGTGTGGAATCAAGAGACCTGGGTCTTATTACCTCTGCCACTGTTTTAAAGCATCTAGGGGTGGGGAGTGGGGTAATACTACTAATCTATTTCAGAGGGAAATTGTGTGGCTTCTTTTATGAAGTGTTGAATGGAAGATGTTAGTCAAGTTCAAAGAATTATTACCCCGACTTCATCATTAAGTACAGTATCTGAAACACCCTGCTTTTTGTTTATATATCACCAACCAACACACATACAAACATTGTATTAATCACAAAAGAACTTGTATGCCCAAACCTCATTACATGTACTCAAAAGCATCCATTCTATACCATCTTCCAGCTAAAATCAACAAAAATGATCATATCATACTGTACTTGCCAACTCCCAAAATATAAGTTTAACTATTTTAATTAGGTCCAACACTGAATCACCTATCTAGGTATTTATCACTATAATATCAAACCAGCGGAATTTTTCCATTAAATGCAAGTCCTAAGAAAAACTGAACTCAAGCACATGATACAGTATATCCACAGCCAACCCTAACTTCTGCCCCAGAAGAAATTCTACAAGCTAACCCCCTGCCTCTCTGCCCCTCCCCCTCCCCACAAAAAAAACCAACTGTGGAGGAAGAAAAACTGCAGACTTAAATAAAAGCACTATTAATGAGAGAGTTTGATCCATAAAACTTTTATCCTTGCCCCACCCCCCAAAACATAAAAAAGAAAAAGATTAAGACACTTCACCTGAAATCTACTAAGATTCCCATCCAGAAAATTCTGTGTTTATGTTCCTACAATGATTTTTGCATAACTGGGTACTAAATACACTTAGCCCAGTGTGATATTTTACATATTGCTCCTCACAAGTCTTTCTGGACACAGATCAGAGTTCAGCTGTCACTTCTGATTCGAGTTTTGAGGCACTTCAGTTACCTAGATAGGCGTAAATCTCAAAATAGACTTGTTTA
This sequence comes from Podocnemis expansa, assembly GCA_007922195.1. Lineage (NCBI taxonomy): Eukaryota > Metazoa > Chordata > Testudines > Podocnemididae > Podocnemis > Podocnemis expansa. The sequence goes on along the minus strand of ML682018.1, from coordinate 12,790,616 downwards.
CTATTAAAAGATGCAGTAATGATTACTGGACACACTTTAAAAGAAGGAAAATAGATCATAACTGCATCCGTCTAACAAACAACTCAGAAGTCTCTTGACTCAATAGATTATGTACAGGAATACTAATGCTGTACATGACATGCATTGATGCCATTGACATTGTTACTTCAACAATACTGCAAAATGAAGTACACTTTACAAAGCTTTTTCCTGCAATGCCATTGAAATTCTCAAGTCTTATGAAATTCTCAACTCGTGAGAGAATCAAAATTGAGCACCAAAAAATTATTTTCCCTCCTTGCTAAGAAGTACCCCCGTCTCCTCTTCCGAATCAAATCATTCTCCTCTTCCCTGCAATACTCTTTAACCTCCCCAAGCTGCAGGATAATTGCATTGACTCTCCAGGAATCTGTGATGTACACTTCAGGTCTTTCTACCCAACAACCCACAAGTCGTTTCTCCACTTTTAGCTCAATGTCAAGTCCTTCCAGGACCCAAGCCTTAGCAGCACTATCTACAAGGTGCATCTTCCTGATTCCCGCTCTGATGGAAAGGAGATTACCTGGCAGCAAGGGTAAGAAAGAATAAATTACATGCTAGCATGGAATATCCTATTAAGAGTTCTAATCCTGTTGTCAGAAACCATATTGTTTCAACCAAGAATTTCAACCAAACCTTTCAGCATTAAGAGTGTCATCCTCATTACCAGAGCTTGATTTATTTCAGGAAGTGGCTAACAGCTTAAGCCCAGAACATGTTCTAACTGGCCTAAGAATTAAGCACCCTCTTCATCTATTCATTCTTTTCTTCATCCTGTTGCCAGATTACAGAAGTGGGTGTTACTCACCCATGTGCAGTAGCCATGGTTCTTTAAGATGCATGTCCCCCACATGCTCCACTTCAGGTGCTTGAGTGCACCCCACACCCAGGACCAGAAATTTTTCCTCAGCAGTGCCCATGGGGGAGCAGCGTGCCCCACCAGTGGCAGCCAATTTTGCACCACCCTCCCCATCCCTCAGTTCCTTCTCTACTGAGGAGACACAGAATACATGGACAAGTTTGTACACTCCAAAGTAGAGGGGAGGAGGGCAGGTTGAGGAGCATGTTGGGGACACGCATCTCGAAGAACCTTGGCTACTGCACAAGGGTGAGTAACACTTCTTCTTTGGGCAGTGTCCTCAACTGCTCCACTTCACGTGATTGTTTAGCAGTTCCCTAGATTGAAGGTGGGAACTTCGGATTTGTACCATGCATAGATTTTAATACTGCTAGGCCTACAGAAGTATTGAAAAGAGAGTATTGCTCCAAAGCATAATGCTTGACAGAGGTATCTGCCGAGGCCCAGGTAGCAACCTGGCATATCCCTGAGATAGGGACATTTCTCAGAAAGGCTGTAGATGTAGCTAAGCTTCTGGGTTAATGTGCATGGATGGTTTGAGGGGGTATTCTCCCTGACAGAGTGTATGCAGTTTGTATGCACGTGGAAATCCACTTTGATAGTCTTCGCTTAGAAACAGGTTTACCTTCTGAGCATTCAGGTGTAGATACAAATAGTCTAGGAGTTTTTCAAAAAGCTTTAGTTCTGTCCAGATAAAAAGCCAATGCCTGCTTAACATCCAGGGTATGCAATGCAGCCTGTTGTGAGTTGGTGTGTGGTTCTGGGAAAAAAATAGGGAGGTGAATAGTCTGGTTTAAATGGAATGATGATGTTATTTTTGGTAAACACTTCGGGTATGGACAGAGGGAACCTTCTCTTTGTAAAAAACTGTATATGGGGGATGAGGCATAAGTGCACCTAGCTCTCCCATGCACCTTGCAGATGTAATTGCAACAAGAAACACCACTTTCATAATCAGGTGGAGAGAATTTGCCGCCAGAGGCTTGAAAGGAGGCTTCATGAGTGCTTTGAGCATTAATATTAGATCCTTTTGCGGGGTTGGAGACCTGACTTGTGGATATATGTTTTGGATGCCCGTCATAAAGCTCTTCATGGTTGGGTGCGCAAATAATGATGAGTCGTGGAATCGTGACATGAAACTGCCACAAGATGGATGTGGAGTATACTAAACAACACTCCTGTTTCTCTCAAGTATAGCAGATATTCAAGAATATTTGGAACAGAAGCCCTCAGCTGGATCAATTGTTTGTTGTGAGCACCAGATGGAAAAATGATGCCATTTTTGGAGATAAGTACATCTTGTGCAGGCTTTCTACTATTCAAGAGGATGTATTTGACAGGGTCAGAACATTGTGATTCTACGTCATCAAAACATTGAGGTACCAAGCTCAGAAATGGAGTCTGTCCAGATGAGTATGTAATGTCTTTCTGTTGTTTTGGGATAGGAGATCCAAGACCAGAGGGAGGATGACTGCTGGCCTTGTTGGGTGAGGGGAGGAGCCGTGTATCCTGAGTCATTCCAGAAACAACAATTGCAGAGGACTCATATGGAGTCTGGCATGATGCACGAGGTAAATTCCTGCTGCCATATGGCCTAACATTTGCATGCAGGTGTGCATGGATACGGTTAGGGAGTCATTGATTGTGCCTGCTAATAGCTTTATGTTTTCAAATCTTTCCCGAGAGAGAGGTGCTCTGGCCAACTGTGTGTGGATTCGAGCTCCTATGAAGTGCATCTCTTGTGCGGGACACATGATAGATTTCTCGTGTTTATTGTGACCCCTAGAGAAAGAAAGGGGTCTTCAGTCGTTCTTACTGCCTGTATTGTCACGTAACATGAATGTACCCTTATCCAAAAGTTGTCAAGGTAGAGGAATATAGTGATTCTGTCCTTCCATAGCTACAACCACCATAAGTTTCAAGAATACTCGGGGCGCCGTACATAGACTATACATAGACAAAATGGAAGTACTGTATACTGGTAATGTATGTCCAAAAACAGGAATCTTAGGAATTTCCTGTGTGCAGGATGGATAGATACATGAAAACAGGAGTCCTTCAGGTTGAGGGAAGCCAACCAGTCCCCTTGTTCCAGTGCAGGGAGAATAGTAGACAATGTTACCATCTTGAATTTCTGATTGTCCATGAACTTGTTGAGTCCCCAGAGATCCAGGATGGGTCTCCAGCCCCTTGTTTTCTTCCTGGTGAGAAAATACGGGGAATAAAAACCTCTTCTGGTGTATTGTTTTGGGACCTCTTCTATGGCTCCTAGAAGGAGAAGCCTGTCTATCTCCTCTTGCAACAGATGAAACGTGAGAAGGGTCCCTGGAGAGGGACAGGAAAGGGGGGTGGGAAGTGGGTCTTATAATGAAAGGGATGGTATAGCCTTCTGCTATTATCTCTATGACCCATCTGTCTGATGTTATGTCCTTCCACCATTGGAGGTATGGAAACAATTTGTTGCAGAAGTAGCGATCTGTCAAGGTGGTAATATCCTGTCTGGAACAGGGGTGGTCTGGCAACCCCAAGACCAAATTCTCAAAACTGTTGCTTGAAATCTGTGGAATGAGAGGTTGAAGAAGACTGATTGTTTTGCCTGCACCTTTGCTGTTGTCTAGGCCTGGATCTGTAATTGTCAGTCCATCCGTTGGTTTGGTACTGAAAAATATCTGTAATTGTTAGCTTGGTACTTACTGTATTACTTTCGTGTGGCTGGGGTATGTATGCCCAGCATGAGGAGAATACCCAAGAATCTTTGAGGGTGTGCACGATTTCACCCGTTTTCTCTCCAAACAGCTTCTCTTTGTCAAAGGGCAAATCCTCGATTGTAGCCTGCATTTGTCCGGGTAACCTTGCAGAATGGAGCGAGGACGAATGCTGCATAACCACCACTGTGCTGATGGCTCTGCCTGCTGCATCGGCAGCATCCAGCAATGCCTGTAGTGCCATCCTGGCAGTCAGATGGCCCTCCTTTATCAATGATGTGAATTTTTCTTTTTTGTCATCAGGAATAAAGTTAGTAAATTCAGCAATCTTGGTGTAATTGTCATGATCATAATTAGACAACACTGCTACCACAAGTTGCTACCCTCAGCTGGAACATGGCCGAGTAGGTCCATCTTCTTATTCTCCTTATTTGCAGGCGATGACTTCATGTAGGTTTATTTAGATCTTTGACTGGCTGCCTTGATGACTAAGGAGTTTGGTTGGGGATGTGTAAAGAGACACTCATTACCCTTTGGGGCAATGAAGTATCTCGTCTGTCTTTTTATTTGTGGGAACAGCTGTAGCAGGGGTCTGCCATAGTGTGTTAGCTAGCTCCATTATACCATCGTCCATAGGCAGGGCAATCTTATTAGAAACAGCAGATTGAAATATTCTGTATAGTTTGTGGTGGCTGGAAAAAGTACCCTGTTTTGGGATCTCTAAACTATCCGAAACTATTTAAATAACTCCTGGAACTGTTTTGAGTCATCAGCCCTAGACTGCTGTGCAGGACCCTTTTGATCAGCTGTGGTGGCACTAGCCTGAGGTGGCTGCTGCTGCTCCTGGGGTACAATTGGCAAAGGAGGCTGAAACATAGCAGGCATTTGATAGGTTGATGATACAGCCTGTGAAAGATTGCGCTGTGTCCAGTTCCCCCAGCCCATCCATGGCATTGGCAAGGATCTATTTAGTAGCCACGGTTTGGGCATCCAGGCAAATCCTATCTTATTAGGTTGTGAAGGGATCTGGGGACATGGCTAGGTCGTCCCCGGAACTGGAAAGGAGTGATCGTTATCTGCAGAACGTGAACTGTCCGTAGAAGAGACAGACGAAGAAGAGAAATGGCTAGGTGAGGATTCTACCCCAAATAGTGGTGAAATCGGAGGGGAATCCTGTGAATAGTCATGTAACACCTCATAATGACGAGTTTTCTTTGAACGCTTTCTAGGAGCTTCATCCGGTGCCGAAGCTCCTTCCAGCAAGTTAGACATGGTGTGGTCATCTCTCTGAGCCAGCATCAGGTTATTCATTAGCAACTGTTGCTGGGAGGTGCCGTTCAGGAGAAGAATTGGGCCTGGGGAGAAGTAGGTTGGCACTACAATAGCTGGTGCCGTTGGAATAGCACTCAGCACAGGAGGGGCAAACGGAACCAGTATGTAAGCCGTTGGGGCTGTTAGAGCCATTGCTGGTGCCATGTCCTTCATCGGCTGCAAAGCCAGTGCTGCTTTGCTTTCCGTGACTTTCTCCCTCTGCCTGTGCTCTTTTATAGAGCTTTTTTTGGCAGTTTTCCTTGTTCAGGATATCTGCACCCAAGGGACCTGAAGCCTCATGGGTACCATCAAATTTATTATCAGGTCTTGATCTCTTTGTATATGTCACGGACGGAGCAGAGGAGTGGCGCTTCTGTGTTTCATCTGACAGGAGCAGCGAATGACCAGGCTCTGAAGCTGGTCTTAGTGAGACCTCCATAAGTAGTCATTTTAATTTCATTTTTCTTTCTTTTCTGGTTCTCGAAGTCAATTTTTTACAATGTGGCACTTACGTGAAATGTGCCTCTCACCCAAGCATTGCATTCATTTGCTATTCCCATCAGATGCTGACATTGCATCATTACACTGAGCGCAGCCTTTAAACCCCAGAAGGGTCAGCATGCTGTTGCTGGTTTATTTTCATTCGGGCTTCTGTTCCGTGTTTTCTCTCTCTCTCTCTCTCTGGTATGTTGTTTTCTTCTCTGTTTCGTTCTCTCTTCTCTCTCTCTTTTTTTTTTTTTTTTTTTTGCTGAGGTAAGGAACAGCTGGAGATGGTAGAACTGAGAGACGGGGGGTGGGAGGTGTGAAAACAGCCGCGGCCGCTGGTGGCACATGCCTCTCCGCCATGGGCACTGCTGAGGAAAAGTTTACAGTCCTGGGTGCACCCAAGCACTTGAAGTGGAGCAGTCGGGGACACTACTCGAAGAAGGATGTATTTGTACAACATAATATATCTTCCTTCTCAACTCTATCATATCCAGAACAGGCTTGTCCATCCTGTGGCCCGGGGGGTTAGACTCTGGCCTGCAGAGTGCTCCTGCTAAAGCCTGGAAAGTTGAATCAGCAAAGTGCTACATGTTTGGGGGGCTGGGTGTGTGTGAGCTGAACTGGCATCCTGCTCAGTCTGATGTGGGGGTGGAAGGAGAACTAAGTCTTAGGGCAAGTGGAATCCAGGGGAAGGAGAGTAGTGCTGAGCGAGGGTGAGGAGAACACAGGGGACAAACACACGACAAACTACGCTAGTTCTGGGAGGGCAAAGGGGTACGGGAGCAGTGTGGCTGGTTGGCAGGACCCAGCTACTTCCTGACGTGGACATCACCTCAGTTCTGCTCTCCTCCCACACCTCTGACCTTAGTGGCAAAAACTCTTCTGTAGAAACCACCAGAGCTGTAACGCTCTGTTTCAGCACCCCCTTGCAATTAGCAGTGCTTGGGGCCAGCACCACGAAATGCATCTTTTAATACAGCAGATCTATTAATGTTTCTGGTACAGAGATGCCCAATGACAAAACCTGTGAGACCTGCAGAACTGCCAGGATTTCTGTCCTGTCTTACTCTGTTCTTCTCTCCCACTCCCCTACACTGCTCTACTTTCCCTGAGCAGTGCTTGGCAGGGAACAAGGAGAGCAGAGTTGGTAGGAAATAGCTGAGTCCTCCCACCCAGCTGCTCTGCTGTCTCCACCTCACCCTTCTTCCCCTTCCTTTCTCTGCCACGCTCCCCTGTCTTTCCTTGCCCCCTCACACAGCCTACCCTAGCCTCCTCTTCTCTGTATGCAGTGCAAGCAAAAACAATGCCGAAATCACACTAATCATTATTAAAATTTATTAATAAAGAACAATTTTTATGTCTTGTCTGTCAAAAATTTTCTCAACAGCCCCCCAACTGAGAAAAGAATTGCAATGCAGCCCCTTATCCAAAAAGGTTGGACACCCCTGAGCTAGAAATATTTAATTGTGTCTTGGGCAATTGGAACCCTGCCTTTCTCAGTGGCGGCATGTTCTGTGAATTCTGATTCTGTAGCTGTGGAATTTGCATCAGAAATTTGCCCCAAAATCTAAGTTTTGATTTTTCAGATGTTTTCTATGTTTCAAGAGTTCTTAAATGGGCCTCTGTGTTTGTGAAGAGAACCTTGCAATTATGAACTTTCCAATGAGGTAATGCATTCCTCCTTAAGTGTTAAGACAGTTCTACTGTGTGGAATTGCCCCAATTGCTTCTACTGAATGTTAACTCTGAATTTGAACATTAAGACATGGTCTATACTACAAAGTTACTTCAACCTAACTGTAAACATCTGCCTTACAATGTTGCTTCCACTGATGTAAGTCTCCCCAGGAGGTGTAGCATTTAGATCAACGTAATTTGGTAGACAGTGTGTTGCTTAAAGCAGACCACTGTAGTGGTCAGTTCCAGGTGGCAGGCTTCAGGATGTCAGTGACTCACACTGACAGTTAAATTGGTCTCCAAAGGGATAGCCGTGTTAGTCTACTCCAGCAAAAAAACCAAGGAGTTGTGTGGCACTTAAAGACTAACAGATGGTGCAAGTGCTCCTGGTGTGGCTGTCCTGCTGAGGACTGCTGACAGGACTGCTGTATGGATAAACCAAATCAACTTAATTATTGTGGCGCAGACTTGCCCTGAATGTCGACATTTACTATATCACTGCCGATTATTTCAGCAGAAACATCTAGCTAATGTGGTTACTTTTCAGTGCCATTTACTTCCTCTTGCTTTCCCAGGTGCTTAATTTCTCAACAAGCCCCTATTCAGCTGCAAAAACTTCAGCTTCTCTCTTGACTATTGTAGCAATATAAAAATCTACAGAACAATAGATGATATATAACAAACTAAGCAGATGCTATAAAAATTCTGCACTGATTGCACTGTTTATTTTCATATCTGATTCTATACATTTATCTCAAGCTGACACAGAACTTGCAGTCTGCACAATGGAATGCTACAGAACTCCAAGACCAGTAGGCTTCACCATGGAATTTGGATCCATCTTTCCATAGAGTACAAAAACCCTTGCATATAGGTCTTTAGTCAACTGCATGAACTCAAATATGAAGGCAAAGAAAAGACAGGGAAAAAGCTATTTTTCTTCAGACCGTCATATTTTTGGACCCACTTATATATTGCATATGACTGCATTCAAGGGGCCTTAATATAATAAATGCTGATACCTGAGAATGGTATATTTTTATGAATTACATGTTGTGTCATTTTAAAGTAATTTTTCCGTTTCATAATGTAGTCTCTGCCTATGATATCTGGCACTAACTCATATGATTGTTTATCCCCCCAGAAGACCTATTACCAAACAGTTGTCAAACCCCTTAAGTCTTTCTGAAAATAACACACCACTATTTTTCATTAAGAGTATTCCATCTCAAGTACTTTTACATTTTTTAACTTGAGGTAGAGAAACATCCCCCAAAACGCCATGTCCCCGTTCCTAAATCTTCACTAATAAATCTGACTATAAAAATTACACTCAATTCCATAAATCGATCTATCCACAAATTCAAGGCCTTTGCATATTGCATTCTTAAGTTGTGCTAATTAATCTTGCTCCAGAACTAAGTGTTTTCTAATACAAAATAAGCCAAATCAATGGTGGCACATGCAAAAATACAACACAAGCCAAAGCTGGTGAAGGAAAAAGAAAGTATTTGCTCAAAATGAGTACAAACTTTTTTTTACATTATGTTTATTTTTATGGCACACACTAAAACGAAAATGTGATGTTAAATTTGTACACAGCAATTCCTTCTCACTCTGCTTCCATGCAATGCATGCAGTTAAATATAACTCATCAAGCAATCTGCTTTGTAATTTCCAGCATCCAAAGCCTGGAAAAATCTAAAAGTGGTAACAGCTAATAGAAAAGCTGGTTAGGTGTGGAAAACAAAGACCTAGTAAATCCATCATAAAGAAGGAAGAAAAAGGGGGGAGGGAGTAAGATACTGAATTACCTCATTATTCTATCACCTATTGCTGTTCCTCTGATATTAAATCTAGTAAAAGGAACAATAGTCATAGTCATTCAAAAATACTGTATACCAAGTTTTTAAAGATTAGTGTCTATAATAGAATGTGTTCCAATTATTCAAAAGATTTCACATCTTCCATGAGTTATTACATGAAAATATTTTCATTTCAACAACACCCTCCCCCCCCGAGTTTTGCATATTTTTATTAGTATAAATAGGAGATTTGATAAAATACAGCAATAACTTGTCAATCAAATTGTAGCAGGTGTGACAGCAAGTTGCATAGCACTTCTATTTTAAATTCTCTATTCTGAGTGCCTTATAACTTCAAATTTTCCACAAATTAGACTGATTGTCCAGGCTTAGTCTCTGTTTAAAGCTGAGTTTCTATCAGAAAGTTTGAACAGAACCAATTCACCATTTGAGTGTGGAAACACCCCTCACTAAGAACTGCCCCTGTTGTAAGATGAAACATCAGGTGAAAACTGATTTTGATCTGACTTATCACCAGTAGAAAATCGCATTGTGTATACTTGCACTATTTGGTATAGTATTTTCTCGCTAAGACCATGGAGTTCACAGCTAAGGAACAGAAGACCACACTGTCTGTGTATAATAGCTAACTTTGCTGCATTTTGAGAAGTGTGTGCACATTTTTTAAGTTAATTTAGTTCCACAGGTATGAAAGAGAAGGAACCATCTCCTGTGGAGTCCCTAAGGAGCAGAAGAGATAACCCCCCCCCCCGCAGACCTTTTAGGGTAAACAGCATTATATCCCAGCAGCATCTAGCTAAATAGTTTCACAATATGAAATTCATTTTCATCCTTATTCTTTAAGTAGACGCTAGGAAATTCCATCATGTAATTGTTCATGGGTGTGTAAAAATGCTTTATTAGATTACCTAACTAGATCAAAGACTATGAGAGAGATGTGAAGAGCCAAGCATTTCACTTCTTTTGTCAATATAGTTTCCACCATTTCCTAAGGTAACGTTATACTGCAGTAGCAGAGATGCAACAAGAAAAGAATAAGATAACCATTCCATCCTAAGTTTCCCATTTTCAGTTATTCATTCTCTCAAAGAAATGTCCTTCTAAGCGATAATGGCTCATCTTTGGACTCAGCCCCAAATGTAACAACTTTGTTAAATTTCCCAAACTCTCCAATTATGTAAACCTGCAAAAATACTTATTTTGGACTTCACAATCACAGCTATGGGCTTTTTCAATGGTCAAATAAATCAAACAGCTTTTTAAAAGATACATTTTGACTGCATTCAAGATAAACAGATTAATAAGGAACTTGGAAATCAATGTAAGGAATGCTATGTCAGATAACTAAAATGACACTGCAATCAAAGTCTGAAAAAATCCTTTTTCTATTTAACTTCTATTTATTTTTCATTACAAATCTAAATATAATTATATGAACATTTGGAAACAGATTGCTGCTACTTCAGACTCCAAAAATACTTAAGTTATACTACTACATAATAAATCCCAGTTAATTAACTTGAAGACCTGGATGATTATGCATATTTTAAAGACACTCTCTTTGGTGCTGTTTTAGAAATAATAAACTAGGCTCAGATTTCATATTTCCATATCTGTAGCACAGCTCTATTGGTATAGTTAAATTTAGGTTAAGCTTTTTTCCTGAAGACTATGTGTTTCATTTTCCTTAAGTCGACCACTAGGAAGAGTTCATTCTGTGGACAGTTTCCCAGTACACATTAACAGAGGGTTAAACAGAGTTAATTCCCAGTATGGAACACATTAAAAGTTGGATTAGACATCTAAATAAGTGTATGTAACGGGAGATCCCTAAATAACATATGAATGAAGCACGCAATCACATTTAGAACTTCTGAAGTGTAGCTCTAGATACATTCTGTTCAAAATCAAAGGGAAATGGTAAAAAGTTCATGTAAGTACCATATTTGCTTTTAAGTGTTGCAGACAAGTTTCAAAGGTGTACTCAAGTGCTTCTGCCATTCATAATCCTTAGGAGGAACTGTAAGATTTTGACTGCCAAGTACAAAATTTGGAGTATACACTTTCCAGCTTTCTTCAACAAAAATCCCATATATTAGATAGAGAAACTGATTTGGATTCTACTCCTATGTGAATTTTTCCTCTACCACATTCTTCGCCCGCTGTGGAGTTTCTCCAATGTCTATGAATTGTCTTGTAGGTACATACAGAAATCCAGAGAGTAAACTTTATTCTAGGCAATTCAAAGTTTATAATGTCATACGTTGGCATAAGTCACTAGTACTCAACAAAAAGGATTTTAGCACCACATCTTTGAACATTTGCATCTTTTCTTAGAAGAAAACAGACCAAAAATTCCCAGAAAGTCAATGGGAATGTTGGTACTTTGACATGGTATATCATTATCATCTTCTCTATTTACGGAACTATCCCCAACTACAGTATATTGTCTAATCTCCTGAGGGTGCCTATGTCCTTACTATAAATCAAATTAAAAAAAAAGGTGAGCAATGCACTCCATTGCTTTATCATGTGGTGCTGTTTCTCTGCAGCCCAAACATATTGAATTACTGCTGCCTAGAAACAGAATTTCCAAATGGGAAGTAAACACGTCCTTTTGTTTTCAGTCTCTAGATTCATAACAAGCTAATTTGTGGTCTTTTTTTTCCCCACACCATATTAAATTGCTCCATACCCCATCAAGACCTGTTTCTTTAAATATCAAATAAGTAACAACACTGGAATGAATTTTGGGATCTACAATGCTCAGTGAAGCATGCTAATTTATCAAGCTGATTTGGCCAAATAGATAATGTAAATTACCTTTAGGGGTATCACTAAACAGGAGCAGAGAGGTGTAATTCCCAGCTTAAGAAGACATATGTATGTTAGCTCTGCTTGATCTAGCATGCTAAGAACAACAGGGTGACCATAGTGGCAGAGACAGTGTCTCAGCCTAGCAATTTGAGTTCAATCCTACCTGGCCCCTTCGGTTTGTACTTGGCCAGCCAACCCAAACATCAGAGCCACATTGCTGTTTTTAGATCCTGGCTCAAGTGGAGCTAGTATGAACATGCTACCCAAGTGAGATCTGGAGCTCCTTCCTAGCCATTGTGTACATGCACCCATAAAGTCTTGGTGCAAGATAAACAGAAGTAGTTCTCTGTTTAGTATTATGTTTTGCTGAAGAGTATGGAAAATTAAAGAGCCTTAAAGGACAAGCGTATAAAAGCATTTCCTCTGACTGGGTCATATTTACATGAAAGCTCTACATTGTAAGACTGTCGGGCTCCACAGGGTAGTATACTCTAGGAGTGTGCACTGATACAGCTGCACCACTGTAGTGTACCTAGTGAAGATGCTCTGTGCCAATGAGAGAGAGAGCTCTGTTGTTGACTTAATAAATTCACCTCCGCCAGAGGTGTTAGCTATGTCAGCAGCAGAACCTCTCCCACCAAAATAGCACAGTCCACACTGGCACTTAGGTTGGGTGTAACTTACGCTGCTTGGGGAAGCGGAGCTTGTTCACATCCCTGAGAGAAAGAAGTCATAATGAAATACATGGCAGTGAAGACCTAGTCTAAGATTTCTTTGAGGCATTCAAGGAAGGCCAATGTGTCATTCTGAAAATGCCATTACCAAAGACAAATGTGTTAGGTTTTTTCAAGTATTGGGATGTCCTGAATAAAGAAAGCCTCTGATAGCTATTGCACTCTTGAGTCATGTAGTCTAAAGAACAAAAATACTTAAATCTGAGATCCAATAATTCTGCAACTGTCTTATCTATAAATCTCCTCTCAAATCCTATTCTACTGACTAACTCATGAACAGGGTAAGCTGACTATTCTCCCAAAGTAATATACTCTAGACATTCTCCCAACCTCTTCTCTTCCCAAGACCAGGTATCACAATATGCACACATTTAAATGTACAGTCTGAATTCATGCATTTGCAGATATCAGGACACAGCCCTGCAATAGAGGCAAAGAGGAGCTGGGCATGGTGGATTTGTCATCAGGGACACAAAGTAAAGGGTTTATCCTCTGGCAGAGTACTAACATAAATCAAGGATAGCATCTGGGAGTACATTAAAAGTACAGAGAAATCAGTACTCTCTCATGCAAATTCTCATTGAGTACAAAAGAAGTTTTGTTTGAATAAGAAATAAGTAAGAGTGTTCACAGTCAGCTTCCAAGACTGCCACTGCAATCTTTAACTAGAAAAATCGTTATTCTCCCTCACACTCGAACTCCTGTCACTTATCTACCAGCAGGTAAGAAGGCATTTTAAAATCCTGCAACCAGGGAGAAAAATATTAATTTCATTATTTTACCCTGTCATCTTTCAGCTATGTAGGAAAGCTTTGCTCCTCACATATTGGGACAAGAACAAACCGAAACAAATAGGACATTAAATCTAATTGCAATCAAAAGCAATCTGAAACCACCACGGGCTCTACAGCCATTCAACACAAAACGGCAAGTATTATGGCTTGGCAAGCATCACAATTTGGTTCTTATTTGCATATGAAATATGTAAGTTTATTAACTTCAGTGTAGTTACCATACAGTAAGTAGACTGGTGTAACTAAGAGCAGAATTTGCCATCATGCACCTGACTGATGTATCTAGATATAGACAAAGGAAAGTGTGTAAGAACAAGTGTGATACCCATTTAACTTCAGATATGCTCTCTAGGGGGAAAGCATGATAATACAGTACTTTGCACTTACACAGCATTTTCTGTGCTCACTACACTATGGTAAACATAATCAAATAATTAACAACACCCAATGGAGATAAAAAAAATTACCAGTGAGAAATTAAAGAAGAGGCTAGGTTCCTGGCCCAAATTTACAAAGGAATTCCTTATCAGAGTTGGGATTAGACTTTGGGGGACTTTGAGTCACAGCTCCGTGTTCAATCTAACAGCTTATGCAATATACTGCCTTTGCCAAGGAAACTGATTTAAGATCTTTGTCCCTAATTACTCAGGGTCTAATACTACACAGAATCTTCACCAAATGAAGCAATGGTCCTGTGGGGAAAAAAAAAAAAAGAGTACGTAGTCATGTAATTAAAGACTTTATGATAATGCATACATGCAAGGTGGATGACTTGCACACGCAACCTTAAACCTGGAATTTCCTCACTTTTCCATATAACTTTAGTAGTGTTCTTTTAACAATTTGTGTAATTTTCTTGGTTTTTTACTGTTTTTAAAGGAACCGAAATAAAAGTTATTCCACCATATTGACAACCACCATAGATCAGCAGCAGGGTGCAAACCTTTCTATCCATCATAATGGCAGATGTTTGTTCAACTGATAGCAGTAGTGGGTTGTTGTCTCCTGTGAACCAGTACTGGAGAAGGATGAGACACTTTGCCAGGAGGTTTCAGAGACAGCTCGTTAGAGCAAAGGAATGAATGAGACTCAGAAATCCTAGAATCCATTCCAGGCTCTAGAGGAAAACGTTCTCAAGTGGGCACAGACTCTTCTACACATTCCCACCCAATCTGACCCCTTCTACCTCCACCCAGCCAAAACATCCTCATCCCAGTTCTATCTTTTCCCTACCCTGGCTCCTCATCCCAGCCCCAGTCTCCTAATCTAGTCAATCGTATTCTGTTTCTCAGGATTTTCATCATAATCTCCTTGCTCAGCCCTACCTCTCCAAATCCCCAAACTCCTTGTCTCCTGTCTTCTTTCTTTCTCAATTCCGGTTCTTTCATTCCATCTTTTCATCCATTGTCTCTCTTTCCCATCACCCTGGACCCACTCCACTTGCCTCCCTGAGAGCTAGTTCCAGCTGCCATTCCTTGGCTTCTTGTCGAATCTCAGTGGCTCCCATTACAGCTTCTATGTAATCATGTACAATTGTTGCAGCATTACATAGGTATTTAGTGAGCCTAGCCTATGAAGGTAGAATTCACTCCATAAAATCCTCTGGAAGAAAAGTAGCTTTTAGTGAAGTTATTGCTCACCTAGCATTCTGACTTGGAGATAAGAAAATACATTGCAACTGCTACAGAAAAAGAAGAGATGGGGGAAAGATTAAAAAAGAGTAATGTGCCAATATAAAGATAAATAAGCAAGGAAGCTCCCAAGGGCTCTTTCCAGCCTCAGAAACATGACAGAAAAGCACTGCTTTGTTATCTAAAACTTTACACACGTTAAACGATGCAAAAGGAGTTGGGGCCCTGTTGCACCTCCTCCCAGAAGAGAGCAGTAGAGAAGTCCTCCAAGCTACCTATAGCATCTGTGGGGGACATAGACAATCAGGAAGGAGGCTGAAGGAAGCAGCCAATCAGTGCCCTGCAGGTTTATATAAAATACGCTGCAGAGTCAAATGATTTCAGTCTGTTTACAGGAACTCATGGTACAAGAGGCACTTCTGGCTGGCTTCAGGAGCTGAAAAGCTGGCAGGGATCAGTGAAGCAAGAAAGGGGGCTCCTGGCTGGCTGCAGATACTTGACAGAGACTGACCCAGCTGGAGAGCCAGGTCAGAGGACAAAGGGCAGATAAAGAGACTTCAAGGTGAAAGCCTGGAGGGTGCTGCTCCATCCCAGAGCAGAAATCTTTGCACATAAACTGTGCAACTAAGATAGTGAGAAAGGCCGTATTCATCAGAGTGAAGATTCAGTCTGTTGTGGGCTACAGAGACATTGCATACAGAGGGGTATAATGATGGGCCCTGTTGTACTGTTAAAAAAAAAATTGAGCCCAGAGAGGGCTGCAGGACAATACTGAAGGCTTTGAGACAGGCCTGACAGAACCATATACTCATTAGGAGTTAGTTTGTTTTCGCACACACTGTGTGTGACTTAGCCAGAGGACGGAGTCACCAAAGACTGATGTAGTGAGAAGAGCAGCTGACAGGGCACAATGAGTATAGGAAATTGAGAAACTGCAAGCAAGCACACTCATACAAGGGATGCTCATGAGAAGTGGGTTCCACCCTATTACAAGTGAATTCATCCCTTTGTGAAAGATCCCCAACTCTCAGCCCTAGAGGCATTAGTCACATAGAATGATTTATCTATGGTATTTACATAGCATTAGACACCTGGGCTTTGAAATAACTAAGAAATAAGTTTCAGGTTTTTTTAAAACCATGTGTTATCAACTGTGGTAAAACACCAGGGTGGACGGAAAGTTGAAGTAAAAGTACAGGTCAAGGAAAAAATGGGATGATAATACACTGAAATCACATTTTTTCCCCACTGTGGGAACACCCCAAGAGGGCAAACTCTTCCATACTGCTTCATCAGCATACCACAAACCAAACCCTGAAGCACTGCTTTTGAGGGGTAAAATGGTAGTTCACGCCCCATGGTCCATTCCAGCCTATTCTCCTCTAACATTCCAATAAGAGTAACAATCAATATCAATTACAGTGGTGGATTTTGATACACTACTCATCATTCTGAGCTACCATGTCATCTCAGGACATAGAGACGAAGGAGTCCTACATTTTAAAAACCTCCTCAATCATCCAGTCCCTTTGAAAATTCTTGCTCTGCAGAACCTATGAATCCTAGGGAAAGCAGGATAAGGCACGGATCTCTAAACTCTAAATATATATCAAAGAGCCAATATGAAATAGAAATCAATAGAGGAGGACATTAAAGTTGATGCCAAGTTAATTTCTTTAATAAGTAATACAGCTAAGTTTCAACAATTTGCATTTCCAGCATACATAATCAACAGCACTATAATCTCTATGCCATGCAAAGGCAGTGTTAAGTGTGATTCAAATGAGAGATGTACAGACTGATAGACTGGAAGTGGTGCTGGGGTTTGTTTGGTTTATTTATTTATTTATTTTTGCCTTCCTCTATAGCATGTGGCATGGCTCACTTGCTGGTGGATTCTCTGTACCTTAAAGTCTTTAAACCATGATTTGAGGACTTCAGTAACTCAGTCATGGGTAGGAGGTTTATGGCAGGGCTGGATGGGTGAGGTTCTGTGGCTTGCATTGTGTAGTTCACACTAGATGATCATATTGGTCCCCTCTGACCTTTGAGTCTAAAATATACTGCCTTGAGTTCAATAGCTGAATGTTTGCTTAATAAATTATGATAGTATTTGAACAGTCCAGGCACTGAAGTTAAGAGCATATTTTGGTACATGGAAGAGTTATTACACCAATGATGGATTAAGATGTCAACTCCATGATTTATAGCAAACTTTCTTAGCAACAATGGTCAAAATTTGGGTTTTTTTGTTTTTGAATTTTAAATTATTTAGATTCTATAGGAAAAATTTGTACATGAACTATAAAACCCATTTTTGCAAACAATTTCTTGGTTACTCGTATAATCCTCATTAATCCTGTTCACATTGGTAGTCAGAAGTTGATGAAAGAAAAAGATAAAGTTTTCTTCTCATGACAGAGAAAAAGAAAAATTCAAAATTATTTGCTCAACCACCAATGGAGAAAATACAGTGTTAAACATATGCTACAGACAAATTTAGCACTGAGTACCAATAGCGAGTACCCTTGCAAAGCAAGGATGCCTGAAGTCGTACCGCTGTATTTGTGACAGATGGGCAATTTTTTGCAATAATCTTGAATGACCTTACTGTATTATGTTTATGTGTCATTGTGGGCAAAGACTGTAAGTAATCTCTCTAGGGGTGAGATATGATTGATGTAAGACCCAAGAACTCAAAAGACTAATGAAAATGTGCCTGACAAGTATGCCATTTTGGGACAAAAACTATTAAGTGGATTTCCTGAGGAATTCCTAGGGAGAAGTTAATGCAAACTCCCCTTCTCCATATGCATTAACCCAGATTTTTGAGCTACACCCTGAGGACAGAGTCTTTGTTTGCAGATTTCTATGATTCCTATGACTATTTATTATAGAAGGCCAACATCAAAGGCCCTGGCAGTATAAAGAAATGACTGATGTGTCCAGCCTTTGTTCTGGTTTGGGTTATAAGGTGGATGAAATTGTAACTATGAAGAAAACCCAGCTGTGGGTTTTGAAGGATTAAAACATACCAAAAGCCTAGGCTGGAGCTGACCTCTGGTAAGCTTTTAGAGTTTGTCTATCTTCTCAGGTACAGTATCCCAACTGCCAGGAAGGCAAAGTTTTAATGTGTTTTCTCTGTAATGCTTTAACTTAAGAACAAATATGATTGCTTAGAAGAAGCTATGTGATAATTCTAACTGGGAGTAATACACTCGTCATAAATCTTGAAAAGAATGCAAAACACAGGCACTGGCCTTTTAGGAAGTCTGGCTGACTGGGATATAAGTGTAAATCAGTGAGCTGTGTAACTTAAAAAAATCTCAGTTTGAAGGATGATATTTGGGAACCACAAGCATAAGGTGGGGATGCCCTTACTGGACCATAGAAAGGGAACATAGGTGCAGTTGCCCTGCAACTAGAATATTATTCTAAAATGTATTGAGAACACTGATCAAGTGCAAATATTTAAATTCTCTAATATTTATCACTGGGGAACACCAGATAAAATGTTTGTTTCTCTTTAGCAAGGAATACACAACCATAACATATACTAGGTTTGTAGGAGTTTCTTTAAAAAAATTATATGCTAACTACATTCAGCCTTCAAAGTCCCTGGCAAATTATCAATGAGGCAGTATGGGCCACAAACTCTGAGATCTTATTGCAAGGAGCTTTGGCATCAGATCCTAGGTTCTATTCAGAAAATACTGATGCTAAACAATAGAAAAGGAAAGAATCCTACTAACCTGTGTCCAGGTCCTCCTCGATACCTGGCACCAGGTATCAGGACAGGGTCATCATCACTATCATCAGTTTCTTGGAAAGCAGTGCTTCTGGTGGATGGTTCTTCACGAGTTGCAAGCCCTGAGGAGTCTGGCTGTGGTGGAAGTTCATGGTTTGTATTATTAGGATTGGCAGTGGACTCTGTAGTTTGTTGATTTGAACTCTCTTGCTCTTTGCTTTTTTCACTTGAAGGTCCTTCCTCTGGATTCCTACAGCTGTTGTCGAGCTTAGGGTCACCTTCTCCTTCTGTGCTGGTTCCAGAATGCTCAGATATATCCTTATCTGATACTGCTAACAGAAAAAGTCAATCAAAATTAGACATTGATAGCACTCATAATCTACTCAAGATTTTGTGTTTAGCTTGGCTTTATAGAGCTATGGTTACTCATCTTCCCACTTTCCAGACAACCATATGAGGAAACAGCAGACACACACCTCTTTCTGTTCCTTCTACAGTTTCATCTATAGTTTGCAACTCTTCAGCACTTTTGACTTCCTCATGAAATTCTTTACGGACTCCTAAAATTAAACACCAGATCACATAGTCATTTCAGTAACATGATCATATAACTATAAATCTTAGTGAACATCAGAATTATTACAGTGGCTCAAACCACTGAGTCTGGTACACTACTTCACGTGGCCATAGATAAGGCTTCAGAGGAAGGCAAAAAGGCCCCATAAAAAGACCTCGCCTATCAATTGCTCAGTCTGGGTCATCAGAATGAAAATGGGGAGGGGGATTTTCTTGGTTCATTCTACATTTCATTATGTCATCATACAAGTATTTTAGTAACGAATATGCTTTTAATGCTGTGAAACACAAGATGTGATAACTCATAATTATGATTACTCATAGTTCCAAAGGTTCATTAACTTATTAAAAGGTAATCTTTGGTAATTTACTCATATTTCTAGGCATTTCTTTGGAAATCCTCACTATAGTATCAGATACAGCTACTGATTCAACTGCCTCCTACAGCAATGAATCCAATAGATTGATTGAATCTAGAACATTTTTTTTTGACTCACTCCTTAACACTGTATGTCCCTTGTATGATCTCCCAGCTTCAACTGTCCATTTATCAAATGGATTAACAAAAGTGAAAACAGGGTTTTTAAATGTATATTTTAATGTTTTTAAAAAGATAACAGCCTTGAAGAAAAAAGTCTCCTAATTACCCAGAGTATAGGTTTAGCATAGGCATCTACTTCACCTATATTCATTAATTATGGCCAGGAAGAAATGCCTCTTCAAGGTGACAGAAGAAAAGTTATGCATTATTTCTCTGAGTTATGGGAAAACAAAGGACAAGAAGTTCAGAATTAAGAAAACCACTACTTTTTCTTATACATGTTTATTCAGTTAACAACTTTTCTGTAAAGTAATTAATTTATTGCCTCTCCATTCTGTTATCTGTTTGGCTTTTTGGAAATAAATGGTAAAAAGTGTTCTAATACAGTTACATTTTGCCCTCATTTCTGTATGTGTGTGACTCTCCCTGAATTCAGCTGTAACCAGGAACATCTCAAGAGCAGAATTTGGACCTTACCATTACAGGAATGACTATGTATCTTACTTGGTTCTTCATTTTCTGGTGTTGACTTGTCTGAGCTATGTGCTCTTAGAGCTTCTTCTTGGCTTTCAGGTTTGCAGTGACTTCCGCTCCCTCTAGAACTTGAAGCTGTGCTGCTCCTAACAAAAAATACATGTAAAATGGCTCAGTGACAAGGTAAATGCACACAAAGAGTCCATTTTAAATCAAAGGGATCACAACATAACTATTTCATATTATTAAAAGTAATTATAAAGCAAATAATACATGTGAAGACAGATAGTTGGAGCTAAATTTTCAAAAGTGGCTTCTCAAGTGTGGGCCTCATTTTATAAAGGAGGAATTTTTAAGGTCTTGATTAAGCAAAATACATGCCTGCATCTAATCTCACATTTTTGGTTGTTGTGTCATGTTATGATGATGCCTTGCATTACATTTTACAAATATTTTTGCATCACTGAAACATTATGTAATAAACTAGAATAAAGTTACTAAAGTAGTACACCCCCAAATCTATATTTAGATTTTTAGAACCAAGGCTAAAAAATTCCAAACATGTGTGTCATATCTTCAATCGTATTTATTGGTCATAGATTTGATGAGTTAAACATGGCATATCAAGACAGGAACTGAAGCCTTAACATGCAGTTGTAGTAAGAAAAGGAAGAGACATGACTAAGACATGCAAACAAATAGTCCAAATGATCACTGCTTTGATTTGCTGTTATACTCTGAACAGATCCCATGCCTTACATTCCCCTGCATTTATTTTCCTCCTATTCCGTCAGCTCCCCATCTTCAAGCATCTGACAAACTGGGATTTTCTCCCATGAAAGCTCATGTGATAAATAAATTAATAGTCTTTAAAAGTGCCACCAGACTCTTTGTTTTGCTGGACTAGACAAACACAGGTACCCCTTTGGAACTCAGCTGCTATAGTGATGGATGTGATATAGTGATAATACAGAACAGATCCAGACCAGTTAGATAAATTATCCTCTACTAATGGGCAGTAAGAGCAATGATCAGTCTCCACGTAAAATGAATACATCTCAAAATTATATTATTTTTCAATCATCTGTATCTTACCAATTTCAAAAAGCATTAAGGGCCAATACAATGACTACATATAATAAAATAATTACCCTATACATTTCATACAAAAATATGAGGACTTTATGTTTAGGAGCACAGAACCCAGTCATTTAATATTACATATGTTTAATAGAATAAAAAATATAGATAACAGAAGAGAATCTCTCTGTACCCGGAATGAACTAAGGATTGCAATTTGGCCATCTTCATAATAATGAAAAACAATATTTCATTTGTGAAACCATTCATGTGACTTCACTCTGAAAAAGGAGAGCTTTATAATAGATTTTTGCACCAAGAAACAGGAGGCATGCTAGCTTTGGGTCTATCTTCCTGCTTGTTTGTTCAGAAAAGAGGTGATTAGGATGGGGTTGTCAGCCTAAGGAAACATTCATCAACCTACTTTATGACACAGATTTGAAAAAAGAGAAGATCCTTGGTTACATCCCAGTAACTGGACATCTTCAACTGTGTAATCTCCTCCATAATTATTGTTTGTATTGTAGCAGCACTTACCTAAAGGCCCATCATAGATGAGGGCCATGCTGTCAATGTATAAACACCAGAGGCATTGCTGGCCCAGGGAGGGACCCGGGGCACAGGCCCAGGCCCCGCTCCCAGCCTGCAGGACCCACCCCCCTGGCCAGGGACAGGGCCAGAAGCCGCCACAAGTGGCTAGGCCCCGCATCCCCAGCCAGGGATGAGGCTGCCGCTGCCGCGGGCAGCCGAGCCCCAGATTCCCCATCGCAGCCACGGGTGGCCGGGCCCTGCGTCTCTGGCCGGGGATGTGGCTGCCGCCGCTGCGGGCAGCCCAGCCCCGGATTCCCCACCACGGTCGCGGGTGGCCAGGCCTCAGATCCCCGGCCAGGGACGGGGCCGGAAGTGGGCAGTAAGAGCAATGATCAGTCTCCATGTAAAATGAATACACCTCAAAATTATATTATTTTTCAAACATGTGTATCTTACCAATTTCAATGACTGAATGAAAATAGAACACAGAAATTAATTTATTCCTAATTGGATAGGCACTACCACCGTAAAATATCCTATTACAAAACTATAAAATAGCTGGAAACAATACATACTAAATGACATATATAACTGAAAGAATAAAACCATTTTAGGAAAACAAACACTAATAAATGGAAAATTGTGCTCATTAAAAGACAACTTACCACTCATCAGTGAAGTCCAATTTTATTGTGCTTGTAGTTGTCCCTTCTGTACTGTAGTGCAAACTTAAAACGGGTTCACCTGTTCCTGCTTGTGGGCTCTGCTTTTCATTGTCTGTAAACAGGGGTTGATAAGATTTGGATGTGTGTCAGCAGTTTATATAAATCTGTTAAATAACAGAAGCACCTTTAAACTTGAATGATGATAACAAAATTCTCTCTAATACAATGTTATAAAGTTAGACACAAACAGCCCAAACAAAAGGTTAAATGCTTTGGAGTGATCACACTGATTCTGCACTTTGCAAAGCTTAGTGATTAGCCTAAAAACATAACCATTTGTCTTTACAAGAAAGAAGAGGGCATATGCTATTGTTAGATCTGTGCATAATTTCTTTCTGACTTACATAGGAGCCATACATAGAATAATAGAAATGTAGGACTATAAGGGACCCTGTGAAGTTAAGTTCAGTCCCCTGTGCTGATATAGGACATCAAGTGAATCGAGACCATCCCTAACAAGCATTTGTCCAATCTGTTCCTAAAAACCTCCAGTGATGGGGATTCCACCACCTTCCTTGGAAGCCTATTCCACAGTTCAACTACCCTTATAGTTAGCATAGTTTTCCTAATATTTAACCAAATATCTCTCACTGCAAATTAACCCACTATTTCTTGCCCAAAACTCAGTGGATATGAAGACCAATTGAACAGCATCTTCATTGTAACAGCCCTGACATATTTCAAGACTTATCATCAGGTCCACTCCTCCATCTTTTTCCTCAAGGCTAAACATGCAGTCTCCATCCACCCCCCATCTATGTTCACAGGTCAGGTTTTCTAAAACTTTTATAATCTTTATTGCTCTTTTCTGCTCTCTCGAATTTGTCCACATACTTCCTACAGTTTAGCCACCAGAATCAGACATAGGACTTTAGCTGAAGCCTCGTCAGCATCAAGCAGAATGATATAATTACTTCCGATGTCTTACATATTAATTAATCCAATTAATACACTCAGAATTGTCAGCTTATGTCACAACTGCATAACATTGCTGACTCATTCTGTTATCCATTATGACCCTCCTCCCCAGCTCCTTTTCAGAAGTTCTACCACCTAACCAGTAATTCCCCATTTTGTAGTTGTGCATTTAATTCTTCTTTTCAAAGAGAAGTACCTTTCACTTGGGTTTATTGTACAGAATTTTTATCCCAGACCATTTCTCCAATTTGTCAAGGTCATTTTGTAGTCCAGTTCTATCCTCCAAAGGGATGGCAATTGCACCATTATCCAAGTCATTAATGAAAACACTGAATAGTACCAGACCCAACACTGAACCTGTGGCACTGACTACAATTCAATGTTCCCTCTAAGCCAAGGGTCTCAAATGCAAATCACTACACAAGGGCCGCATGACGACTAGTACAGGGCTGCACGAGGACTAGTATGTTTGCCTGAGGGCCAGACCACTGAAACTTTTTCATACAGTGATACTGCAAATATCAGTAACAATAGTGTCATTGCAGGCCACAGGAAATAGCTTTAGGGGCCGCATGTGGCCCACAGGCCACGTGTTTGAGACCCCTGCTCTAAGCTGATGATGCAGCTAAGCAAATTCCCTACTGTTTCCCCCCTTGCCTCACCAAGCATCTCCCTCCCCAGTGCATCCATAACTTGCTCAGCTGCATCATCAGTTTAGAGGGAACATTGGCAGCATTGTCTTAATCCGGCCCTGACTCACATTATCAATAATTAATTTAAAAGGTGAAATTAACTAGTGAATCACATTCTCTATTATAAAAGGAAAACATTCACCTAATCTGTTTTCTGCTTTGGTCTCTACATCTTTCACAAAAGCCATTAATTATGGCTTATATATTATTTTTATGATAGTCTCACAATGTTAACTAAAGTCACACAAGGGCTAGTAACATACAGCTAATCTGCATTTACATTACCCACCCTGTGTGTGTGTCATTCTGACTGTGACCCAAAAGTAGCAGGAACCGTTAGCATCCTCCTCTTTGCTTTCTTCATTTTGTGGATAATGAATCAGCTCTGCTAAGCATTCTGCCACAGCATAGTGCTTTGAAAAACAAAGTCAGTCTCCCATCATCTATGTAAATGTTTTGGAGAGTTTACACCCCAGTCAAAACACCTGTGGTTAAACCCGTCTCACCCACACTTCAGTTATACATATATAAAACATGTGTTCTGAAATGTACCCAAGTATCTGGACTTTAATGCTTTATATACATTGTGGAATTTCCACTGTGCATACAAAATGATTCATGACTAGGGTTACCAGACATCAGGCAAAAGAAGGACATGTCCTCCTTTTTACCTTCACATCCTCCGTCTGGCAGGCATTTTAAAAATATAGGATTTTGTCTGGCTTTTTACTTACAGGGGTTAAAGTATGCTGGAATGCCCCGGAACATCCTATTTTTAGGGGGAAGCATTCCAGGGCCCCCTTAAAACAGAAGAATATTACATTAATACTACATTTTCTCCATGTGTACTCCAATGTCCTGCTTTTCATATTTCCCTGTCCTTCTTTCCATGCTTTGGTATCTGGTAACCCTATTCATGACAGAGCCAGAGGAGGACACTCCTATTCTCCATCTATGTAAATACCAATGAGAAATTGGGAAGGGGTTTTATTTTTCCTTTCTGTCACAGAGATGATGTTTAAACCCAAATTTAAAAACAATGTGTATTCATGGGGAAGAAGTCTCTGCAAAATGTTGGAGACTAAGGGTGCAAGTACGTTCTGTATTAACATCTTCCACCCATGGAATTTATAGTAATTTGAATGACATTATCTATCTGGGGTGTTGCTATGGTTATATCCTTACATAAGTAATTAGCAGGGCAAGTTGCCTGTTTCCCAGTACATGCAGAGCACAGACACATTCAGAAGAAAAGGGGCTTTTCATATATTTAAAAATGTAAATGTTTAAACATACATGAAGAAGGGAGATACCAGATAAAGGAGACCCTTTTTATGGGTTCTCCTTCAGGAGCCAAGAACAAGTACTGCACATCATCATCTAACAGTCATCTTTTGGTTTTCCATAACATGAGTGTGCATCACACATATATATGCTCACCACACATTTATGCCAACATTTTCAAACCTGAATGACTGAAGTTAGGCTTCTCAATCTATATTCAGGCAATTAACTAAAACCAGCCTGCTCTTCAGCAGTGCTGAGCTCCTTCAGTTCTACTTCTCACCTTATATGTCTAATAGCCTAGAATCTACCCTGCCCTGCCACAACTACACTTCATACATATTAAAGGAGTCTAACAGATTTCACCAATAGATCTCCAGTATGGAGACCATAGTGAGACTGAGCATGAGGTTAGCCAGGGATCACTAGTTGACCCAGATGATCCTAAACTGGGGAGAGTTGCAAATGCCTAAATTAAACCAGTAAAACTAAAAGTACAGTCTTCCTTGCACAATTCAAACAAAGTCCGTTTCCGCCCATTTCTGTCTGGCCACTCTATTAAGTTTTCTTCTGCAGCAAGACAGCAATGAAAGGGGATTGAAGTACTACCACTCTGAGCAACAATATATCCTTTTCATAATTAAATTATTAAAATTAAAGCTAGCTTTTATTACTGAAATATTAATACAAGAAATACAGGAACCACCTTGAATTACACAAGCTACTCATTCCTCTGGAAATAATCTATCACACCTTTCGTTATTTAAAAACACTGATTATGAACTATTGTGGATGCCCAAAGCTAAAAAAGAATAAATTAGTCTCAGAGTTTTGCTTATATGGTCTTGAACACAGATTCAGTACAAACAGAATGTGATATTCTGATTTCCACAGCAATCAGAATTCTGATGATTGAAAAAGCATCCTGCATTTTGTATTATAATAAAGGCTGCTCAGGTTTAAGGCATGACTTTAAAAGCACATTAGATGCAAGACTAACAGATTTATTTTTCGCATGAGCTTTTGTGGGAGAAAATCCCACTTCGTCAGATGCTTCAAAGATGGGTGAACTTACAGAATGGAATGAAAATAAATGCAAGGGGGTGTAAAACACAGGATCAGGTCATACAGTAAAAGCAAATCAGAGCAGTTAGGTTCAAACCATGGGAAGCCTGAAGTCAAATCACCTTTTGTAATGGGAAAAGAACCCATAATCTCGATTAAGTCCTGCTTTCACAGAATTTAAAGGAGATTTAGGCAAAATACTAGCTTCCCAATGTTTAGCTCAGGGCTGTAGCTGCTTGTCTTTGCCAAATGTTAAAGGGTTAGCTGATGATAACCTTTTCTAGCACATTGTTCTTACCAGACTGCTGGCAATGAGAGAGATTTTAATAGAAATCATGCTGTGAGTGAAGAAGTTATTGCCCAACTTACAGGGAACATACCTAACCCAGCCAGCCACCTGCTAGCTTCCCCAACCCCAACCCCTTTCCTAATCAGCCCCCAGTGGCTCCCCACCCCATGGGCCTTCCCTGCTGAGCCCATCCGCACCCCAGTGCCCTATCCCTCTCTGGTTCACACACCCCCCCCCGGGCCTCCTACCCCTTGCCTTGCCACCAGAGCAGCTCCCTCCCTGAGCATATATCTGAGTATGCTCAGGACAGGAGAGTTAAAAACTCCCTCATCCTGGAGCAGGTTCCCCGCAGGCCAGAAGAATGTGTGTTCTGACTGGCTAGTGACAGGGCTGCATGCCCGTGCAGCCTAGAGGGAACATTGCATATGTCCTCCCAGTCTGACAGTGGAACGCTGATAACTCTTTTAGCACCATCCTTCGACCAGCAGGGCACTTACTGTATAGTAATGCCAACTAAACCACATTTCTCTAGTTTACTTATGAGAATGCCATGTGGGGTTGTGCCAAAAGCCTTATTAAAATCAGAATATATCATGGCTACAGAATCTCTCCACATGCTGTATTAAAATAAATCCTTCCCCCTGAAGGCAATTAGGTTGGTTGGGCATGATTTGTTTTTGAGAAATCCACAATCACTATCCTTTATAACTTATTATCCTCTAGGTGCTTACAAAATGATTTTTTAAATAATTTCTTCCAGTATATTTCCAGGTTTTAAAATGAAGTTGACTTGTTTATAATTCCCTGGTTTATAGCTCCCCCTTTAAAAAGGTAAATACAAATATTTGCCCTCCTCCAGGCCTCTGAGACCTTGCCATCATCTACCATGAGTTCCCAAAGCTTCAGCTAGTTCCTTAAAAACACTAAAATGAATTTCATGAAAAACTGCTAACTTGAACACATCTAAGTTATCTAAATATTCTTTAATCTGTCATGCCTCTGTTTTGGCTTGAATTCCTTCCCCTGTAATTCAGTCCTTTGTGAGTAGGACTTTGGATAACAACTATAAAACTAGTAGACAATTAATGGTGCTTATGGAAATGTTGTTCAACCTGTTCTTCCTGTACAGAGAATTTATTTCAAAAAGATCAAAGAGTTACAATCAATAAACTAGGCATATTCTGACCCATGTTATTTTGCCTGCACTGAGAGGGAACTATCAACATATTCCTCAGACTGCAAATATACTTAGAGCTTGGTATGTCCCTACAGGTGCTCCACTATTGCTCTTCTTCCCCACATAAAAGATCTACAGTAACTGCATAGGGTGAGCAACCTCTCTTTCTTCTTCAAGCAGTCTCCCTATGAGAGCTCCACTTCAGGTGAACCCCAATCAGTACCCCATAAGGAGGCAGGATCTTCAGAATCGAGTCCAACATGGATGAAACAACTTCACTGACAACTGCTATAGCAGAACTGAAAGCATTGACTAGGCACTAGGGTGTAATGCCTGCAGAAGGTATGTAACAAATAGCACAAAACATATCTGAAGAACTCAAGATACTGCAACATTTTTAAGTAGTCATAGAAGTAGACTGTGACTTCGTCAACTGATTTAACACGCCAGTAGGAAGTGGAACATTGGCAACACTGTAACAGGCTATAAAACACTCCAAAATCCATTTCAAAAGTGCACAGAAACAGCAGAATCTTCTGATCCATCTGCAAACTAAACAGACCATCTAGGAGATTTAAAAAATAATTTAGTCTTATCTAGAAAGGCGGCTAATGCCTTCTTGACATCTAGGTTGCAGTTATGTGGTTTTGGTAAGAAAACTGATCAGTAAATGATCTGATTAATACGAAACACAAAGACACTTCTGAACAAAACCTGTGGTGGTATTACAAGGAAATTTTGTCCTTACAGAATATTGTGAAAGGAGGGTCTGATCCCACTCTTTCGGAATGAGTCAAAACAAGGCAGATTCTGGAACAGGGGACTGCAAACAAAGTAGTTTGAGAGGAAAGAGAAGATGAAGGAGAAAGAGAAGCCTCAAGAAGGAGGCAAAGGAGAGCCCCTTGTTGAAGGAGCAAGGGAGAGAGCAAACTAGGATGGGGTCTTAAAAGCCAGAGGCTAAGCAACCAGGACGGAGCTCACAAAACAGGGGACTGCAAACATGGGAATCTGAGAGGGGGTTTGTGAGTAGTTTGTGTCTTGAGGGCCAAAAACCAATCCCTTGAATCTGGAAAAGGACTTAGAGTTGCCAGATTCTCCGCCATGAACTTCTGAGACATCACAAAATTGTTTAGGAGTCTTAGGTTCAAGATTGGTCTTCATCCTCAGTTTTCCTTTGACATGAAGAAACACCTCAAATAGAAGCACCCTCCTTTGTGCTGAGCAAAGACTTGTTTTTTCATTCCTAAACAAAAGAAGTTTATCTCCCGTCTTATTAGGAATTCATGAGAAGAGCCCCTGAAGAGAGACAGGAAAGAGGAATGAGAAGGAGGGAGGGAGAGAAAATGGATGGTGTAGCCCAATGACAGATATTCAGCGCCCATTTGTCTAAGGGTATACACTTGTCAGAAATGGAAAGTCATTCCCCAAAAGGGGGAAGGTGAGCACATCATTGTAGTTGACAAGCTAAAGACAACAGAAAGGGCCAAACTCTCAACCATCCTGTCAAAACTGATCCTTCAAAGGTGAAGCCTGCTGCAAACCTGTGTTGGGTGAGCTACAGGATCTTTTTCTCTAGACTCTACACCTTGGAGGTTCTGGCAGTCTCTGAAAATCAGAGGACTGCATCTATAGGATCGTTAAGCAGTTTGTGATCTACTGAATTTCATTTGCTCACACGAATGCAGATGCCTAATGAATGTAATATAGCTTTGAAGTCTTTAAACACAGGCAACAACTTGCCAGTACTCTCCACAAACTTCAGACCATCAAACAGGAGACTCTCCACTGTATTCTGGACATCTCTGGAAAAACCAGACACCTTTAGACAGGAAGTCCTGCACATCACTCCTGCTGTGGAGTTAGAACAGGTACAGTACCTGCAGCATCAAGAGCTGCCTGAAGTGACATCCTGGCCAATAGCTATCCTTTATCAATGGTAGTCTGAAACTGTTCTCTTTGATCTGGTGGAAAAGTGTTGAATACAGGATCCAAATTTTCCATAATTCATGAAGTAGCATTTGGCCATCAGGGCCTGTTAATTCACAATGCAGAACTGCAAGATTACTGAGGAGGAAGATTTCCTCCCTGTGGACTTATACCTGTGCTGTTCACCTTGTTTGTCAACCACTAGCCAGATGGGTGGAGGGTCAGAAAATAGGAATTCAATTTAATACTTTTATCTGCTCTCTTACACATGGCTATTACGGTTAGCTAGGGTTTGTAAATGATTTTTGCAGATCCAGCACTGAAAGAAAGAGAAAGTCTGGATGGTGTCAAAGAGTAAAGAATATCCAACAATTTGTGTTGGGATTCTTTGACCTCTTCAAGAGGTATTTGTAAGGAATCTGCCATCTGCTTAATGATGTATCCAAACTGCTAAAAACATCACCCATAAATGGAGGAGAAAGGATCTGATGAAGATGATGAGGCGGTAGTCTGAAGTGTAGCTTCCTTATCCAGTTAATTTCTTGATCTTCAAATGTATCTTCCTGCTGCTGGGGAGGAGAAGATTCAGAGTCCCTATCACCCTGATGCAAGAGGGTCAAAGCCAGGAGAACTGCCATCAGTAAGTTGCCCAGTGATTCCTTTATGGCCACTGAAGACCACAAGAGGAAGGGGTGGCATGTAAGGCTGTTCCCACCAGGAAAAACGATATCTCTGAACATCTTCACTCTCTGTCTTTGAGAAATGGGGATTGTACACAGGACAGCCCTGAACAGAAATCAATGATACTGAAAAGAGATCATCATCATTGGTCATCTTCCTCTAAAAGGGGACCTTCAACCAAAAATGAAGTTGACAACACTGGAGATATATAAGGGTCTGGAAACTTAGAAGTTTTCAGTACCAAGAAATGCTCGGTATCTATCAGCAACGAAGACTCTGGCTTAGCAATCACCAATAAGTCCTTCAGATACCCAAAGCTTTGCAGCAGCGAGTGGAGTTTTGGCACCAAGAGACTGGTACATTTGTCTCTGCAGGACAGTAGGTGGCACAGATATAGTGGCTTAGTCTTGCATGGTACAGAAGAGTCAATAAGGACACCAGGAGAGGGAATAACTCTGACAGTACCAATCCTCTGTTGCTTGTTCTGATTGTCTCCATTAGATGGTACTGGAGCTTTCCCAGAACCACACTTACCCTTAAGAGTTGTGGGATTTTCCTACTTCAGTGGTACTAAAGGAGCCTTTGTCTCTACACAGTACTAATCCTCAATAAGAAAGTTTCAGAAGCTAAGTTCCAAAAGGGTAGCCATGTTAGTCTAGTTCAGCAAAACAAACAAGGAGTTCTGTGGTACTTCTAAAGACTAAAATTTATTTACTGCGTGAGCATTTCATGAGAGAAAATCCCACTTTGTCAGATGCTTTGAAGATTGGGGAACTTACAGAACGGGAGGAAAATAAATGCAGGGACATGTAAGTCATGGGAACAGGTCACACTGTAACAGCAAATCAAAGCAGTTGTTAAGATTCACACTGTGGACCAGCAGACAGAGGGAGATGAGGTCAAATCACCTTCTGTAATAAGAAAAAAAAAAATCCAAAGTCCTTATTTAGCCCTGAGGAAACAGTCAATTTTGCAAATTAATTCCAACTCTGCTGTTTTCTCTTTGAAGTCTTGAGTTGTTATTCATCTGTCTGAGTACAGCAGTTAGGAAATCATCAATGGAGTGATTAGGAACATTGAAGTGCTCACCTACCAGTTTTTGAATGTTGTGATTTCTGATGTCAGACTTGTGCCCATTTACTGTTTTCCACAGAGACTGTCCTGTTTGTCCAATATATAAGGTAGAGGGACATTTCTGGCACATGATGGCATAAACTACATTGGTGGATGAGCAGGTAAATGAGTCTTTGATAAAGTGGCTGTTTTTATTAGGTCCTGTAATAGTGTCTTTTGTGCAGATATGTGGGCAAAGCTGGCAGCATGGTTTATTGCAGGGATATGTGCCTTCTTTAATAGTTCTATTGTTAGATCTATAGGTGCTGTTGAGTATCTGCTTAAGGTTGGGGGGCTGTCTGTAAGCAAGGAAAGGTCTGCCTCCAAAGGCTTGAGAGAGTGATGGATTGTCTTGTAGAATAGGCTGTAGATCCTTGATGATGTGCTGTAAAGGTGCGACTTTGGGTTGTAGGTGATGACTAGTGGCATTCTGTTTTCTTTCCTGGGCTTCACCTGTAGTAGTTGACTTCATGGTACTCGCCTGGCTCTGTCAATCTGTTTCTTCACTTCCACAGGTATGTACTGTAGATATTGACCTAGTCAGGGAGCAAGATCTTTTTGAGATGGGTAACTTAATAATGGAATTACAGGTGCTCTTTGGCTCTTTAAAGGAGGTCTCTTAGACCTTCCTCTACGTAAAAGAGTGTTGCATTGAAGTCAAGCGTGCTGGAGACCCTGGCAGTTCATGTACAGGGGGTTCTTCTGACCTGGCTCTGAAGTGGGCCAAAGAGAGTGCTCCAAGATTATCAGTCACAGCTTGATTTCCTAGTTCTTCTATGCCTGGATTTGACGGCTAAACAGAAATTACACTTCTGTGGATTGAGAGATTCTCCCAGAAAGTAAACACATCCACCGTGTCCACAAAGACAGGGGTATTCTATCTGCACTTGAGTCAGTGTTTAAACACTAATGAACCAGGCATGCCCCTCACAGGGAGGATTTTCTGGGATGAAATTAAACAATCTTTCAATAAATAGAAAATAATCCCTAATCCTAAGAAGCTAAATAAACTATGTAGACTGAATTTAGCAATCAGCTGAGATACACACAAGTGCTAACGTGCTAATTTCAGCTTCAGACCCAGGCAGCTGAGAAGGAACTGAGGGCAGTTTGCTTGTTCAGCATGATACAGCCTCAGCTCGGGACAAGAGATATTAGCAGTGCATTCACAGCCCAGACAGACACTGCTGATGAAAATCTCCAATCAAAGGCACGTGGGACACACGGGCACCTGAATGGAGACATTACTTGAACCAAAAATAAGTCTGTGTGCAAGAAACAATACTAGTTTAAAACACAAATAGCTTTCCTAATAAAGACAGCAAGAACACTGAAAACAAAGGGAAGGAAAACGGATATGATTAAATATGATACTTTAAAAGCATTCACCAGCACAGAAGTCCTCTTTGAGATAAAGAACTGGTTGATAAGTACAGTGTTAACCTGTCTAATGACTGATGTAATGGTGAAGCATAAAAGGTGCTTTTTTTTTAATGGACAAGCTATCTACATAAACAGTTCCACTTCATTTTGTTTGATGATAATCTGTACACTACTACTAGTGTGTCTCATCTGAGGAGTTCAAAGAATTTTGATATATAAACTTAATTAAACATCACAACAACCCTCAGAGACTGGTGTTTTGCAAGTGGGTACAGTTGAGGGAGGCTCAATGACTTACCCAAGGTCATACAATGACAAAGATGGAAATACAGCTCATAGGTCCTGCCAGCTTGCTAGTATCAAATAGTCTAATGTTTTTATTTCACAACCATCAGGACAACAGTGTTAGTCAGATTCCGTTTGGTTTATGGAGTACAGAAACTTAATCATGACTATAAAAGCTTTGCCAGTGACAAAACTTTGCATCTGCTGCATGGAAAAAATAAATACTTAAGTTGTCATTTTCTATTTTAATAAGAAATTAAAATGGGATTTCTCTTATTGCTCTTCAAGTCTGGAATTCTTTTTTAAATTTGTTTACCGCTTCAATGGACAAAATAATGTAAGTTTAACAGTAAATTTTAAAACAACAACTTTACTCACTGCACAATGACAATATTTTGTGTGTGATTATTCTTTAATTAGGACTCAAGAATCCTTCTACATACACATTTTACTGTAAGTATATATTCATACATACTTCCCAAGAAAAAAACTGCCTACTGAACCAAGAAGGGTCAGAATTCTACCACTGAATATATACATAAACCTTCTCTTTGAGTTAACAGAAGCCATAAACCAATACATCTGCAAGCATAATTTGATCTTGAATGTTCATGTGTGCACAGATCTGTTGACGGATGGAAATCACTCACAGTATCAGCATTATAATCATTTGGTTTGAAAATTTTTTAAAATGTTAAATACATATTTTATACACATTCTGAATAAAAATAAGGTTTTAAAAAATATTGAAAATATACAAAGTACGAAAACACAGAGCTAACATTAAGATCCCTTCCTGTGAAAGTGTCCATTTTATATAACATATTGTGACAATTATACATGAGCCTCACCATGGTAACCTCATGGCTGCTCTGAAATACAGCTTGCAGCTGCCTTATTCTTTTAGTACGTGGTGAGGAGAGAGCTGATGAAACGCATGGGGTTTTTTGCTCCTGAAATCAATCTATTTGGAGAAAATATGACTACAAGAAAACTTTGTGGCTATGTGCATTTACATTTTGAAAAATATGCACATTTATAAATAGACATTATACTTGAGCTCAAGGCAAGTTGTTAGCACACACCATTTGGTATCACAAAATGTGACTATCCACACTATACAGGCACCTCATCATGAGAAGGGAACAGAAAAGGAGCTTGATTTCTCCCCCATCAGTCAGACAAAGAAAGAGATTTCCTTAGTTCAGCAGCAGGACAGGAATAGGTGAATAAAATAAAATAAAATAAAATAAAAAGATACCACCCGGAATGGCATCTGACATGAACACAAAACAATCACAGTGCAATATCCTGACATTGCTGTGGGATGTTTGTCTCAGTGCAAAAATAGTCAATATCACTGATTCACGAAGTCACCCCAATATAGATTACTGCATACAACTGGGGAAAATTCTATGATCTATGTTTTGAAGGTCGGATTAGATTATCCTAATGGTTTCTTCTGGTTTAAACATCACAGACTATCCCAGGATATTGCAAGGCAGGTAGCTCTACCTCCATCTGTTATTGAAGAAGTTCTTCAAGACTGAGTACACATGGGCATGCCTTTAAAGAAATCATGAGAACAAGCTGCATAGTTTTTAAGAAGGAACTTTGCAAATGTTCAGAAGAAAAAGTGGGGAAGATACAGCTGCAAAATAGTGGTGAGTTCTCAATAGCTATTTCCTCTCTTTTTTACATTATAGAATTTTCATTATATGGAAGTGGTACATGTTATGTGATTAACTGAGCGCTTCCATCTCCAGAGCTATTAGCCTATTCATAAGCACTAACAACCACAACAGGTAATTATCAAAGGTACCAAAATCAATACTGCTAAATTGCTCCCAATTCCTTGGACTCTACTCTGAAGATGTTCACCATTAAGACCAGCAGTCTTCTGTTTTACAGCTGCACATGTGATATAAATTGTGGTATCAGTTGTGACAGTACCTTTTCCTATTATGCTTTGCCATAAAGAAATGTTATAGGATAAAGTCTACCCTCCATTTCCTTTCAAGCAAAAACAAACAAAAAACCTCCCTTTCCAATCAGAAAAATTGGGAATTGAAATGCTTTCCTAAATTGTGGGGGAAAAGTGAGATCACACTAAAAAATCCACTTATTTGCTCACAGAACTACATCTGTGCAGAACAAATTCACAAAAAGTTCCAGCTGTGGTCTGCACAATACTAACAGTATAGAGGCATAATACCAGATTGCATTTGACCTGGTGGAAGTTTCAGATTAACGGTTCTACTATCCTATCTACAGAGGTGGCCTTAGGCAATTGGGGGCCCTAAGCGAAGGCCCTTTATGGGACCCCCTACAGGCCTCCACTGCCACCCTCACTGGGGCCCAGTCCCCCCTGCAGTCCTAGCCACCCCCCACACAGTCCCAACTCCCACGGGGGGATGGGGAAGCAGGGGGCCACAGACACCAGGGCCAGAAGCTGCGCCGCCCAGCCTCTCTGCAACAGGAGCAGAGCAGCGCTCCCTGCCTACCCCCCCAGCCAGCCGTGCCTCCCCAGAGGGACGGAAGAGAGCAGCCAGCGCAGTGCTGCAGCATTGGGGTGGTGGAGTCTGGAGCGGCCTGCTCCAAAGAGTTCGGGTTGCTTTGTCCCTGGCCACCCCAGCTCTGAATGGGCCTAATCCAAGGCCTGGGGGTGAGGCAGCCTCTATTCAGGCCTGGGGCGGCCGGGGGCAAAGCAGCCCAAAATCTTCAGAGCCGGCTGCTCCAGCCCCCTCCCCGCAGTACCACACTGGCCGCTCTCCTCCCTTCCCTGGGGAGGCACGGACAGCACTGCTCTGCTCCCACTACAGAAAGGCCAGGTGGACGGCACAATTTCTAGCCCTGGCGGTCCGTGGCCCCCAGCTCCCCCACCACTCCACAAAAGCAAGGGTAGGTGAAGCAGGTGGCTGCTATGGGTCCTAGGCCTTACTGAGCCTTACTGCTCAGGGTCCTAGGCAGCTGCCTGCTTCGCTTACCACAAAAACCACCCCTGGCTATCTATTAAGAAGCATCTCAGTTTTGGGGTAAATTAAAATGTAATCAGCAAAAGTTTTACTCAACATGTAAAATTGTTTATGTGCTGTAAAAGAAAGTGTAAAACTGTAAAAATGTAATTAACAATATAGTTTAATGGAATCACCCACACATCCTAAGAATTTAGAATTCCTTTTCTTCTTCCAGTTCCCATGCAGGCTGCATCATGATCTTCCCCTGATACCACTCCATTCCTAACTCAACCCAACTATAAGCTCTTATCTTCAGAAAAAGCAGGTTAATAATGTATAGGCAGTAGTGGTCATTCTAAGAGACATTTGGAAGGAAAAAATGTAAAGATGTTCTTTTCTAAGCGGGATGGTCAATAATAAATACACCATCACCAGCTGATTGCAGATGCAATGGTGAAAATCCTAAATAATGTAAACACCACTCAACAGACAAATCTCAAGTTTGCCCAAAAGCTAAGTTAAAACCAACAACAATCCTCAGAATTAGGTCCACTGAGTTTCAGAGAACATCAGGAGCCACTCCATAATCCAAATTATAAATTTTTTTTGACTATATTGAATTTTACAAAAGCATAACTTTTCCCCAAACCCCTGTGAAGACATCTGGCACAATACTTGAACTACCTTGCGAGAACCTGCTCAAAACTGCCTGGGCATGGGGCAAGATCATGGATCTACCCCTCTCCCCCTCCTCACACAACCACCTGCTGAACTGGCCAGCAGTGCTCGTCTGGCACTGACAAAAGGTCTGCATGTACACACACCGTAATGATATACAAGAGGGTCTTCTCAGGCCCGTGTTCCCCAAAGCATCTTTCAACAAACAATGTCTGTGAGACTGCCACCTGTGTGTTGTCCTTAACTCGCCACACCTTCCAATGTAGGCAATGGTTTAAAGAAACAATATTGCTCTTAAAGAGTGATGATCTATCACTGAATTGCAGCCACTACTGATGGGAAACATCAAATGAAGAAAACCATATTCCAGTTGAAAAACATAGGTTTAAATACATGTAGACAGAAGTGAGATTCTGAAATTACTATAAATGCTATGAGATCTTTAGTGACCAGAAGGGAACATAAAAGACGATAATTCCAAGAGCAAAGCCTACTCTAAGAGGAAGCTAACAAAAATCAGAGGAACAGTACCACATGCTGAAGCACCAACAACTCCTGCATCAGCTAGGTCTTCTTTGGAGATTTCCCATTAAAATACTAACCCAGCCTGCTACTTCTGAAGAGAGCTTAATGGAAGACAGCACAGGATGATATGGGTGCAGAATACAATCAGCTTTTTATTCTGCTGACCTTTTGATACGAGACATATTCTCTAACAGACTATTTCGTCTCCCAGATTGCTAAACCACCACAATTCTAGTAACATTAAGATTATCTTCTGATGATCCTGCAGATCACAATAGGAAAGGGTTTGCCTCAAATAAGCATTCATAAAGTAGGTCATACAAGGATGATGATAAAACATGTGGGGCAGGAGCTCCTTCCTCCTCCTTCACCCTCCACTCCTCCAGAGCATCTCCCGGGGTTTAGTTCTGGATCAGTACCAGATCTGCATCTGGTAAGAAGCATGTGGGCATGGTGTCCCATCTTCCAAAGGCCATAGAATATGACCAAGGCAAGCGTGGCTCTTGCACTGGTGAAACAAATGGAGGTTACTCACCTTCGTGCCGTAACTGAGGTTCTTCGAGATGCATGTTCCTGACGTGCTCCACTGAAGGTCTTTGCGCAGCACCACACCCCGGATTGGAGATTTTTTTTCTCCAGCAGTGGCTCTATAAGCGGGGAGAGAGAGCGAGAGGTGATGACGTCAGGCACCCATGCTTCCTGCCTTGCCGACGTCAGCGTTCTATTCTCCCCGCTCCTCCAGTCCCCTCTTACCAAAGAGGTCATATATATGAGTCATGGAAGAAACTAAAAACCTCCAAAGTAGAGGGGAGGAGGGCAGGTAGGGGAGCATGTCAGGAACATGCATCTCGAAGAACCTCAGCTACTGCACGAAGGTGAGTAACCTCCATTTCTTCGTTGAGCAGTGTTCCTGACTGCTCCACTGAAGGTGATTTTGTAGCAGTTGCTGTGTATGGAGGTGGGCACTTCAGCTCATGTGTCATGGACTGAGTTGAGAACTGCTTGTCCTACTGCCGTGTCCGTAGCTGAAATGCGATCCAGAGCGTAATGCTTGGCAAAGGTCTCAGATGAGGTCCATGTGACAGCTTGACATATTTCATGCACAGGCACTCTTAAGAAAGGCAACTGAGGAGGCCACGGCTCTTGTAGAATGCGAGCGTATATTTTGCGGAGGGACCGACTGAGATGTTGTATATGCGGTTTGGATACATGAGGAAATCCAGCGAGATATACGTTGTCTGGAGATTGGTTGGCCTTTAGAGCACTCTCTAATCAATACAAAAAGAGTCTAGGCGTTTTTCGAAAGGGTTTCGTTCAATCGAGATAAAAAGCTAGAGCTCGTCGTACGTCAAGTGTATGTAGTGTAGAGAAAGGAACAGGGCTTGTGTGGATTGTACTGCTTGTTGCACCTATGAACATGTGGGAGCCCTCACGAGAAAGTCGTCTAGGTAAGGGAATATAGTGATTTGCTGCTTTCGTAAAAATGCAGCTACCAGAGCCATTAGCTTGGAGAAGACTCTGGGAGCTGTGCACAATCTGAATGGGAGTACAGCATACTGGTAGTGTTTGGAAAGGAAAAGGAAACGAAGGACTCTCCTGTGGCAGGGAGTATAGGGACATGAAAATAAGCGTCTTTTAGATCGAGAGAGGCCAACCAGTCTCCCTGTTGAAGCGACGGGAAGATTGTGTGTAGAGTCACCATTTTGAACTTTTTTACTTGAATATACCAATTTAGCCTTCTGAGGTCTAGAATCGGTCTCCAACCCCCTGTTTTTTAAAGTGTGAGGAAGTATGGAGAATAGCAGCCTTTTCCCCATTGATGTTTTGGTACTTCTTCAATTGCCCCAATATAGAGGAGGTGTTGAATCTCCCGTTGTACAATTTGTACATGGTTGGGGACCCTGAAAAGGGAGGGGTAGGGGTGTTGGGGTTTGGGCGTGATATGAATGGCATTGAATAGCCCCTTTGGATGATCTCTAGCACCCATCTGTCTGATGTTATTCTCTGCCATTGGTGGAAAAAAGGCAGTAATCTGTTCCTGAAGATTACAGGTGGTAGTGGTGACTGTGGTTGATAAGATATTGGTTAGTTGGCGGATCTCTCTACCAGAACGTCAAAACTGCTGTCTGGGATTGGCTGGTTGTGAGGTCTGCAGGGACTGATTGTGTCGTTTCCTGTGAGGCTGACGAGATTTTGATCTATAGACGTCAGACTGTCGATTACGTTGAGCCTGAGATAGTCTGGAATTATAGGACTGGCTCTTCGGGAATCTCTTTTTTGACAATGAAGGGGTATAGAAGTACGTAAAGTAGCCCGTTAATCCTTTAGGCTGTGCATTACATCATTAGTCTTTTGTGCGAACAGGTTACCTTTATCAAAAGATAGATCTTCAATAGTATGCTGCATTTGTCTACGCAGATCAGCGGAGTGGAGCCAGGAAGCACATCTCATTACGATTGCCGATCCAAGTGTTCTGGCAGCAACATCCGCTACATCCAAAGAAGCTTGAAGGGGCGTTCTTGCAATCAGGTAACCCTCCAAAATTAAAGAGTTAAATTGTTCGCATTTATCCTGTGATATCTCGTCAGAGAAGTCCATTAGTTTAGTATATATATGGTGGTCATAATTCGAGAGTAATGCAGTATAATTGGCTATACGAAGCTGGAGTGCTGCAGACGTGCAAGCTTTTTTGCCAAGTACATCCAGTTTTTTATCGTCTTTGGCTATTGGGTTAGATCTAGAGTAAGGTTGTTTGGTTCTTTGATTAGCTGCTTCTACCACTAAAGAGTTTGGTTGAGGGTACGAAAACAGGAACCCATTGCCCATGGGGGCTATAAAATATTTTTTGTCTGCCTTTTTATTAGAAGGTGGATTAGATGCCGGAGTCTGCCATAACAGTGTTGCAGGTTCCATAATCCCAATGTCCATTGGGAGAGCTAGTTTACTGGACTCTGTTGTCTGTAATATCGTGTATAGCTTATGCTGACTAGTGGAATGGGAGTCCAAAGAAATATCCATAGTATCCGCAGCTCTTTTAAAGAGTTCATGTCATCTGGTTTTGAGTCATGAGTTTGTATTTCTATATCCTCGGGTTGCTCAGAAATTGATGATGCTGTCATAGTGTTAATCTCAGGCTGTGTGTGCTGCTGTTGATGAGGATATGTAAGAAACTGACCAGGCAGATAGGTTGGTAATGGAGTAGTATTACATGGCCAATTAGTATAGTTTGTCCCCAGTATAGGTGGGTAAAAGCACAATGGTGGGTATGGCCATGGCTGAACAACTGGGGGATTTTGAAGTGATGGTTGCTGAAGCTGTGGCGCTGCTGCCTGCATTGACATAGGACTGCCGATGCAACTGAGGGCGAATGGTAGGAGGAGGCTGGAGTTGAAGATGGACTGGAGTGTGAAGAATCCATCTGAAACAGTGGGGACCCAGGAGTAGAGTGAATACTAATGTCCTCTCTCAGGTCCATGTGCTTTGTTTTAGCAGTATGCTTATTGTGAGGCTGCAGCTTGAGTTGTTGCTGAGATGCATTCCCGGATATGAGTGCTTGCTCTGTCTGGGGGGGGGGGGCAGGGTCGTAAAGTACTAGCAAAAGGCATTGGCACCGGAAGCACAAACTGTGGCACTGTATGGGGTGCAGGGGTCGGCGCTGTGTATGGCAAAGTATTGGACACAGGCGCGGGAGTAGCGGGACCACTCGGCACCGTCGCCTGAGGCGGATCCGCTGCCACGGCCATTGTCAATGCCGTTGACAAAACCGTGGCTTGAGAGGCAGAAGCGCGGTTTGTCCTGGCAGCTGCAGACTTGTTAGATTTTGCAGGGGTTACTGAGCCTGAAGGAGGACCCCTCTGCAAATCTTTAGTATTTTTAGCAGTGCTCTTAGAGTGCTTGGCAGGCACTGGGGATGAAAGTACAGAGCAGCACTTGTGCGCTCCCTCAGAAGGCTGAGGAGAGGCACCCGGCTCCGAAGCGGGGCAAAGAGCCCCTTCTAACAGCAGCAATTTCAGCTTGCACTCTCTTTCTTTCCTTGTCCAGGAAGTAAGGTTTCGACAATGTTGACATTTCTGAGAGAGATGACTCTCACCTAGGCATTTAATGCATGCTTGGTGACTGTCAGATGCTGGCATGGCTTCCTTACAGGAAGTACAGTGTTTAAAGCCTGCTGAGTTAGTCAGTTTCGCATGAATAAGAGATTGTTCAGTCATCTTAGAGCTGGGTTGACGATTTTCAGGTTGAAGGGAATGATGCTTTAAAGTATCGTGGAGCCACCGCTGACTCCGTCCGGAGTTGGAGGCGGTATGAGGGAACTGGAGGAGCGGGGAGAACAGAGCGCTGATGTCGGCAAGGCGGGAAGCACGGGTGCCTGACGACATCGCCTCTCTCTCTCTCTCCCCGCTGACAGAGCCACTGCTGGAGAAAAAAAAATCTCCGATCCGGGGTGCAGTGCCGCACAAACACCTTCAGTGGAGCAGTCAGGAACATTGCTCGACAAAGAACCAGGGATGCCAGTTTGGCTAAGGCATGGGCCATTGACTCAGCTGTCACATGCCTGTTGGTGGACCACAGCCCATAGGTCTCTGAGGTTCCACTGATTCTTCCTCAGTACCTGAGGGCCTCTGACCCAGTGACCATCACAGGTCTGTACCAGCCTCAGTCTCTATTGGGCACTGGAGTCTGAAGACTGACACTGCCTTTTGACACTGTCACTGGGATCAGTATTGTGCTAGGGACTGGTACCAAGGCAGGGGCCCTTGCCAGGTTAGGGACTGGTGTCATGCAGAGACTAATTTCTCTTTGGAGATGAGCGTCACCTCAGGGATCAGTGCTGAAATGGGGACTGATGGTGGATGAGGAAATGGGGCACAGGTAGCATACGATGCTTCTTTGGGAATTAGCTAATGATCCTGGGGCCAAGAAAGTGCTCAGCGCATTCTGGTCTTTCTTGCTCGCATGAGCTCTAAACCCCAACAGTGTGTGGAGACGGGTGTGGACAATAGGTCATTAGGTGTCTGGAAACCTTCCAGCATTGATGGGCCAGCCAAGTTATCTGAGTCACCCAGAACTGGCAGTACATTGTGCACTAGACTCTACACTCCCTGCAAAGCTGACTGTGCTGATGCAGGACAGCAGAGTTGCCTGCCACAGGTCTTACTCCTTCTGACAGTTTATCCATATGCTGAGCAGGAGACTGCCTTCTGCCAACTTGCTGGAATTTTGTGCCACATTCTCAGCACTGGGGATGGGGAATGGTGTCACAATGTACTTGGCGCCAGTGATACACTTCTCACTTGGGGCCAAGTCAGAGTTGCTGGCTTCAGAAACAGATCTGAAAGCAGCTTTCATCAGGATTGCTTCAAGTATTATGTCTCGATCTTTTCTCATGAAGCTTGAAACTCTGATAGATACGGCACCTGTCTTTTCCTTGTGACTCCCCCAAACACTGTACAACAGGTAGTATGAAAGCCACTCACAAGCATATACTTCCGGCACAAGTCACAGGGCTTGAAACCCATAGACCAAGGAATGATGTCCCTTGACAAACAGAACCACAGCACTCCTAACAACACAACTATTTACTCTAATTATAAACACTAACTATGTGGGGAAAACTACGAATGGGAAAAGTCTTATTTGAAGCAAGAAAGACGGATGAGATTCCAGGAACAATGGGTGATGATAAGGACTTTAAGGGATGGAGGTCTAGCAGTGACCCGTATGCCAGTGTATATGCACATGACTCCGGAGGGTGCTGGATCTGGCTTTATGGAATTGAAATGAGCAAGCACTTGAAAAAGAACAAAAATGTCCAAACCTTTCCTGATTTCTGGGACCAAACCATCTTGAAGGCTCCGAAACCGTTTAATTTTTTAAATTACCTCTACTTTTCTGGGACACACAAGTCTTTATGAGCTTCTTAATCATGTTTTGAAGATTTTAGGGCTGAGATAAGCATACAAATTTTGTGAGGATCACTCTGCAGGGCAGAACAATCCCAGAGCTCGGGCTCCAGACCAAACCAGCAAGTCAACGCAACAATGAAATAGTCCTGCAGCCCAAGTCTTGCAAACCCAAATTGGCTGACATGGGCTAGCCATGGACTTTTCTTTGCTGTGTAGACATACTCAGAGGTGACACCAGACCACTGATTATGGAGGTGACATGACCCTAAGATAGAGCAAAAATGGCACATAGGAACTACAGTTATCAACCAACAGGCTTAGGCAGGAGGCATGGCCTTCAGGGCAGCACAGTGCCCCAGCCCCAAAATGGATGGATTTTTCTTCCTTGGCAGCAGCATGTTTCCTATGTAAGTTATGCTACTTTCACTTTATATGGTTAAAAGCAAGTTTCACCCAAAAGGAAATTCCCCCTAATAAGCAAAGAGTCATCTATAATCTGTAAATGACAGATGACATATACATAATATAAATAGAACA
This sequence comes from Podocnemis expansa, assembly GCA_007922195.1. Taxonomy (NCBI): domain Eukaryota; kingdom Metazoa; phylum Chordata; order Testudines; family Podocnemididae; genus Podocnemis; species Podocnemis expansa. The sequence goes on along the minus strand of ML682018.1, from coordinate 12,746,647 downwards.
GAACCTTTACTTTGGGTTAAAAATATTTTTTCTCAATTCATTTACAGCGTATCGATTTCAGTATGACTTTCATGTTAAAACATCAAATTGGTGGCAGGGGTGGATTTTTAAAAATAAATTTACCCTTAGTTCTATAGGGCATATAATTTTAATTTAATATTATGGAATTTCCTGCACTGATGTGTTTAAGGAATTCTAGTTTATAAAGATGAACTGTATCCTTATTATCATGAGCTGAAATTAAAAGGAAGTCTGTCATATGCTTAGCAGTGAACTATGGCTGGGTATGGTGTATATTCTGTTACACGCACCCTGTTGCTCATCAAGTGACATGGATCCAAGCTGTTTGTTAGCCACAGAGGAAGGAGAATCTGAAACAAAAATGAGATTTCAGCTTAAAATATAAGCAGCAGAAAACTGCATAGCAATGTAATGATCACATGTTAGCTTAAAGTAAACAAGGTAGCAATATAAGAAAGTATTTAGAGTTGTTTCTTAAGTGGCCAGAAATTTATATTAGATTTTCTACCTGTGCTACAAGAACAAAGTCACACACTTTAGACCACAATTCCTTTAGGTGAGCATTTAGTATCGTCCCTACATGCTGACAAGATGGTATCAAAGAAGCTGTGCTTTTCACTTCTAGTTTTGGGCATGTTGACCTATACTTAATTAACTAATTAAGTGTGCCAAAAGACTTATTGTTGCAAGGATTTCAACATCTTTATCAGATTTTTTTGATAGGTAGCTGTGTCAGATAACTGTGCTTAAATCAAGATGATGAACTATAATATATACGTAGAATCTCTATTGTGCCATGTATAACCCCTGAAAAAGTCAGGACTTGTAAATGCTGTGCTCAAATCACCAAACTCAACTGCATCTCCAATTAGAGGGAGGATTTCCCCCTCAGTGTTACAGGAATAAATGTGATCTAAACATCACATAAATCTCAGATAATAACTTATAACTCAACACAAGAATATGAAATATTAGATGAATGCCCTCAGTTGGGTTTTAACAAGTCTCAAAAATTATTACCTTTCATCACAGAATTTAAGGGCTTAGAAGGATTTCCAAATAGAGTAATAAATGATTTTTCTAAAATGTTGCTTTAAATGGTGAAAGCACAAAAACATCTCTAGTTCACATACCGCATAATAGCTCTGCAGACTCTTAGCTGCTATAACCTAAGTGGAATCAGATAAAAAAAAACCAAGGAAGACTTAAATTTTCACTTATCCAACAGCACCCTGGCAAGAAGACTTGTATGAAACCTCGATTTAAAATGGAATAGGATCACAAAGAAGGATTTTTCTGTTTGACATTATCAGTGAACTTATCACTTTCAATGCATCTCACTGAACATATAGACTACCGATGCAAAAATTAAACATCCTTTATGAAAGCTATTTCCCTTGTCATCTCTAAAAAAAAAAACCCCCACAAATTATTTCTGTGACATTCCTAATATCAGGTGATGCACATAAATTAGTTCAGCATTTGAAATATATTAATAATGAATAGGCTACTATACTCTGTGTTAATCTCCTGTTGTAAAACTGATTCATTGTACACTTACAGAGATTAAATAACCTCTACTGAAAACTTCTTTGTGGTATGTTTTACCATCATAATATTTAAATCCTGTTTAGTGAACACAAGAAAATGAAGGTAATGTTTAACCTGTTGAGTTATTACCTAGCAGCCCAGACTAGAGCTCACTATTACTAGATGGCTGCTTCGTGCTAGAGTCATAAGCCCAGTTTAAATTTACAACTGAGGATTCCCCCTGCAAAGAGCAATCCTCAGATGGCATTCCCCTCTTAGGCTGATAGGTGGGTGAAACAGTTAGACAACCCAACTACTCAGTTGATACCCAGCTGCCTTGGGACTATGGGTTGTTTCAAGAAGTGCACTGGTACAGAATATTTCCAGGGGAAAATAAAAATAGCTCAGAAGACATTTTTGCTAACCTTTGTCCCAGTCTTGCACCAAATACAACTTGGTCAGAGTAGAGAATCTGTCCTCTAGATCCAAATGATGGCTTAGATCTCAAGTGAAGATGAGTCTCAATACAGTGCTCTCCACCTTCCAGTATATGTAATACATTTCACAAGAGCTTCAAGAGCACCTTTAATTGAGCATAGAAGTATTTACATAGTATTGAATTCAAACTGGAACAGGTGCAGAGAAGGGTTACAAGGACGGAAAACCTGCCTTTTGAGAGGTGACAAAGAGTTTGGCTTGTTTAGTCTAACTGAAAAGGAGTTTGAAGGTGGCTATGATTGCTCTCAATAAATACATCAGAAGGATAAATACCAGGGAAGGAGAGGAATTATTTAAGTTCAGCACCAGTGTGGACATAAGAAGTAATGGTAATAAAAATGACCACCAGGAAGTTTAGACTTGAAATAAGATGCAGCTTTCTAACTACCAGAGCAGTAAAGTTCCGAAACAGCTTTCTCAGAGGAGCTGTGGGGACAAAAAACCTGAGCTTAATAAATTTATGAAGCGGAAAAAGTATGATGGGACAGCCTAGTCTGGAAACTGACTAATCTTTAACTAGATATGTCAATGGCCTGAGATAGGACATGAAATGGGATGGGATCTCAATTATTACACAGCATTCTCTCTTGAGCGTTTGGCTGGTGAGTCTTGCCTACATGCTCAGGGTTTAAACATATTTGAGGTCAGGAAGGAGTTTTCCCCCAGGGCAGATTGGTAAAGGCTCTAGGGTTTTTTCGCCTTCCTCTGTAGCATGGAGAACAACTCACTTGCTGATTTCAGGACTTTAATAACTCAGTCATAGGTTAGAGGTTTATTACAGGAGTGGGTGGGTGAGGTTCTGTGTCATGCAGAAGGTCAGACTAGATGATCATATTGGTTCCTTCTGACCTTAGAGTCTATGAATATGCTAAATTGTTGTTTTAAATCACAGCCCAATGGCTAGAAAGTGATGTGGACATGAATCACCTCAATACAATTTTTCAGTGAATTGTGCCCAACTCTAGTTCCAGCTACTACACTGTAGTCCTAGTGAGCCAATTAATTACTGGCCTGAAAGGTGAACCATTTGCCCCTTCCACTGGCACAGCCCAGCTCTACTCACTGGTGCAGGGGGTGGAATCCCATGTGAGGGTTTCATCCACAATTTGCCTCCATACAGCAAAAAGAGGAGCATGAAGAGAAAGCTTCTTTTGTCCTTTCCTCCCAACTTGCCCTTCCACACAGTCACCATGAAACCAGCACTGCAACACTAAGAAATTCTATTCTTGTTACTTGCTTACATATTTTTATTAAAAAAGTAGCCCTTAAATGAAAAATCATGAAGAATTCTTTCAAACATTCTAACTAGCTCTGAATGTTAAGAATGCTGAAATCTTTTTTTGCCAGTTCTTCATTGCAGTTCCAAGTGATCAGAAGATGCATGACAAAACTAGTATTTTAGTTATGTCAACCTGTGAACACATGAATTTATCACCATGTTCGTAAATTCTATGCATCAAGAATACTGTCTCTATACATTAAAAAATAATGTAAATATTTTACACAGCACGTAGTTACAAAAAACATTAGTATCAGAGTCAATCCTAGAAATTAGCAATGGAAAGGATTTTAGATCATTCTGATCATCCCCCTAAAAATACAAGTTTAAAACTGTCTGTATTTTACTGCAGTTTCAAGTCGTATAAATCAATGATTTCCAGTTTTACTATGTAGGAAATACTTAACTTGAACAACACCTACAAGAATAAAAAAGTTCTAGGGAATGTGCTAAACAGCTCGCGTAGCATGGTTAAGAAAAGCATTCAACACACAGCAATTTTAAACTCACTTGCTGTTTTTCCTTTTCAAGTCCAGAGAAGTCCTAGATCGCCAGCTCCCATCCCAAGTGGCACTGCAGGATGTAAAATGCTGTGACACTCCACTCCCTCCCAGCTCAGACAGGGAACAGAACATGAGCATGGAACCAGCCTAGAGAAGGTCAGGTAAGTGCCTCTTTTTTTAATATATGGCTTGGTTTTGTAAAACTACTGAAAATATACTTTAAATTCTTTATGATGAAGTTTTTGAAAAAAACAGTAGCAAAAAATATTAGCAAAACTGTGCCATATAGTTAAAAAAAACCCAGAAAAACAAAGAATAGCACTTACCTGAACCTCCACAGGCTGGGTCTATCTACGTTCCAATGCAGCTCACCATTGGGTGTGATGTTGCCAGCATACTCTACACTGGAGCACCACTTAAAGAGGGAGTTGAAGATGCATAACTTTGGGGAACCTCAAACAGAATGTAAAAGGCAATTTAGAAAGAAGTTACATGCTGAATGCTCCTCTTCTCCACTCCTGTTTAAGGCAATTAGCATTTATGCTCACGTCACACATAAACCATCCAATTTGTGCATAATATTAAAGACTTGTCTCTACACATGCTGCGTCACTTTAACTACATCAGTATTCCTATCAGCACAGTTAAAGCAGCATTACTGATACATACACTGTTTGGGGGAATAGGTAGCTTAATAGCTGAAACAGTTGGGATGTTCTACTCTTCCTGCACACTGTGAATAATGCATGTGTACTACCTTTTAATTTTGTACAGCATCTAAATGTTATAACGAAAGACACCAAATAAATCTCAATAGGTCAAACACCAGATTCCCTAGTTTTTACAAATTCCTTACTCCAGCACAACAACTAACTAAAACAGATGTTTTCCCCAAGGGCTGAGTGAAAACCAAAGTAAGGGCTTCAAGTTCTAACCCTATATAAAATAAAAATATTTATCACTGCATAAAAACAGATAAAGGCTCAACATATTTTAAATATAGGTGAGGGCATTCTGTTCCTGAAATGCTACGATAATCACACAGTACTTCAGGTGGGGGCATTAGCAAGAACAACACATAGCTCTTACGGATGAAAGAAATATATTTTCTGTGTCTACAAACTACAGCAAGGTTAGGCTTCTATTACTATAACGAACTGGAAGAAGACTTTGGGTAAAAAAGAAAACTGAAGATACCACCTCATTCCAGTCAGGGTAAAGGCATTATTTCATGAAAAGACCATTGCAACAATGAAGTACATTGCTTTGCTAGAGAGACCAAACATCAGTTTTGAGTGAGAAGAAGAATAAAATCTATTAGAGCTATTGTGTCTAACCATTTGTAGTTAAAAGAAGAATGTAACTGAGCAGTCCTTTTAAAAACATCTCACTGCTCAAATCTCAGTCCCATTTCATGATCCAATATTTTTTCTAAAGATTGTGAAATGGTTAGTTAAACCTCTCTTTCCCCATCCCACCACCATTTTTGTACACCATCAGAGTCTTGAAGTACGAAGACACCAAGAAAGTATATATCTACTCAGTACTGCCTGTACTTCCAAAGCAGGAAATACTGAAAATATATACTCTGACCTTCAAGAAGGAAGAGATTGCCCACTCAAATCAAAATAATTTCATGAGAAGAAACCAGGAAAGGATGTAAATTCAAGAATATAGCCTGGACGAATAGTTTCAATTTCCAGTACCTAGCAGGGTAGAACAATACAAATCATGAGTGATTTAAATCAAGTGGAAAGCCTTAACTTAAATCATGATTTTAAGCAACTTTTCCATTTGTACTTCAATTATTTTCTTAAAAAAGAGGCACTCTCACTGTACACTCTAAACCAATAAATCATGCTGATCTACAATTAAACAAAGCCTTTATACTAGATTTGGTCCATCTTTTTGCTACCTAGGAGAGTGCCCTATAACTTAAACATTTATTTAAGCAAGCATATAGCTTAATATTTTCAAATATTTATTAAATTGTACACTTTAGCATGTTAGAGATGGCAAATCACATCTTGCTCATTTCCTAGATAACATTTTATTCACGATTTATGTGAAGTTGCATTAGGATAGTAACTGGCATTTAATTAAATAAATAAAACAGAATAAAAATTGATATTAAATAAAATGAAATTGTAAAACTGTACATGACCCATTCTATCATTTCTATAAAGCAGGACTTAAGACCAAGGTTCTTTCCCCAATCCTATCTTTATATAGAAAAGCAGCCTTTACTTGCAAGTTTTAATAGAGGCTCATGTTGTCAGCATATTTATTTTTTATTTAAATGTTTTAAGAGATTATAGTAAATTTAGGCTTTAACACATTTTGTATTAAATTCAGTTTTCATTTAAAAAGGTTTATTGATAAAAAGAAAAATATACAATTAAAAAATTAAATAATAAAGATCTGTTTTAAAATTTTAAAAATTCTAATTTAAATCAGATGTTGATACCTGCTGAGAGTGCCAGAGGGAAATAAGGGAGAGCCCTAATGTCTTTAAAGGATAGAAGTACCCTGTAAGGACAGGAATGCCAATGACTTTTGGGGCTGACAATGTCAACATCAAATAGAAAAAAATCTTTCTACCAGGTTGTGTAGAACTTCCCAGTGGACTATTCATTGCTTTAAGAAATGGTCTGGGCTGCTTCTGAACCTGTCTTTCCTGGAGTCAGCACCAATCCAAATACCCTGCTGTAAAAAGGAAGGAGTCCAGACTGGGATGTGCGACCTTACCTTTGGGTCAGAAGATCTCGGAAGGATCAGATAGATGGCAGTGGATGGTTCTGACATTTGAACAAGGTTGGGTAACTATCACTCCATCCTGCTGGGTCTTCCTCAGGACTGAGGTCAGAGTGGGATGGCAGGGAAGTGTTTTATTCAAAGAAATAGGAGTGCATCTCCCTAGGAACCCTGACCTGGGACAGTGTTTTGTGCATTTTCTGTTCTGCAAGGAAGCAAACAGGTCCCAGGACCGAGTTCCTCTGATACCATATGCCCTCAACATGGAGTTGTGCCGTTTTCTACTTGTGATTTATGCAGAAGTCCCAGCTGAAGCTGTACTGTGCATTCACTACTGAGAGAGTAAACTGGAGATGAATATACCATTTCCACACACTGAAAGCTTCTATGCCAGAGGTCGGCAACCCAAAAGATTAGAGAAGCCATTTTTTGAAATTTCTTCAATAACCAAGCGTTTTGAGAGCCACAATGGGTGTAACCCCCTCGTGTGGGGAGCTAGGCCAAGGGCTCCTGCCACAGGGTCCCCTGGTGGGAGAGAAGGGGAAACCCAGAACCAGAAGTGGGCCCCCCCACAGGGTCCCTTGATGGTGGTGGGGAGCCTGGTGTGGGCTGCCTGCAGGATCCCCTGGTGGTGATGGGGAGGGCAGAGCCTGCGCAAATCACCCACAGGGTGCTCCATCAATAGTGGGAGGCTCAGAGCCACAAGGAGGCAGCCAAGAGCTGCATGCGGCTTCAGAGCTGCAGGTTGCAGACCCGCATCCTATGCAAAAGGAAAGGGAGAGGGAAGATCATATTCCTCCTTGCTTGTTGATATACAAGCCATTTTGCATGTTGCTTGACATTGCTTGAATGTGTTGAGCTTGCATTAGTGGAAGGAATTGTTTGCAAGCCTCTTGGACTGCCATCAGTTCTAACAGGTTACGTGCAGAGTTGCCTCTTAGGATGTACATGTTCCTTGTACTGTCTGCTCACTGAGATGGGTGTCATTCCCTCCCCATCCCCAACAGATAAATATTTATGACTGAATTTTTCTTAGTAGGAGGGGACTGAAAGAGGCTCCTCCACACATGTTGTCTCTCTTCTCCCATCAACGTGGAGACTTTTACTTCTGGGGAAGGAAGGAGACTAACACACACATTTTGCCTCCTTGGCATGTAGACCATCAGAAATGAAATCTGTGGACAACAGAGCTACACTCTTGAGAAGAGTATCACTTAAGTGCAGGATGCCATGTGACATGAGGATGAGGCATTAACAAAAGAGTATTTGTGGGCTCAGTTTGAAGTGAGTATCAAGATTCTTTGTGGACTGAAATCTTTCCTCAGGAAGTTTGTGTTTGATGTTAAGAGTTCAAAGTTGCCCTGATGAACTCTACAGTCTGCTTAAGACCTACAACAGACTCTTCTCAATCTCAGTGACACTAGTGAATTGTGATGAGGTTGTTCTTGGTAGCTCCCTGGCATGATCTCTCTGTCAATAGCAAATTGTCTAGATAGGCAAACACTGATGATCTGTGGCACCAAAGTGGGCTGCTACAACTGACAGTACCTTTGTAAATGCCACTGGTCCTGCTGCTAAACTAAAAGGGAATATACCCTGCATTTACAATGGCCCACGCCTACAATAAACCTTAGGAAACTCTAGTGGGAGAGCTCTCAAAGATTCTACCAAAAGAATTTCTTAACAGGAGGCTATGATTATAAGAAAGAGAGCATTTTGCTTGGTCTTCTGAGTCCTCTTTTTTCTGTGGCTCTTCATAGCTCCTCTCTCTCTGATGATGAAGGGGGTAGTGGTATTGGCCTAGGGATGTATGCTTGTGCCTATGAAATCCCCTCTCCAGTGCTGGCTCACATATCATCAGGCAGCAGAGAATTGCCTTCTGTCCTTCAAAGAGTGTAACAATTAGTGCATGTTTTCACTGAATAGTTACCATAAAAGGGCCTATATTCCACTGTAGACTGAATCTCCTTGGGAAAATCCCAAAAAAATGAAGTAAGAACTCTTGATGCAAAACAGCCGATGCCATTGACTGCACTGTTGCATTTACTGTAGCCTAGAGAGTGTAATAAACTTACCTTCCTTAATAAGAGCTTGAAATTGCACTGTATCCTTGTGTGGGTGGTAGTCTGTTAATTGCTGAAATGCACCTAATTTACAAAGTTCTATTTACAAACTAGTCCCTGATAATTGGAACTGCCAATTCAGGCTGCTTGAGGTAAAATCTGTTCCACATGTTTAGGCTCCCTGACAGAGAAGGCAGAGCATGACTGATGTTGCCTACTCTTTTCAGTGGCAGCCTGTACAACTGAAGAGTTTGAGGTCGGGTATAAAACTGAAAACTCCACGTTCTTGTCTGGTACCTCCAGATCTCATAGCTGCCTGCTTAGGAGTGGGGGCACATTCCTTAAACATGTCAGACAGCTTTAGTGGGCTCCAAAATTATTTCAATAATATCATATTAGGCCCAGCACGCTGTAAGATGTCCAGGGGTTTGTGAGATCTCACTTGGACTTCCTCCAGTGCAACCTACAGTGCATCAGCAACCTTCCTTAAAAAGTCCTGAAACTGCCTATACTCACCTGCTAGAGAAGGAAAGGCTGGAACAACTGCCTCATCAAGATATGAACATATTACTGTTGAGATCAATGGTACTGTTGGATCCAGTTCCTCTCCTTCCTCTTCCATTGGTTCCTGAGGACCTTGAACTTCCTCAGGTAACTGACTTGAAAGTTACCATATTTTCAGAAGGGGGAGGGGACACAAACCACCACCACCAGACTTCGGTGTGAAACTGCAGAGCTGGAATTCATATGCAAACTTGACACTATCACACTGGGTCTCTGAACAGGGACTAGGAGTGGCTATCTCACTACAAAAAGTAATTTTCCCTCTTTAAACATTCTCACCTTCTCACCAGTTGTTAATGGGCCACATCCACACTGCCTGAATTAAAACAACCTGTTTGTTTTGCTGAAATAGACTAACACATCTACCTGTCTGGAACTGTTTGAATTGAACTTATTAACCCTCCAGATAATAATGTGACTTACCTTTCTTTGCACGTGTGTACATATACCCAACAGGCTGCAGTTTTCACTTCATGCATCTGAGGGAGTGGGTTATAGCCCATGAAAACTTACACCTTAATAAATTTGCTAATCTTTAAAAGTGCCACAGGACTCCTTGTTTGTTTTGCTGACAGACTAATACAGCTACTGCTCTGGAACTTATCTTTACAGTATTAAAAAAAGAGCAAAGCACTGAAGGGGAACTTCATGAATAGAGAAGGGTTTCATCTCAGACCATGCAGCAGTGGAAAAGGAACTAAGAATGGGGACAGGTTCAGTCACCCCACATAACATTGGTTCAAAGGATGAGGAAGAAAGGGCACAGGTGTGGACTAACAGCTACTGGTAGCAAAAATCTTCTGTCCTAGGCACACAGGGTGCCTATGTGACCACAGAGGACCACATTTCAGAACCACCCACTTGGAGGGGGACGGTGGACCTTTTTGTGAATTTAAGGCATGTTTTGTGGGCCAGGCGAATGGGATAAGAAAGTATGCATCCTGCAAGTCAAGAGACATGAACCACTCGAATTTGGAGAGACGGGATGATGGAAGCAAATATTACTATCCTGAATCTGAGATGATCTATGTATTTGTTGAGTCTCCTTATGGATAGAACAGGACAAAACAAAACAAAACAAAACCAAACCTCTCTTTTCTTGGGGATTAGGAAATACCAGGAATAAAAGTCCTCCCCTAGAATTCCTTTGGAACCTTCTCTACAGTTCATAAAGGAGGTAATAAGGTCACTTCTGATTGCAACAGGCTCTTGTGAGAAGGGCTCCTGAAGAAGAATGGACTTGTATAGGGTTTCTTAACACCTCCTGTCACAGATCCCATTAGAACACTGTACAGCTGGGTCTAGACATCAATAACTGGTCAAGATGCATCAATATGACCACAGTGATGGAAGATAAAGGTCAAAATGAGTTCTGAAGAATCCAGAAGGTTTATAGTAAGATTTAGATGAAACTAAGAACAAGATGTTCACTCTCCACAGTATCATAGTAAAAGGAAACTATGGGACAGTCAAAGCCACTCTGCTCATTATGTCCTTGAATGGTAACATGAGGAGACGCAGGGCACATGTACAACCCCAGTGGAAATCATTACTTAGTGGAATCCACACCAACACTCTCTCTAACTTATTTTTGTACTGAGTGGGCTACAAACATCCGTGAGCACAACATATTTTTGTCTTTTGTCAAGCTTGCCCCCCCCCTTTTGTTTTTTTTTTAAGTCAGGGGTGTACAGGCAGGGTTGGGGAAGAGGAGAGTAGGCAGGAGGTGCTGCTCTGGAGCGGCTCTTCCTCGGCCTCTCACACAGGTCCCTGACCCCAGAATTTTCTCCACAGCAGCAGTCTTGGGTGCCTTATGCATTATACTGCACCTCCTCCAGGCTAGAGCTTCAGATCTTCCTGCCCGGTTCTCTCACAAAATAAACTGGCCACGGTTTCCTCCCTGGCTGCCTGGCAACCACTGCATCTCTTGAAATGAACTGCCAGGTTGGCACATTGGTATGACTCCTCTGCTGATCTGGTTAGCCACTACAGCACTCAGCCAGGTCCTTCACCTGCACAAGGTGTGGAGTGTGTCCCTGATTAGAGAAGCATTTCCAATCCCCCCCACCCCATAGTGAAGAGATGGGGCAGCATATACCCCTCACAGTGGGAAAGGGAATGAGAAGAGCAGGCTCTTACAGGGCCACACCACACCCCTGCTGCGGCTGCAGAGAGGAGACAAGATCAGGATGGTTTCTGACCTGCACTTTATGCACAAAACTATTAAATGGCTGTCCAGCTCACAGGGACACTGCCCCACACTGACAGATACTCAAGTTAGCAGTAATATATATATATATATCCACTTTCAGAGGCAAATTTTAAAATGTCTGGCCTAACTTTTCATACACTGAAGTCAGTAGGAATTTTATCAGACACCAATGTGAGTAAAGTTAGACTAGCACATGGTGCTTCTGAAAATCCCACATTTAATCTCTTAGTATCAATACATATTGACCCAGAACACAAATGTTAGCTTTGCCTTTGTCTATCAATGTCTGTCTTTTGGGTCAATCAATCTTGATGTTCAGTCCAATGTCCATCATTCTTATTTCAGAAGCACAGCGGTCTACAAAATTTTGCTTTTATCCTGGCCTTTCCTGTCACCAGTAGCTATTTAGCTCTTGCCACTGCACATTAGAGACCACTGTTCTTGTGGATTCCATTGTCTTCCCTGCTCAACTGACCTCATCCACCACATGCAAGGAGGCAGACGGTGGCAGCAGGAATACCAGAATGTACACCCAGTCTCTGAAAAGAGTTTCTAGCACTAAAAAGTATGCTTAATTCAGTATCTACATATTCTAAGTCGAACACTAGCTACAGCTAGAGTTCATATTGTCTGAGTCAGGGGTGTCAAACTCATTCAATGTGCGGGGGGGGGCCCACACTGGAGGACAGAACACATGTCATGGGCCATGTGCCACGTGGGCTCCCCAACCTTTTCCCACGCCACATTTAGAGCAGCATGTGCTCCCCTTCCCCCTCCCCTACTCTGCAGACTCACCCACATCTTCCCTCTTCCCTACCTGTGGGCTCCCCTTTGCCATGCTGGCTACCTGACCCCCCCACCTTCTCCTACTGTGCAGGTCCCAGATCCCCCTTCCCCTGCTTGGCCACTCCCAGACTCCCCTTCTTTTTCCCTTTCCACTTCCCCTACTGTTCTGGCAGCAGGTAATCAGTCAGTCACAGCCACAAGCAGGCTGGGCTCCTGCCTCCCCCCCACTGTCAGTCATTCAGCATGGGGGCCTTTGGTTGGCTCAGTCTCAGCTGACCTTTGATTGGTTCATTCCCACATGGGCCCCAGCCACTTTTTCCTTTTCTGATTTGTGCAGTATTCAGTCAATTGGATTAGCATGCCAACAGACTGACAAGGAACAGCTGGAAGGGGGACAGTGCACTGGCTCTCTGGGAGCCAGCCCAGCCTGCTATGACTGAGACTCTGATTGCTTGGCAGACCACAACAGAGCTGAGCTAGGATTGGCTGGAGCGCTTCCTTTGTTCCACTGTGTTCTGACTTACTCACATGATTTGAGTCGCAGGCATGCTTAACCCTGCTCTGCCAGCAGCAGCCTCTCTTTGTTGTTTGCTGCTACTGCAGAGAGCTCCCATGTACAGCCCGGGCAGCAGCTATGTGGGCCAGATCAGTGCCCTTGGCGGGCCGCATCTGGCCCACAGGGAGTAAATTTGACACCTCTGGTCTGAGTCTTTCCATTCTATAATCTTACATCCAATACTGCATAGCTTTCTAAAACATTCATCTTGCACAACAAAAATTCTATATTCAATCACTGCCCAGAAAGTACTATTGTTTTTTTAAAGACGGGAAGAAAAAAAATGCTTTCCCACTTATAAAAGTGCCAAAACCAAGGGAGAGGGGAGGAAGAGAAGGAAAGGAATGAAGAGGAACACAAGGTTGAAATTTGGCAGGTAAACAGATTTTTCATGAAGAAAGTCATTTTCACTCTTCTTAAAAAGTTTTTGATTAGCTGAGTTAAGAATACCGTAATTTACATGAGTTAGGAGTTCAGACTTGTGCAGTGGTTAAATGATACAACTTGTTAAAAATAGTTCAACACTCTAAATGATAAGTGGGATATGCGGGGCATGTATGAAGAGTTAATTCAAGCTCATAGTATTACTGTAGTAAGCCACTGCTCATTCAACACACCAGGAGACACGGGGTTCATGAAGTTTCCCATGTGACATGACACTGCATGCAGTTTTGTGCATGAGATCTCCCCACCTCCACCCTGATCATAGCAGTCAACCAAATTTTCCTTCTAATATGCTGGTGCCACCTACCCAAACATTCTAGGCAAATGCTAAAAAGGTTAAAGATCAGGTTGTGTAACCCTTATTAATAGTTCGAGTAGAATAACACAAGGTGAATAAAGGTGACAATTTGGCCCTACAAAAAGAGAGTCCATACAAAAATACAGTGTGTTAAGAAAATATTAAAACTGTGAAATTAAGCATTCATAATTCAGGAGTGGCAAAATTAAAGCTGCATATGCACTACCTGCCTGATTATAGCACATCTGGTTAATTCCTGTTCAAAACATCTGATAAATTCTAATTATTTTTGGGACTGAGAATTTTAGACAAGAACAGGTCAATAGGTATTTCTTTGCTGGATGATTCCAAGCCATTAACATTTATTCCAAACTCCTAATACTCCCCCAAAGAAATGAGTGGCCCAAATTGTATATGGGTGAACAACTCCTGTGAGCTAGTACTGAAAAGAGGAAAGATCTTTTCAATTCCTTATGTCTGTCAAAAAATAAAATATAAAGTAAATTCTGTAAAATTAGGATTTACAAATGATTAAAGAGCATTTTTATAGTCAACATGCTTATTGATCTGCCAATCAATACCATTTCACTTCAGTTCTACATCACTTTGTCTATTTTAAGATATGGGATAACTTTAAAAGCAAGAGAGCTGAAAGCCAAGATACAGCAGCCTTTTATTAGAGGCATTTTTACAATGCACATAGTGCAAATGCTTATTCTGAAGGAAAGTTTTAATGCTAAGCAAAAATATCTACATATGCTTTTTGATCATTACTGTAAAATTGGTTAGAGTCAGTAAAACCCAGAATGTAGCCTTCAGAGTCTTAACATAGCTCACCAACATACTCCTCTTTAATACAAAGGTGTAGCCATGGATTCTTATGTGTCAACATATATTGCTTCATTTACATGAGAGCAACTTTCAGCATTTTCTGACAAGTGCTGCTTAAATAACTCCATCTCTGGTTACATGCAGCACTCAGCTTCCTTCTGGATAGTTGCCAGGATGACCCTATCTGGCCAAAATTTGACTGCTGTGGCCTGTTATTCAGACCTAGCTAAATGTAACTATGAATTACAAATATATTAGGGAAATAATACAATAATGCTGCTATTAGCGTGCATCTAATTGTGATAACACTACCACACGCAAGGTAAAGATGAACAGCAAGTGCATTATCTGTTTTGTTCTGAAGAGGAAGCATCTCAGCAAACAATAGCAGCACAAACTAAAACTACATCAGCTGCTTAAGAAACCTTGACAAATGACAACCTGAAGCCTGAGGGTCCTGTGAGGAGCCCTTAGGGGAAGACTGATCATAGGCGGAGGACTGTGGTGCTGAGCCCTCAGCTAGCTCTCGCTGTCTCTGTTGTTCAGCCTTCTTAAGTCTCAGTCGCTGCAGACCCCTACGGAGTATAGCTAACTCAGGTGCCATTAATTCTGACAGACAGGGAAAAAAGGTATAAAAGAAAAAGGCAAAGAACATATGATAAAAAGAACAAACAAATGAAGAGCAAAGCAACAGATCACAAGAGGGAAAAAAATCATATTTCTTTTATATGGCAATTATTAACGTTATAAATTAGAAGTATAAACAGAATATGTTTAGTTAAATTTGGGATTTTCCCCCTTTTAAATACTCAAATTACAGGCAATGCTTAATTTGCAATGAAAGAGGTGCCAGGACTCAGGCAAATTTTTACATTCATAACTGATGCAGCCAGCCCACAGGCACTGAGGATATGAACTGCTGAGTTTAGAAGTGCTGGTGCTCAGCCCTGGCACAAATTAAGCACTGATCACAGGATGTATGAAGTTCAGTTTTCATGCTAAATACCTACCCCCACATTCCCAACCATTTAAGTAAACAGAGAATAATTTAAAGATGAAATAGACCAGGGTAGATTTAACATAAAACAAAAAACTTAAATTTATCATTTACAAGTTCCTGGTATGCCTAAACAAATCAGTGCTCTCAACAACTGGAAAGTTATGCAACCCTAATCCATCATCTAAAACTTCAGGGATACTTTAATGGTTTTATTTTAAAACATTATTTTAACCAAATGGTTACATAATTCCAACTGACAAAAGAAAAAAAAATGCGGGAAGGAGATTAAGAACAGAGGTGATAGATGTCCAGAGCAGAAAACAGTAATTTTTAACACTGTGTAAACTATTTTCCGGTAGCCTTCAGTTTACACACTCACAGATAGGAACCTTAAAATAAAAATTGGAAATACTGCTAACTGGGTCCATAAAGAGATAACTCAAAAGATTCACCCAGGTTTCCTGCTACTGGCCTTTTAGTCAGTAATCTGTCTTTAGATACCATTTTAATGGCTTGACTATTCTTATCCTGGTCTTTTCCCACTACCTCTCAGCTACGCACTTTTTCTTTGGGTACCAGTCCCTTCTCTTAATCACTAATACTTACTGAAACAGACCATTACTACCCATGAGTCTAAGTTGTTTCTCCTCCTTCCTATTCAAGTTTCCTCTGGTCTTGAGTTTTAGAGTATCTTGCCTATCATTATTTCTGGATGTTACAACCATTCACCTGGTGGCTGATGATGAAATATAACCAGAAGGAAAAAAGAAAACATTTATCCTAAACGACCTGAGCATGCAAGACAGATATGCCAGAAGTGGTTCCCAAACAACAAGAAACTCCTATCTTCGTGAATCAAAGCGCCAGCAAGTAAGTTTTAATTTTTTTAAATGATTTCTCATTTGTGGCTAAAATTGTGGCATCCACTGTTTACTTAAAGATTCAGTTCCACTTAGCCCAGAATCATGGTTTGATAAAAATCATTAAAAATTACCTTTCACATTTTAAAAGGACCTATTTGTCTTGTCTGTGAATCTCTGCTCCACTAAATCCTTAATACCAGTCAGAATTTTTAAGTAGAAGTTCATCTTGCCAGCAAACGGAGCAAGAAAACAAAATAAATACCAACGGCTCTTCCTCAGTTGAAAATAAAGTAAAACTTGCTTAAAATTGGGACAAACTTCTACATTTATTTTCTCCCAAATTAATTTAATTATCTACTACAAAGAAAGTGTATCCAAAACCACAATACATGTATGTGCACATCTTTGTCACTCAGTTTATAGAAATAAGTGTGATTACATTTTACGTATGGGTTGTTGCATAAAGCTCAGTAGCTTACAGTTTATCAGTAGTTTAAAACATTGCATTAATGGACATTTTCTATTTTCTGTAGAGTGAGACAGAACAAAAACTAAAACTAATTTGCTCACTTTCTAGCCATATTAACAACTTTTTGAGAGTGACAGGGCAATAAAAATCTCTATCAGCTATGCTTTTTCCCCTTAAAGAAAAAAAAAATTAAACCCATTTTACAATTACAAAAATTCCCAGTGAGTTGACTCACTATAGCAGTTTTAACAGTGATCCATAATGCATTTCAGTGACTTTACTTCCCTAACGGAATAAAAGTAAGTTTCAGCTGAAGCAGCTAAGCTCACAGAGCCCATGCTGGTGGTTGTGTGGGTTTTTTTTTTGTTTTTGTTTTTTTTACTAGCTATGTCTATACAGCTTGTTTTTCAAAATTAACAGGACAAGTATTTCTGAAATAGGAAATCAGGAATTCATAAAATGATTTACTTTGAGGACTGCCTCGTAGGCAAAAGATTTAAATATGAATTATGATTCAAGTGTACAGTAATAAAATTTTACATTTTCAAAGGGGAGGTAATTACAGGTGCCTGAAAGCACAATAGCGAGTTATAAAACAGAGCAGTGAAAACTATTTGCATAGCAGTCCATTCTCCTGTTCCCTCATGAATTCATGCTCCATTTCTATAAAGTCACCCTGATACACAAATGGTGATTGCCCTTACACTCACTCACTAAAACTGCTATCCCCTCCAAACTGATGGCTGGATAATTTTTGTCTTTTTCTATTAAACCTTCCAACCCCTGCCCAGACACTCATCTCTTCCCTTTCGGTTTTGTAATTTTTTTGTTTGCCCTTCCTCCTCTTCACTATTATATTCAAAATACTGCTACTACTATCCTTTTTTCCCCCTTTCTGGTCATTCACACCACTGCATGCCCTAGTACCATGCCTCTTAACAAATTCTCCATCCCTTCATGATCCAGCTGTACTCCTACACCTCACATCTCATTTCCCCTGTGACAGGATGCACATCTGTGCACACCTGGGCTATGATCTTTACAATTCTTCTGTTCACTTATGAACTGATTGCGTGATTTTATGCCAATTATGTCATGTGAGGTTTCTTTATGAATGCTCATAACCTATTTTATAGGATTAATATGATATTATGTGTCCTGTAGAAAAACACAGAGTCGTGTGGCACTTAAAGACTAACAGATTTATTTTTTGCATGAGCTTTCATGGGAGAAAACCCCACTTCATCAGATGCTTCGAAGATGGGTAAACTTACAGAATGGAATGAAACTAAATGCAAGGGGGTGTAAAACATAGGATCAGGTCATACAGTAACAGCAAATCAGAGCAGTTGTTAGGTTCAAACCCTGGGAAGCCTTAAGTCAAATTATCTCTTGTAATGGGAAAAGAACCCATAGTCTCTATTCAATCCTGCTTTCACAGAATTTAATTTGCATATTAATTCGAGTTCAGCTGTTTCTCTTTGAAGTCTTAGTGTCCCAGACTTCAAAGAGAAACAGCTGAACTCAAATTAATATGCAAATTAAATCCTGTGAAAGCAGGATTGAATAGAGACTATGGGTTCTTTTCCCATTACAAAAGGTAATTTGACTTCAGGCTTCCCAGGGTTTGAACCTAACAACTGCTCTGATTTGCTGTTACTGTATGACCTGATCCTATGTTTTACACCCCCTTGCATTTAGTTTCATTCCATTCTGTAAGTTCACCCATCTTCGAAGCATCTGATGAAGTGGGATTTTCTCCCATGAAAGCTCATGCAAAAAAATAAATCTGTTAGTCTTTAAGTGCCACATGACTCCTTGAGGTTTTTTTGCTGGACTAGATTAACACAGCTATCCCTTTGGAAACTATAGAAAAATGTCTGTGTACAGGGAGGGAAGAATGTTACATAGCATAGACTATAAGGACTGTCTCTAGCACAGAGGCCAGAGAGTGATATGACAAAGGGAAAGTAAATGCCCTCCCTAGCTCTGGTAGAAGTAGTGAAAATCACAGGGCAGCACAGAAAGGGGCAGGCTGAAGGAGTTTGGAAACAAAGAGACACTTGGAGGAGAAGGGGTCTTCTGCCTGAAGACTCCGTCTTGCAACTTCTTTCAACTTCAAGAAAGATTTGGGCCCTGCCTAGCCTCAGGCAGAGACTGGCCACAAAAATATATGACAGCAGAACATCTTGAGCATAAATCTGGACTATGAGTTCAGTTTAGGTAGAAATATTAGTGTGTTTTTATGTCTTTTACTTCCCTGTGGTCACTCCTGACTCACTTATATTACGATTCTGCATTGATTTGCTAATATTCTCACTTAAAATCAGACTGATCAATAAACTAGATTTTGTTTTATCTAAAGCTGTGTGAACTTTAGAGGGTGTGAATGAGGGAGGCTGGGCAAGATCCATTTCTTTGTTAAATGGACATACGTATGTGGTAACTGAAGGAGGACACCAATGCATGTAATAGAGGCTTGCGTGGTGGTATCTGGGGCTGTGGGTTCTCACTCGGGGGACTGTGCCCTGTGTGACTGGAGACTGCACGCTCGCTGCTGGGACCAGCTACATGCAGGATCCTAGAGTGGACTAACTCAGGAGTAAGTTGTCACCTAGTTAAGTGGCATAAGGTGGGGTTCAGAAATGGAGCCTTGGCGGGGGGGTCACAGCAGCACACCAGACCAGATCTGGGGACCAGCCTGTCTAATCCCTCTACTCTCCCTTGTCACTCTCTAGGTTCCCTTCCCATCTATTCTCCCTCACTGCTACCTCAGCCATATGCATTCTATCCAGCTGCCTTTTGCACCTAGAACACTGTCCTGCCCCCATCAGCCAAAAGCCATCTTCTTCCTTTAAACCCTTCCTTAAAATCAAGTTCTTCTAGGAATCTTTCCTGTTGTCTCCTCAGCAATAACTTACTCATTTTCCTTATTTACTTTTCTGTGTTTTGCCAATCTTAGACTAAGTTCCTTTGAGCAAGGAATGTACCTTATATATGTTTGTGGAATTAACTCTAAAAGCATGGTGTTCTATAAGTGATCTATAATAAATATATTAAAAAATACAGTACATACAAACAGTTTAGTTTTAAACTCTCATGAATTGGGATTATTTGGGATTTTTTTTATTTTGGGTTTTTTAAAGAAATTTTTCAGTATTTAAACACCATACATTCAAATGTTCTGTACTGCAGCAAGTCAGTTCTCTGTGGGAGTAGACACAGTTGTAGATATTAGCTAACTCTACATGCAAATTTACTATTTAAGTGAATCATGTGTTCTTGACCAATACATTATACTGGTGATATAAAAAGTGAACTTTTTTTCATATTAAAAAATGAACTAACTACTAGACTTGGAATTAAGGAGTCCTTTTCTGAATGAGACATAAAACCGGTATCCTAACCAGTTGAGGTCAAATATCCCATTAAACATAACTACAATAAGTTTCAGATGTCCACTGCCCTCAAAAGTCATGCAATCTTTAAAACCTGAGGTGAAGCAAACTTCCATTAATTTTTTTGGTGAAGGTTACATAAGTTTGCTGTGTAATAGGATTCCAGTAGTGTAAGTGGTCCATAAAGAGCACTGGGAGATAATGGTGTTAGTTGGATTCCACATGCTGGCAGGAGAAACTTTTACCCAAAGTTTCAGACTTATTCAGTGAAATACAAAAGGAAAAAATTGTTCAAGTGAGAGTGTATTCCATAGGAGAGATGTCAGAAAAATCCCAGTACAGGAATACATAAGGAAAAGGAGATTCTCTAACAGTTGTGATTATACAACCCACAGAGTTTAACATAGTAGCCTGCAGACATTCATTTTAACATAGTAGGTGTGGCTATGGAGATGACAAGCCCCAGTATACAGTGACAACTAATGAACAGAGCAAAACACCAGTAAGATCAAAACTGGAATCTGTAGTCTTTGGTGGCCATGTCTTTGTATCACACGAAGGTGACTGAAAATGTTGCATTTTGTGGACAGAAGAGCCCTTCAGCTTTTGCTAATTTATGGATATAAACCTTGGTTGGTACTTATCAACATCAATATGCTGTATGCCAAAGTTATAGGTATAGTATCTCAGAGTCCCTGATATTCAGTAAAACAAGCTTCTGATTTCCTCATTTATTAGAAGTGTGGTTCAAGTACAATTTTGCTAACTGCTTTCTTTTTCTCTTAGGGAAAGTTAACTGGGATGCCAAACTAATATTGGTGTATTTGAAGGTTTGGGGTTTTGTGGCTTTTATTTTAATTACCTTTAATAAACATCCATTTATATCTTTAACTTCTCTTTCTTCCATGTTTCAACCCTGGCCTGCCTCTTTCTGACAATGTCCCTGAATGATCTGACTGCAGCAGCGACACCACAGTGAATGGCACTCTCTTTCCTCTTATGGCTGCTTCTCAAAGAAGATGGGGAAAATCTCATCTCTCTCACCCTAGCACATCCACTCAGGGCCTAGAAGAGTTGGAATCAGTTGTCTCTTCCAAGGACAGCAACACACAATGCCTGCAATAATTATCAGAAGAGAGAGGGTGGACCTTACACAGCATTGCCTGTCTCAGACGTCCAAAAAAGCCTGGAGACAAGCCTGAAAAACTCAATGAGATTAAAAAAAAAAAAAAAGTGGGGGGGGAAGGTTAGTTGCCCTCTAGTTTCTCAACTCATTGGGTGCACTAAAGTCACTCCTTCAAGCTTCTCTCTGTAGCCATAAGAATTTTTTTTTTTTTTAAATGAAAGCTCAGATTCTCATGAAACACACGACTCTAACAACTGGGGCTCTATGAAACACATCAATTACTGTGAGACTTGTGAAAAACCTGTAATAGTTGACAGGGATCCAGAACAAACGATGACTCTTCTGTGTATTGGTGTGAAGGGGTATGACTCAGCATTGTCGTTCTCTCCCACAAAGGAATCACTGATATTAAAAACTAGGCTTCACTCTTTTATTTATACCAATGCAAATGAAAATATCCATCTAAGACACCAGAGCTACTTCAGTTACAATATTAGAAATGAGAATAGAATATAACACTAAACTGGATGAACAGAATACACTACAAAGTGAGCCCTGTTCAGCCAAATAGTTTAAACCAGCAAAGCAACGCTGCCATAGTCAATTCTAGCATGGCTGCTATAGGTCCTGGGTGCATATACCGGCTGAAGGGACATATTCCACACTTTCTTTGATGAGCAACAGGTGACAGATTTTGCTATTCACTGTACTGAAGCTGCTGCAGTCAAATCTCAGCAGGAGGGCTAGAGTATCTACTCATATACCATGAAGAAAATAGTTACACAATGTAGTCTATTTCCCCCCCCCAAAAAGCATAATTCATTTTTAAAAACAAGATTAGTAATTCTACTTGAGATTCTTGTTGGGAAAGTATGTTTTGTTACAGCCATACTTTAAAGTACCAGGTAGCAAAAGAAGAACCGAATCCACATTCAATATATGCATGACCACCACAAAGCTATAAATTACCAAACAGTGGCAAAAATAAAATTGCAGTGTTTTATTTAGGTGATTTGATAAACCAAATAAGGAGGCTGGTGGCACCTTTAAAGACTAACAAATTTATTTATTGCATGAGCTTTTATGGGAGAAAATCCCATTTTGTCAGATGCCTGAAATCCCACTTCAAGCATTTGACAAAGTAGGATTTTCTCCCATGAAAGCTCATGCAAAAAATAAATTTGTTAGTCTTTAAAACTGCCCCTTGTTTGTTTTACTGAAGTAGACTAACACAACTACCCCTTACAAACTTAATAAACCATGGCATATTGGATGGATTTCTTCTCACCAGACTGATGGAGTGTAGGATGAACAGAGGCCTCCAAAGATGGTCTTTGTTCATTGTCAGGTGAGGAGAGTAAGGATGTAGAAGTGGGGCTTTCTGTTGAGGATGATGTTGAGGGAGCTTGGGCTGACATTGTAGAAGATGAAGAGGATGGAAGCTGTTCAGGACCATCCACTTCCATTGCAGTCTCTGTTTCAGCACTTGGTGGCACGTTGCTAGTAACGGTGGCCTCTGGTCGAGTGGTTCCTCCTTCAGGGAGAAAAAAGGCAAACCCACATTTAAAGAAGGACCTTTTCATATGATCAGTTAATATTTTGCAAACATAATATGCTCTGTATTGCACAATATACTGAAATACAGTTTGTGCCACAGAAAGCTTGCTATCTTAAAGTTCTTGTACAGCTAAGCTTCTTTCATTGCTCACATAAAAACTTTGTACTGTCAATCATTTTGTTTATTCTTATTAAAAATAAGCTATCACCTCGAGATCGAGATCTTCCTTGGCCTCGGTTGCTCTGTGCAACTTCACTAGCTTCTTCAAACCATCTTGATAGCATGTCTGACATCCTCTGCATCAGTGAGACATTAGGACTTTGCTCGCCTGTAAGAGAGAAATTAAAGCTTAATCTGCAAGTTTGTAAAGAATACAAGTGCACCCTTTCTTTTTCCATATAAAAACTGAGTACTCAAGTTATACCAAGTGGTATCCGTGAAGTGAATGCTTTCCAATGTTCAGAATGAACTTCTTTCCAGAGTAACACTATGTCATTTTAACCCATTTGCAATTTCAACACTGCAGTAAACTTTAAAAAAAAAAAAAAAAACACACAACCCTCTCAACTGTCATTCTGCTTCACAATTAAATGGAGTTTCCCTATATCTGACTTTCTGCAACCAAGTTCCACAATTTTCAGTTTTGAACACTTATTAGAGAAGTTAAGAGATAAGTAGCTGTTTCAGATTCCCACAATTTTTATTTTATTTATTATGAAGCAGGATATTTTTACAATACCTTCAAAGCAGAAAAAGCAGTTTACTGATTATTTTACTATGTAACTGAAATAGTAGAAGGGATTCAAATGTCTAAAAATTTCACTTATTAGCTGTGTGGATGGACAAGAAAGGCTGTAACTTAATATGTGTTATACAGAAAGAAACAGCAAAATTTTTGTACAACTTAGATTCAAGGACCCAGAGGGAGGTCAGAGTGAAAGATAATGCTCAGGTTATGCCCAGCCTCCTTGCTTAACTCCTATGTGACAACTGGTGGCCCTTCAGAGTTGTAAAAATGATATCTGTTGCCCTTGAGCTAAAAAGGTTGGGAACCACTGGTCTAGATGATCACTGTGGTCCCTTCTTATCTGAAATTTATGAAGGGGGTAACACTGAATATTATTTTGATGTGGCAAAAGCAGCAAAGCTTATGATGTACATACTTGTGTGCAGAGTCTTTTACGTTAAAGATTAACTTCTATCATTTTCTTTCTTTGCTTGGTTTCTTGATTGTTTTCCCCACTTACTTATATCTTTTTTCTAAACTTCTTGTTGAAAAAGCAGAGACTTGCAATTAGAAACTTTTTAGCCATGGATTTGGAACGTGACCAGTTGTCTATAGCATCCAAAAATTGAAAGGCTGTACCATAAGCTAGTACTCTTGTAATTTTTTATAAAACAAAATTTTTACAATTGTTTATAAATGTTTGGAAGATTGGGGGGAGGGCTTTTGCTGAAAAAAGAAGGGACATAAGGAGCACAAAAAGATAACTGGACTTGCCATTCTTCTGAACACTTGTGAGAGCTGCCTAGACAGATGGCCCAAAAGGAGAGAAGAGGAACAACAGAATCACACCACAAGCCAGACCTGAAGATTTTTGTTTTTCTTTGTTGCATCTCTTTTTCTAACGTTTGTCAGTTTTGCTTAGTTCCAAAAACTCTTACTGTAGAGAAGGGAAGCAGGATTAACAAGGGAGAGTGTTTTAAGTATCTTTCTCAAGTATGAGATCATCTGACAATAATGTGACTGTTTATGTGAGAAGCAAGAGGGACAGACTGAGTACATTGTGGTGGGAAATGTTTCAGTCAAAAGGTATGGGAACAGAAAGAAGTTTTTCAAGGTAGGAAGAGATGAGAGGAAGAAGAAGACCTAAAAGCAGAAATGAGAAAAAACAGCACATTTTAGGAAGAAGACGAACTATCATAGCCACTTTTCGAAACCTTTTCAAGTCAGACTGTTGCTGGTATGGGAAAGACAAGAAACCATACAGAGACGAACAGGGGAAAAAGAAACAAAAAAAAATAACTAAACAAAACTGCCAAGAGGACAAGAAGCAGACTAAGTGAGGAGCAAGAATTAAGTAGGAGCTATACCCAAGAGATGATGTGGGATTAAACAATGCTAAAAATCAGTTGGACCCATAGAAGTATGTATCTAAACAATCAACCAGTAATCACACATGAAGGTGAGAGAAGAGATCATCATGGATACAGAGATGAGAATGCACTAAAAGGCAAAGGGAATGATGACTATAAGGAAAGACAGCAATGTGCCTTGTTTTCTCAACCTGAAATGCAGCATCACCAATTTTTTCTGACCCCACTTTATTATTGGCAGAACACGTTTCTTGGCCTATTAACTGCCTGCATTAAACGGCTTCTGGTTCCAGCAATCGTGTAATAATACTTTACAGACATGGAAGCCCAAGCACCAAAATTCAATGATTTAGCTGCTGTTGCTAATGAATCAGTAGCCAAACCAGCACTGAAACACTATTGTTTCGATTCCTACTCCCAATTTAATCATTACACAATATTTCCTGTTATAGCTTTACTAAACATGTCTAACAAAGAATTCACACCAGAGTAACAACATCAATGTAGTGCATTAATCTCATACTGAATTAGACTGAACTAATGTAAGCCTTATTTCACACAGGTACAGTGCCACCTACACTATTTACTACACTGATGTACCTATTAGAAACAACAACAATTAAAAACCCCACATATTACCATCTCTTTCTCGTTCACTCTCAGGTCTTGCTCTTGGCCCCGTATCTGACCAATCTCCTCTTAGTCTCAAACGTTTAACAGGAGGTTGCCGTAACTAGAAAAATAAGGATAAGCAGTGGTGTAACAATACAAAAATAGAAAGAACTGTATGATTCACTTGTGTATGTACATGAAATAAAAATGGAGTTATTCAAGTTGCACAACTTTCCATCACAAATAAAGTGGAACAATATTAGCAATGTACATTAATCTAACATACTGCTATATTAAGGCAAGGGTAAGACCAATTTTAGTCACACAAGAGGAAGAAAATTTCAGACCATGGCTCCTAGAACAGTCACAATGCCATTCCTTGCACACAGTTTGTTTTACACATTATTAAGTTTAGTGCATTAATCAAGAGTCTCTGTATTCCAAAATAAGTTGAGCATAGATTCTGCACCAAGGTCCCTGGACCCTGCAACATCTCAATGCATAAAACTAGCAATTCTATAGTAGCCAGAGCTGCAATTTAAATGATGGTTTTGACAAATATAAAAATGAATACAATTGTTACAGTAATGTGCCAACATTAAATCTGATTTTTTTTTAAACCATGCATTTCCGTACAATGCAGATTTTTGTACGGGTGACACAACTACATATTAGATTCTGTCAGGGACAGAAGGAGGATGACGAGGTTTTGGTAGCTGGCGAAGGGCTCTAGACACCTCGACAGGCAGTTTCAAACTACACAATAAGCATATTGCTCAGTAGTTCTGCCTACACAGTCAGCAGTGAAATAATTAATACAAAAATTTAAATTATCTTTAGCTTTGAATTAAAAAACCTCTGAGGTAAAGGGATGGATTCATAGTTCAAAGCTAATGTTTCAGAAAGTCTGCAGACTCAGAAAGATAACCCTGCACTGCATTCACGTTTTCAAGGCTATTCCATAAACCACAACATATTTCTTTTGAAGTGAAAGACTAGACTCTGGAGCAAAATTATGCAGTAACAAAGCGATTCCAGAGCCAATTCTACTCCTGTGATATTGGTTAATACACAGGTCCCTCTTATTACCGACAGTTGTTCCCAACCTGTGTTGCAACCTCCCCTCAGTAAGCTTGGCAAGCAAGTCACCAGCAACCTGAATCCCTTCACACCATATTGGTACTGAAGTCTCTCCTTTCTTCTGTTTGTCATGTACCCTTCCTGTTGCTTTCTGATCTTCTGCATGTCTTTGCTGATTTCTCCTTACCAACTTCATTCCCTGTTCTCTTTTGTAGCTCCTTCTTCATTCCCCAGCAGGCTGCATGTTTCTGCAGTCATACAAAGCTGAGGCAAGTACCATTGGAACAAAGAGATGAAACTTAAGACAGAATGGCTTCTGCCTGAGCCTGTAGCCCTGAATTGTGATTTGTTCCTGCAGTAAGATATATCACAGGCTTCAAAGTGGGGAAAACATGGTAGGAATATGGGAAGGATTTTTAGGAACCATCAGTAGCAGCATCTTTGGATAACTTCACTGAAGAGTTAACCTGGTTCCTATTCACCTGCTGCCCATACCATGGCTCCCCATCCACACATAAATTTTTAACAAAGTTCAGTGGTGCTCTCAACCCAACCTAGCTGGCCCATTCTGAGATACAGACTAATTTCCAAGAAAAGCTTTCAGTACAGCAGGCAACTACTTCACTTTGTAGGAAGAATGCAGGCTAAGTCACTCAAGTTCTGATAGTCCTCCAGTGACCTCCCCACAATTCCTCACGTACCCAGGAGGACAGAAATTTTCTCACAATTCACTGGGGAAAAAACCATAGAACACTTCAGCTTACTGCAGCACAGAGAACCATGGGATATACCCCTAGAAGTCCTAGCACCTCACACAGGTGAATGGAGTACCAGTAAGGACACATTAACTTGAGTTTGGTTTACATCATGGCTGCTCAGACTGGATTAGGCTAACCCATGTGCTGATCGCTCAAGTAACTTTTCAGTAAAGACACATACTTTGCAGTATGCATAAGGAATCCATAAAAGTCACCAAGGAAGTTAAGGGAGGAATCAGAATCCTACCCAAACCTTGTTTATATTCTCCTCTTTCCTGCCACTCCCTTCCTTTCCAACTATTTTAGTTGAGCAATATTCCCTTAATACAGATGGTCTATAGCATCAAACTAGGGGTGTCAAAGCCCTGCTGGCCGGATCTGGCCCACCAAGGGCACTGAGTCAGCCCGTGGAGATGCTGCCTGGGAGCTTTCTATGGCAGCAGTGAAAAACAAAGACAAGCTGCCCCGCACAGAGCAGGGCTAAGCCTGCTTGTGACTTGGATCATGTGAATCAGAGGCCAGGAGAACAAAGGAAGTGCTCCAGCCAATACCAACTCAGCTCTGCTGTGGTCTGCCAACCAATCACAGTCTCAGGCTGGACTGGACTCCTGGAGAGCTACTGCACCGCCCTTCACTCCACCTGTTCACTGTCAGTCAGTCAATCAGCAGCACATTGAACAAGTCACAAATAAGAAAGGAAAAAGTGGCTGGGGCCCATGTGGGAACAAGCCAATCAAAGGCCCGTCGGGACTGAGCCAACCAAAGGCCACCATGGTGGATGACTGACACTGCATGGAGGGGAGGGCAGACGACAGGAGCCCAGCCTCCCTGTGGCTGTGACAGAGAGTGACTGATTGTCAATGCCTGCCACCACGTGGTAGGAGAAGTGGAAAGGGAAGGGAAGTCCGGGACCTGCAGAATAGGAGAAAGGGTTTCAGGAAGCCAGCATGGCAAGGGGAGCCCACAGGGCAGAGAAAGGGGAAGGTACTTCAGAGCCTGCAGGGTAAGGGAGGGGAAAGGGAGACCATACCACTCTGAATGTGGCAGGGGAAAGGGTTGGGGAACCCGTGCAGACAGATGGTCCATGACAGATGTCCTGCCTTCCAATGTGGCCCCCCAACATTGCATGAGTTTGACACCTCTGTTCTAGATGGTAAAGAAATGCCTGGGGTGTATAAGGTCAGACAGAATGGTGCTACTGCTGCCCAAAAGAGAGAAAGATTTGTCTGATGCATTTGTATGGGAACAGATGAGAATGCTGTCATGGAATCTATAACTGGTAATGAAAAGGAGAAGCAAGAGGAGGAAGATTCTGATCAGTGGCAGCCTAATGATCAGAAAAGGCTACAGGTAGGGGAACACTATCTCTTCTCATTTACATAATCGAGACAAGTGCCTCAACTGTACAGAAGGCAAAACAAGAGCTTCAGATCAACTGCTGCTGCAGCTCTTGCCTATCTCAGCTGAGATTAGCAGTGACTGGAAAATGCCACCTGACTGCTGTTTGGCAGGCTATGTGAAATCAGCAGATAAGTCTCCGTTTAGTCCTACATCTTAAGAGACACCATTGTGTTTGGGACTGTTTGACACTCTAGCTGGCAATCTCAATGACACCAAGAATTAAAAGGGCAAGGAAATGAAACTCCCCTGTTCACTCCTTGAGGTGGTCCTTTCAGGTGGTACAGTGACAGGGTATCATGGGGAATCTTATCTCAACATTTTGGATAAGCTAGAACTACACTGTTGTTAAATACAGAACATCAATTCCAGGTTTCTTGATTTGCCATCTTTTCACTAGATAAACAGATTTAATTAAGTTTTATAGCAGTGACACATTTTTAAATAGTGGCTTTCAAAAAAAGATTAAAAGAGCTTCATCACTATATGCTAATTTATTAACAGGCACTGTATAAATTCCATAGCAAACCATTTACTAAGTATTTAATGTAAATTTATGTGCAAAAATTTATTAAAAAGCTTTTGCACAGCACTGCACTTACAAATGTGCAGTGTGTGTTACTTTAAGGCATGTTTGACTGACAAGCTTTTGTAATGACTTGGACAAAAAAAGCCACTGATAATTAATAGACATAAGCCTCTGATCTATAAAGAATATTGCAGAAATGAGTATCGTATTGACTTACTGGAATTTTGTAGACACAAAAACTCACACAATTAAAATGTTGAAAATTTTCATTGTCTATAAAACATGAGATGTTCAAATTATGTACTTGAACATCCTCCTCCATTAAAAGGTTACACGACAAATTGTAAATTGGAAAAAAATGTTATTTCTCTCTTTTCTGTTAAAAAAACATTAATTTTTATCACTGAGACATACTATTTTAAGAGATGTATCAATGAATTCCTGACACATCTGTTGACCTTCTCATTGTTATTTCTACCTTCAGGGAAACATTCTGTTATGCATGCCTGCTTTTACAGCTCAAGCAAAATTTCATATTAGTAAACTATTTCAGCAGTTTACTAGCAGAATTTTAAATTAACGAACTATTCCAGCAGAGAGATAGACTTTGCCAGTGTTGTATGTGTGGACAATTGGTCTTAATGTGAAAATATCCAAAATTCCAGCATACAGCAAAATTCATTCCAAGCAGAAGGTCACTATATCCAGAGCTGCATTTTGTTTAGGAGTGACTAAAATAAGTTAGGTTTTTCATTCTGCTTTACTGTAAATATTATTCACTCTGAGTCCAAACCTGAAAATCCCTGTCTGCTTCCATGTGGTTCAAAACCAGGAAGAAATATAGAATTGCAATGCGCTAGCAAGCTGGCAGCAAAGTACTCATTGAGGATAATTTCACCCGTTTGCCACGGGTGTAACAGACACTGGGGGACTGACTGCAGGAAAACAAACTGGGGAACGGAGGACATTAATATTGTCACACAAAGGGGGTATGACTACTGGGTCTATGCACAGCAAATATTAGTGATTTAAACTAAGTACTGAAGGGGAGAGGCAAGCTGCTTTTTCTCTCACATGGGCCAATTTATAAGCTTCAGTTTATCTGGGGACACGTAAAACCTTTTCAATTCAAACTCTGCTCTATTTCAAAAGAAGTTCTGCTTTATTTTACTGTTTTTCTAAAATAATTCTCCTCTGACTATTACAGCACTGAAGAGTAGTAAAACAAGGCAATTAAGACACTTTTTAAAGAGCCCCTGTTTCTGTAGACAACTTTTATTTATTTATTGATTGATTTATTAAGAGTATCTTTAAACTGAATTTTCTTATGCTCAAAAGGGAATTTCTTCAGTTTTGCAAAATTATGCTTGGTTATAAAGGCTGAGTATTACAGGTAGAGCTCCAACAGTAATGGTTTTGTGTCTGCACAACCTATGTGATGGCACAGTGCATTGCTCACTCAGGGCTTTGCCACACAACTATACTTTCAGCAGTAGTGTTAAGTTCATCTTTGGAACAATACCAATGGTGTTAATAATTACACTAAGGGGAAACTGGACATGAAGATATACATAGATCACCCTAATCACTCACTTCGTCTCTTCTCTCTTCTGCAGAAGGAACTTTAAGTTCCCGTGCTGTGTCATCCTTAGGATCAAACAAGTATATGTAATCTGAAGAATAGCTAACAAGGATCTCTTGCCCGTCTTCACTGTAGCACAGAGATGTTACCCTGCAGGATTTGTTATTGAGATGGGGAGGAACGAAACGTGCCACCATTCCTGTAGTGCCCCGGCCAGCATAATTACCTAAAACAATAAAAGAAACAACATGCACAAATTACAATACATTTTCAGTTATCAAATATATTATTAATAGAACAGCCAAAATATCGCTATAGAAATACCAAACTAAATACAGCACAAATGAGCAACAAGTCAAATCCAGTATTTTATTTTGAGTCTTTAATCTTCTCTACGAATACACAAAAATCAATGTGTTAGATAACAGATCACTTGCCATTGTGTACTTGTAGCATACTGAAACAGACATACTATCAATATAAAAAATATTTACAATACAAGACATAGTAGCTCAAATAACCACATCTGATTAGAGAAAGGACCTAGAAGATATTTCCTTCAATGTTTAAAATCATGTTGCTATGTACACATACTTATCCAAAGATGTGTGGCATATGTGGTGATGATACTCCTTTGAAACTGCAAAACAAATTGGATTTCTCCTTTGATCATCTCAT
The DNA here is from genome assembly GCA_007922195.1 of Podocnemis expansa. Classification (NCBI taxonomy): domain Eukaryota; kingdom Metazoa; phylum Chordata; order Testudines; family Podocnemididae; genus Podocnemis; species Podocnemis expansa. Next base: position 12,715,160 of record ML682018.1, on the reverse strand, counting down.
TTGTGCTTTACCCATTAATCTATTTCCAACAGAACTGTTCATCTTCCAAATCTCAGAGCAGACTCAAAATAATCCTCTCCTTTTTAAAAAAAAATTAAAAATTACTCACACATCTCTTTTTTCTACAATTTATGGATTTCTTTCCAAAACAATAATGGCCTGCAATGGGCATTCACAAGGGGACCAATGACAACTTCAGTGTTTACTATCTCAGTGTATGAGGGCTAAAAACGGATTCTTTACACCCCAATGGATGAGGCAGGAGACTGCTTTTAAAGAGACAACATTTGTTTCCACTCCTGTTGTGCCAGCTCTTAAAATTGCTATATTATGCACAGAAAAATTAAACAAGTTTCCCATGTTTGCCATTTTCCCTCTCCCCTTACAGGCCTATGTAACTGAATTCACAGCAAAGGAAACAAATGTTTGGAAGTTCCAAAGGGGCAGCCACAGTTAGTCTAGTTCAGCAAAACAAACAAGGAGTCCCGTGGCACTTAAAGATTAACAAATTTACTTATAAATGCATATAAATAAATGTTAGTCTTTAAGTGCCACAGGATGCCTTGTTTGTAGCACTTTGAAGGCAGAGCTAAATGAAAAACAGTAGCAATAAAAAATGAAATTAAAATACTTTAAAAATAGATATCACATTTTATAGAAGCTTAACAGTATGATGATATTGTGTTGTATAAAAGATTTATTGACATGCATCTGGGATGACTATGCTGCCACCCATGACTACTAGAGAAAAATGAATTCAATGTTTCTATATTACTGTTATTTTGCATGGTATCTTAGAGATTAAAAGGCAGTCCCTGCCCTAACGGCTATTTCTTTGTCTAAGTCCAAGTTTTGCATTTCCCACTGTTTTGATCACAAAACTGTTCATGAAAAGGTCATCATTTTTATTTTATTTTTACAGTGAACAGAAGTATTTTTCCTTTTTTTAAATCAAAGTGTGAAAACAAATTTTCCTTATGACTCTAAATTTTACAAGTCCCCCCTTTGGGCAAAGACCAGCACTGGAAAGTGTCATTCCATTAGCTCCAGCTCTCATAGAGCTCTGAACAACTGATAATAGGGTCTTAGAATGGAAATACTGAGCCCAATTTGACTACAGACATTTGTATACAATACAGCTACATTACACATATGTGCATGTATATAGTCACCCCCCTACACTGGCTGTTAGATGAAAGCAAAGAGTACTTGACATATCTGGGTAAGGATTAGAGCTTTCACAACTAGACCACCACACAGTTCCTCATTTACTTTTTACCACAAAAGAAACACTCTGTAAGACTGTCTGCCTCCACCACTTAATGTGTGGTGAGATCATTCAATCTATTTAAATGTTAGACATTTTGTAATAACCGTATGCAAATATTTAAGAATGCAGTTTTTCATCTGAAAGTTACATGTCAGACACAATGACAACTACTGAGAAGTTAAATATTTGCTAGGAGAGTGGAAAATTCACAAGATCTCTTTCTGCAAGAAACAGTGTCTTCTAATGAATCAAAACTTCTCAAATACAGGACTGACATAGATGCATTTATTCTGCATGTCAATAAGCCAATTCCTGCCATCATTTTTACTATAGAAATGTGTCATCTACAACCTAGAAATACAAACATACAATGCACCAGCATGATTTATTTTTGCAGAAATTATTAAAGATGGAGCACTGCATATTGGAACCCATAATTTCTGTGGGCTGCACGGTCAAAGAGTGCCCTAGAACACATTATGAATATTAGGTGCCGCATCTGACCCACAGGAAGTTCTCAATTACAGCATTCATTGTTTATTTACAGGATCTCAAATAATCTTTCAAAATCTTTGCTGCAGGTTTTACTAAACTTTTTTGTAATAACCAACACAATCTTTTAAAAAATCTTGCATAAAAACTAAGCTTTGTTCATAAACCAGACATGAACTAGAACTATATGCTGATAGAAAAGGTTACTTTAGTTTACTTAATGTTTATTTCCCACCTGTTGCTCTCGTGCCAAGCATTCGCCGGTCATATATTCTTACTGAGCTATCAGAACAGCCCACAGCAAGATAATATGGTATTGGAGGACAGATAGCTACAGAGGTGGCAGCACGTCGGCAGTTTATTAAAATATCCTGGAATAAAACAAATATACTGTACTTACAAAAGAGCTCCTAACCATCCGAATGGTAATCCTATTGGAAAAAAAAGATGCAGCTCCACTAGTAATGGTGCTGCAATGATGTTTGTAATGGAAAGCCAGATCTGATCCTATACAGGCAGAGGGTAAATGTGCCACAGGGAACAGTTGCTGCAAAGCCAAAGGTGATCAGAGAATGAAAAAGAACATTACATCAAACTAAAAAAAGCTAACAGTTAAGGATAGAGAGGGCTAACAAGCGTATATTTACAAACATGGTTTTGTACTCTTGAACTTTCTTAAACAAAGAAACTGGGAGGTGGGTAGAAAGAACTGCAAATAGGCAGGACGTATCTGAACTAATTCAAAAGGATTAGAATAGATTAGGTTTATAGACAGATAATTGGATAAAGGAATGCTGTGTAGTAAGAGTAATGTAAGGAGATTGGAGACCAAAAATAACCGAAGTCAAAAAAGGAACACAATGCAGAAAACAGACCAAAAGAGAAACAAGTACCAAGGGGACAGTATGTATAATACATATTTTGGGTTGTTTTCACCCAGATCAGTACCAAATGTTTTCTAGCATCCCAATACTACGGATGAAAATTAATACAATCCTGGAAGATACACCAATGATTAGCCTGGTATACTATGCTCACTGACCTCTCAATTTTACAGAGGTGGCTTGACAGTTTAAGGTTGCAGCTGAACTTCCTTTATAAACTCAATTTATAAATCACCACCTCACATTTTATAAACCCCCCACTTCACAAATGAATGAAAAAGCCATCACATCCTCACAACTGGTAGATTAGATCTCAGATCAAGGTAGAATTTTTCTACCAAATTTGAAGAAAACCAAACCAGAAGTTCATAAATGTACCTCAGATGTACAGAATCCAAACAGCACTTTTTTTTGGCCCCTTGGTAATTCCCACCACACACCTTAACCTATACATTGGGTGCTATTGGCTACCACCCCAGAAGCCTTAGTATGGTTCAGATTCTAAACATTAATACTACATTTCTGTCCTCTTTACTAGAAAATTTGGTTCTTACATCTTTACAATCTTCTTTTGTACAACTTGTTTTGATTCGAGTATCAAACCATCTTACAGTGCCATCTTCACCACACGACAGGAAAGTATAGGGATCATTGGGTACTGTCATAATCTGCAATGAAAAAAACACATCAACAGCATTAATATTTCAAGAACCTTCAGAAATAAATCCTTTCTATTAATGAGCAGTTATCAGAGGATGACTCTTAACTGTGATTATTTTCATAGAGATTTTGAGCAAAAGTGAGAGCGTGTTGAAAATTTAAGACAGTTTGTATTTCAACCTTACAGACTGTCCTGCTGCAGCTGAAACACGTACTACTTACAGATTAAATTCCACAACTACTTCCATTGCCTATTATTTAAATGAGGCATAAAGTTGTATTTTCAGTTATTAGATAAATAATAAACACTTAAGGTAAGAATACAACTCAAGTGCATCTTATTTTCTATTATGCAACAAGAGAACACTTCAACAATCAAACCCCACAGTAGTCTTAAAATTCCCATATAGACCAAACAAAAATACTAACGTTGTCCCTCCAGTTAAGTTGCTTCTTCACATGCAAAATACCCCTCTTGAACAATAATGAACTGAAGCCTATTATTATTCCCTATCCTTCAATGCATTAATCAATATTTTCTCCACTCTCTCTCAACTGTTTTATTACACTATATTCCTGATCTTAGGAATGCTATCAATTAATATAAAGATGAAAGTGATAGCATCACATATTCCAAATAAGGGTATGCCCAGATAATGAATCTTCCAAGATCTTTTGTCTATTTTGTATAAAAGCTAAAGGATCTAACAAGAACTAACTAATGCAAGAAAGTCTGATCTACATAATTATGAAAGTAGCAATTGAAAAATACATGAAAACTAAGATGGAATGTTGACAACCCCCAAAAGTGATGACAGTTTATCAATACTACCTCTTTTTCTTTTGTAAAAAACTTAGTATAGGTAACTCACTAGGGCACATAAGAGGAAAAGTTGTCTCGTGAATTTAGAAAGAAACTGACTCAAACTCCCAATTTTTGCCACTGACTTGCAAAGTCACTTAAAAATGTACTTTGCATTGCTTCAGCCGTCTGTAAAATAATGAAGGTATTATTCAAATAGGGGTGTTGGGGATTAATTATGATTGTAACACATTTTTCAAATGCCCTTAAGATTATAAAGATGTATCTGTACCTTCACAGTGAAAAGTTACTGAAAGCTAGGAAATTCTCAGTAATATTTTATACTTATAAAAAGAGAGTTTTCTGGAAATTCTAAATTTTGACAACCGTTAAGTCCACCCTCATAGCTCACTGAATGCAGAAACATGCTCAAATCAGTTTCTTTCTGCAACTGATTACTTTAAAAAAGAACTTGCCCCCCTTCCTTTAATAAAAAATTGTGTGCAAACTATCTGCCCCTTAAAATGTAGGTATACAAACTCTATTATGTAGCAGTTACTATCTACTATATTATTTTGCAGAGAAAGTAACCTTAATAATACTTGACTTGAGATTCTCCTTTCTTTGAACAATTTATTTCTTTACTAAAGGAAAAGACACAAGAAATAACCCCAGCATGTTACAACCAAAGGAAATCTGGTTAAAATGACTGTGAAGTACAGAGACAAATGTATCATAGCCTTAAATCCTGGTTAGTATCAGCAACATCATCTGTTCTTTCTATGTTAAATAAATCTTGCATTTTCATACAGAGATGATATACAACACCTCATAGGTAGTTCCATGGTGGCATGTAAACTGGCATTGTCTGTTGGTCTCTGCATCCTGCTCAACATTAGTATAAAAAATCACTCCATCTCCAGAACAGGACACAATCTGTTTATCATTGGTGCATGGTAAGAATTTTGCACTAAAAATATTTGCGCGGTGACCCGAGCGAATGGTTGTTAAAACCTACAAACCAAACAAGAAAGGCTTGTGTTAGATTCAAAACAAATACCATAGTATGGAAAAATAAAATACGCTTTAAGCCAATAATCACAAAGTTTCACAGCACATAGTGCCTGCAAAGTACACAATTTGTCGTCTGTGGAACAACAAAAATGCTGTGAGAAAGTAATGGATTAAATAATAATCTGGTATATAAGAATCATGTGCCTGCTCTTGCTCTCTCTGAAAATGATCTACAGACTGAAAGAGTTGGAGGACTAACGTCTTAAAATATTTCTTGAAAGAGCCAGTATCTGTATTTTTAAAATTGTGACTCTTGCACACTAATCACAGAACAGAAAATGCAGCATTACATGCAGAGGTAATGGGCCACTTGTCAGCCAGCAGCATAGACCAGCTAAAGAGATCAAGAAATCTAACATGAGCACACTATTTAGTTTTTATATGTACTGTCCTGAAGTCACCCCAAAGAGCAAAATCATATTAAAAGTAGAACTGAGAAAGTGTTATGGCGGAGATCACAGCATTTCTACCTCTAAATTGGAACCTAACATCACTACTGTGAAGCAGTAAAAAGTCCAGGCTTGACTATTAGTTTATTACCAAATATTTTAAGATGACACACATTTGATTCAGTGATGACATTTTAAAATCATACATATACAGTACAATTTAAAAATGTAAAGCTATTCATTTTACCATAATATTTTATATAGTCTTAATATTTTGTAACAAGATATCCTGTATGATTACATTTCTTAACAAACTTAGTTTACAATATTAAAACTGAACAAAGTTAAAAAGCAATGTGTGCTTTTCCACTTTGACTTACTTTATCTCTCTTGACTATGAGAACAATACCATACTGACAGGGTTTTCATCCCCCACCCCTCACCCCCAGCTATGGTCTCGTTCTCATGTTAATAAAAGACACAATATATATTTTCTTAAAAAAAAAAAAAAGCAAGGTGTCCTGTGGCACTCACAGACTAACATTTATTTATTGCATGATGCAATAAATAAATCTATTAGTCTGTAAGTGCCACAGGACTCCTTGCTTTTGCTGAACTAGGCTAACATGGCTGCCCCTTTGGAACTTTACAATGTGAAAAGGGCTTACAAATCTTTCCACCAATTCACTTGATCAAAGACAGCCTCATAGAAATTAAAATTTCCATATAAATTCTTACCTTGTATTTTAAAAGCATTACTTCAAGCTTTTTAAATAGATTTATGAAAGTGTTAATATATCCCTTTAAAAAATTCCACATTTATAAATAGCACGTTCACAACAAAGGGATTGCAGTACATTACTTGTGATGAACAAAAAAACCCTGATTTTACAGTACAAATATTTGTAATAAAATAATACAAAATGAGCACTGTACACTTTGTATAGCATTGTAACTGAAATCAATATATTTGAAAACGAAGAAAAATACACAAAAATATTTATAAAAAAATTAAATTGGTATATTATTGCTAAACAGTTTAATTAAAGTGGCAATTAATCACTTTTTGATCTCATGACTAACAGATTATTTTCTAATTGTTTGACAACTCTAATTAAGATACTTCAGTTCAGTTGCAGCTAATGCCCAAACTAAGTCACGAGTCTGCCAGATACTTTTCCTCACTCCCAATGAAAGAAATATTTCTGACTCCACACCAGACCACATCTGATCTCCAAATACAAATCAACAAACTAAATACACAAGGGGCTTTTCTCCATTCCCTAACAACCTCTCTATTGTAATTCCCAGCACTGACCCCTCATCCTTTCCCTAAAGGGGAAAGCAGCCTCCCTTTGCTCTGCTTTCCACCCCCCCCTTCACCTACTAATCAGTCATAATGCTACCCCCTTCACCATGTCACAGCTACCCCTGCTCCTCTTTCTTCCTTGGTCACAGGTTCAACTTTGCAATCAAAGCTGATCAGCCTCTCTCTTCTCTCTACCACAGGTTTCTCCAGTTCAGACCCTGCCTAGTGCTACTTCTGCAATGGTGCTGTGCTTGTACTCAGATTCTGGGGAGACCCTAATTCTGCCTCAAAGAGGGCTGAAAAAAAAAAAGATGAAGTATGTGCAGCTCACAGAACTGCTCTGTCCTGTCACTGAAGGAAGAAAGTTATCAGCTTCCTCACCAGACCCTTGCATCCCTATCTACACTTCTTGTACAGAAATACCATAAGACAAGGGTCAGCAACCTTTGCCAACCCCTGTGTCAGTCCTCCCTCCCCAACCCTCAGCTGGTGCCAGCGGCCCCCTCTGCTAAAAAAAAGTGGCATCTATCTGAAAATTCAGCAGTGGTCACAGCTGGAGTGGAAGCACTTCCTAGGCATGCCATGGAAAGAAGTTGCCCAGAGTGGCTCACCTTGTTGGTGTGCATGGGGACAGAGATCCCCAGGAATGTCACAAAAAGGAAAGGCTCCTTTCAGGGGGTCCCAGGCATGATGCAGAAAAGTTGCCTGGAGTGGCTCTTTTGGGGAGTATCACACTAACTGTGTCTCCTGGAAGCATAGGAATGGGGGGACCCCCTATGTCTCAGCGGCACCTGAAGGAAGCCGCCCAGAGTGGCTTTCGGTGGCAGGAGTGGCAATTTCTGTGGTACCACAGAGGGTGCCGTGTGCTGCTCTGAGTGGGTTTGGGTGCCACTGTCAGCACACGTGCCTGCCATAAGAGATTGAACATTGCCATTCCCTCTCTCTGACTACATTGTATGATGATACACTGATGGGTTAGCATTTCTAGCCCCTCCATCACCTATCCCTTGCTGGTCTCTCTGTAGTGCTCATAGAAAGGGAAAGTAAGAGGTACATGACACGAAAGCTGTTCGTGAACAGCTAGAGCAGGGGTCTCAAACACGTGGCCCGTGGGCTGCATGCGGCCCCTAAAACTATTTCCTGTGGCCCACAATGATGCGATCATTACTGATATTTGAAACATCATTGTATGGAAAGGTTTCAGTGGTGCAGCCCTCAGGCTACCATACTAATCCTCATGTGGCCCTCTGCCAGTCCTCATGCGGCCCTTGTGGTGATTTGAGTTTGGGACCCTGAGCTAGTGGAAGGAAAGAGGATTTAATATGTAGAGCTTAGCTCTACTTCATTGCCAGCCACCACACTGCCTCATTTTTGCTTTTAAGTAAGCCATACAAAAAAAGTTTGCTTCAAAGCAGCCTTTGACCTCCTAGGCAAAATTAAAGTTTGAAATATTTCAGATCTTTTCCACAATAGTTGATAGTGAATTACAAACCTATATTTCACATTCATAAATTTACAATTGCTTAGGTATAGACCGACAATAGGAAGCTTACGCCTCAGTAACTTGTTCTTTGAGACATGTTGCTCATGTCCCTTCCCATATAGGCATGCGTCTCCATGCCTGGTCACCAGAACATTCTTTCCCTTAGTAGACCCCACAGGGCTGGCTCTGGCACCCCATGGAGCTCCACCCTCATTCCATGGTATATGAGGTACTGCTGGCCCTACGCCCACTCAGTATCTTCTTCCTACTAACTCCAGAAGCAGGAATTGGGGGCAGGTATAGAATGGACATGAGCAACACATCTTGAAGAACATCAGTTACCGGTAAGTAACCTTTCTTTCTTCTTTGGGTACTTGCTCATGGCCATTCGCATATAGATGATTCACAAGCCATACCTTGGAGGTGGGAACCAATTAAGGATGAGCTGCCTGGAGCATGGCCCTCCTGAAGCTTGAGTCATCCCCTGCCTGCTGAACAATGGTGTAATGAGACATGAAGGTGTGCATCAATGACCAAATGGCAGCCCTGTAGATATCACACACTGGAACCTGTGAAAGGAAGGCCATAAATGGGGCTTGGGTTCTGGTCAGATGCACTGTGACTGCCTGAGGCAATGACACTTTTACTTGTTTGTGGCAGAGTTTAATGCAGGTGGTGATACACAATGAGAAATTGGGTGGACACAGGTAGGCCTGTCATGGGGTCAACAGCTGCCACAAAGAACTCAGTCAATCTCTGGAACAGTTTCACATGCACAATGTAGAAAGTCAGGGCTGACATCCAGCATGTGCCATCTTTGTTCTTCATCTGTTGCATGGGGTTTTGGAAAGAAGACGGGGAGAAAGTACTTCAGTTACAATGGAACGGAGACATGACCTTGGATGCAGCTTCAGCTGAACCTTGGCCTCATAAAAAAAGTGTATGGGGGAACTCCAAGGTCCGTGCCCTGATCTCAGAGGCCCTCCTAGTCACGGCAGTGGCCAACAGGAAGGACACCTTCCATGACAGTAATAACAAAGGGCATGTAGTCATGGATTCCAAAGGGGGCCCCGTTAATCTGGCAGGAAACAGGTTAAGGAGCCAAGGAGGCATGAAGTCACAAGCCCTGTGGGAAAATCCTCTCAACCTCTTTCAGGACGCTGGAAACCACTGGGTGAGAGAAAACTGAAGCCCCATCCAGAGGCTAGTGGAAGGCCCAGATGGACCTTCAACAAGGTCAATGCTAGTCACTGGAGTTTAAGTTGTAGCAAATACTCCAGGATCTTCTGTATCAGTAAAGAACCTGGTAAGATTCCTCAGGACTGGGTTCAACAGATAACTTACTTCCATTCTGCATGATGCACAAACTGTGTTGAAGGCTTCCTGTTATCCAACAGAATCCAATGGACCTGCACCAAACAGGCCTGTTCCTTCTCACTCAGCCGTGGAGCTTCTATGCCATCCAGAGCAGGGAGTCTAGGTTTGGGTGCAGTAACTGGTCACGGTCCTGGGCCTGGTGGTTGTGTCTCCTTGGCAGCTCCAACACTGGGGCCATTGAAAGATTGCACAGCATGCCATACCAATACTGGTGCAACCATGCTGGAGCAATCAGGATAATGTCTACCTTGTCCTTGATTTTTAGCAGTATCCTGTGTAGCTAGAGGACTAGTAAAAACATGTACATCAGAGTTCCCATGCAGTGCAGCAGAAAGGCATCAGGTAATGAACCCGCTCCAAGTCCATGGAGGGACCAATATCACAGGCACTTGCGGTTCCATTGGAAAGTTCATATGGGCTACATCTGGAGTGCAGAGGCTAGTTGTGCTGTGACAGGAAAAATGTGCTGAGGCTATCTGCCTAAGCATTCCTTATTCCTGGAAGGTAAGAAACAACTATTTGGGAACTGTGCCTCTCCTCCAGTTCCCACAGGTAAACTGCCTCCTTACAAAAAGCAAAGGAGCAGACCCCCTCCCTGGCTGCTGATGCATGGCTGCCTTATTGTTTGTCAGCCCCAAACCTGCCCTTGATTAACCAGTCATCCAAATATGGAAAAATCTGGACCCTTCTGTGTCTCAGGTAGGCTGCTACCACTGCCATGCATTTGGTAAAAACTCCTGGGGTCAGTGATAAACCAAACAGTAGGGCTGTAAACTGGTAGTGGGAGCCTGCCCCCATGAAATGAAGAAAATATTTGTGGCTGGGTTGGATGGAGACATGGAAGTATGCATCCCTTAAATTAGTGTTTCTCAACCTTTAGTGGACTGGGGAACACCAAAAAGTATTAATTACTTTATACAGAACACCTGATAAAAGCCTTTCTCAATAAAGCCAGTATAAATCAGAGGTAAAGTTCATAATACCTGCTTACTAAACATTCCTTCTAAAACAATTAAGGAAACTGAATTAAATACGACTTTACAAACATAACATGTTTATTTCTAAAAGTAGATACATAATGATTATGCACACAACTCAAAACTGAATATATTACTTCCTTCTCACTCAGCTCCCCATTCCAGAGGGTCAGGGTCAGTCGTGGAACACCTTCATTATGTCTGCTGAGCAGCGGCGTTCCACGGAACACCAGTTGAGACACACTGCTTTAGATCGATGGTGGCAGACCAGTCCCCAGGATAGAAATGATACAGGTAAGGGAGACCATGTGGAAATTTAGTCTCTTTAGGTATGTTCACACAACAGCTGTCCCAAATTTGCCAGAGGCTACCTTTTGCTTTGGAATGCAAACTACCTCAAACAGAAGTCTCTTCCTCTCCTGGCCTTTGAGCGCTTTTCCATTGCCCCCAAATCTAGAAGGGATCTCAGCTCCCAAACCAAGAGTTGCTTGTGAGAGATGCCCCTGAAAGAGGATGTGAAGGAGGGTGTATTGTTGGGAAAGAGTGAGGAAAACTGGAGGGTATATCCTGCCGAAGCTACTCCAAGGCAGGAGCATCACTGGCCCGAAAACTCTCCCCCTGCTGGCTCTGCCCCCTGCAATGCTTGTCCTGATCCGACCCCACGGGTGGCCCAGATCCAGCTACCACTGCTGGCCAGCCCAGCAGCCCCAGGCAGATCAGGCTGCTCCTGTGACCCCAGCTGGGATTGGATCCAGCTGTCCCTGCTGCAGCAGGCCCAGCTCCATGGGGTCAGGGATGGATTGGCAGCTCTGCCCCATGTCCCTGGCCAGGGCTGAGGCCTGATCCAGCTGCCACTGCTGCAACAGCAGCAGCCTGACTGGGCCCTGACCCCAGCTGGGAATGCAGTGCTGGGCCTCTGTAGCTGAGGTTGGAGCACTGGTGCTGAGTACACTTGGGAAATGGGTTAAGGGGTCCAAAAAATGGGAGGGTAGGATCATAGGCTATCTTAGCTATGGACCAGCTTGGCCATTTGCTCAGGGCCCCACACTCGGAAAGCCCCACCCATGGAGGCAGAGCAGCTTGGTAGGGGGAGGGGCGTGTCAGTCATGGGTGGGGCCATCAGCAGCTAGGCTAGGGAAGGTGGGGGGGTTAAAGTTAAAGAATGAGTGCCCTCCCCACTGCATGAGGGAGCATCCTTGTCTTTTGCCCAGGGCCACAGAATCACTAAGAGTGCCCCTGATTAGGATCCTAAGTCTGCTCTAGGGTGCAGTCCTCAGGTGCATCCTCAGGTGATTGTCTTGGATTGTTGAGTTGATGGCTCAACACTTGCTGAGGAGCTGAAAATGACCCTGGAATATGTTGCTTCCTATCGGCCCTGGACCTATCCCTGTCCGTCTGTCTTATAGGGTTGTTTGGACTGAAAATCCAGATGTGTTTGCTGTTGTCAGGCCTGAGGACAGAAAGGGCTTCTGGAAGACTAAGGCGTGTACAGATCTAGAGAGCAAAGTGTTGCTCTGGAATCTTTTAAGTCATGCAACTTGCTGTCTGATCAGAAAACCATGCTGATCCATCAAAGGGAAGGTTCTGGATAGACTGCTGAACCTGTTAGGAGAGGTGTGATGCCCACAACCATGAAGCTCACCACATACAAACTCCAGAAGCCATGGCCTTGCCTGCTGAATCTGCTGCATCCCAAGATACTTGCAGTGCAGCTCTAGCTATTGCAAGCCCCTCCTCCAGGATCATATTAAAATCCAGGGCCTGATCTTGTGGGAAGGACTCCTCAAAACGTTTCAGGCAGTTCCATAGATTAAAGTTATACCTTCCTAAGACGGCCTGCTGGTTTGAGATCATGAACTGCATACTAGCAGTGGAATAAATTTTTCTGCCAAATAAATCTAGTTTTCGGGCCTCTTTGTGTTTAGGGGTGGACCGTGGTTGCCCCTGCCTTTCTTTCTGGTTTACCCCATCTACAACCAAGATACCAGGAGCAGGGTGAGTGAAAAGGTACTCAAACCCTTGGAAGGCACAAAATATTTGTTTTCTGCCCTTTTTGAAGTGGGAGCTATTGATGAGGGAGCCTGCCAAAGAGACTGGACTATTTTCAGCACCCCATCATGTACTGGGAGGGCTACCTTTGTTGCCGCCAGCATATCAAACAGGATCAGATGCTTCACTCAGTTCCTCAACCTCCAGGCCCAGGATGGATGCCATTCTCTTTAGGAGTCTGTGGTAGGCGCTGAAGTCCCCAGGGAGAACAAAATCCCCTGGCTGACCACCTCATCAGAGGAAGATGAGGATCGGAGTGGGATCGTCTTGGGGCCTTGAGAGAGTCCCTCTCTGGGGTCAGACTCCTCTTCTGACTCAGAGGCCTGCTCCTTTCTGTAAGTTCACCCATCTTCAAAGCATCTGAGGAAGTGGGATCTTCTCCCACGAAAGCTCATGCAAAAAATAAATCTGTTAGTCTTAAAGTGCCACACAACTGCTTGTTGTTTTTTCCTTAACTAGGGCCATTGATGCTGACTGAATCCCTGAAGGACTGAGGTCCCATTCCTATACAGAATGCCCATGGAGCCCAGTAAGGCCACTGAGCTGGCCACTGCCCTTGGGCCAATGCCTGGGCTGGTGGAATACTGTGGCCTGACTTGACTCTGTGGTATCCCAGTGCACATTATCCCTTCCTAGGTTCCTTGGAGTCACTCCTCGAGGATCTCAGGGGGACCATCCTAGCTCCCTTCGAGGGCCAGTGTCATGGAAGAGGGAAGCCCTGAACAGACCTCTTGGATCTTCCTCTGGATGCATTTTCCTTTGGTGACTGTGATGATGAAGAGCTCTGGTAGCAGGGTCGGCACTGATGCACTGTTGACTCCTTATCACAATGTGAACCAGAGTGCCTAGGCCGTCTTATAGGCACTGATGACTTTCGGTGCTGTTTCCCCACAGGATGCTCCATGTGCAGTGACTGCACTCTGCGCCGATCCTCCCTAGCAGGCAAACTCAACAGTGCTGGAAAATGAGAGTGGTCCTGCCGAAGTCCTCTTGAACAACCCCTGGAGAATGAAGACAAGTGGTGTTGTCTGTGGTGGGAATCACTTAGTACCGGAGACCTCAAATGGTACTGATGGGCTGGAGGTCACAATTGAGTGGGTGGGTCTCGATCCTGCAATGCCATCAGCAGTTGCCCTGGTGGTTGATCTTCTGGAGATTGGTCCACTGGTGCTGGAGTCTCTTGATGCAGTGATGGACAGTGCCAAGCCAGGGAACTCAATGTGGGCTTTCCCCTTAAAGGCAGGTCCCTATCCTTCCTGGGCTTGGCAGGGTAAAGAAAGAAAGGAAAGGCCCTTGCCGCCTCAAAAGCCTCAGGCGTTGAAGGATTCAGTAGCCTTGACACCTTTATGCTGTCTGGGGCTGGTGGTGGTGGCTCTCTTGCTGGAGACCGTATCTGAGGAACTCTCTCCCCCTCCGGTCTTCTGCGCTGCACCTCCTCCGGTGCCACCATCCTGGTCAGTACTGGGGAGCAACCCTGATTCAGTTCGGGGTCTCTTCTTCTTTCTTGCTCAACTCTATGCTACTGAACTGACAGAACAACAGTTCAAAAAAATGATACAACAAAGGTGCTGAGCACTTGCAGGTGGCAAGAGAAATCTCAGTTCCAATAACAGTCATAGGTGGAAAGAAGGAACTGAAGGGGCATAGGGTCAGCAGTGCCTCACATAATGCGGGATAAGCATGGAGCTCCTTGGGTTGCCAGAACCAGTCCTATGGGGTCTACTCTGGTGAAAACAGTTCCTGTGACCACGCATGTAGATGTGCACAGATATGGGAATGGACATGAGCAAGCACTGAAAGAAGAACTAGTGAAGTGAAAATATCAGAAGCGCAAAACTTTAAAATGGGTTTTATTTCACAATGAAATTTTAGGACAGAATTCCTAATCCTCTAGTTTGCAAGTCTTTTTTTTGCTCCTGATTATAAATATCTTACTTCTAGCAGCAATATAGAAGATGAATCCACCTTCTTTACAATTCCATTTAAATTACAGATCCTGTTGAGTGAAATTAAAATCTTTATTCATTGTATCTAAATTCTTCATTGTAATATAATATAGGGATTTTTAAATGAAAACTAAAGTCACCAGTTTTATTTACAAATCTCTACATCCAGAGATGGAGTGGAAAGCACAAATGGAGTAGTAGTAGAAGTAGTTTTTTGCTACTTGCTTCTAACTTTTTTAATATATGACTCTTAAATGATATGTCAGATCTATTAGAAGCTTTATGCTAAAAACAGTGGGCCATTAGGAATAAATACAATATAGATTTAAAGTAGTGGCTCTCAACCTTTTTGATTATGAGGATCCCTTTTTAACATAAAAAAATCTAGTGGACCCCTAAATGAGAATAGTTGTTATTGGGGACTGACTGCAGGCAGTGGTGCTGCAGAAGGGCAGTGGAGGACTTGGCCTCCCACATGCTCCCAAAAGATGGGGACATATCCACGGTGTGGCTGCTCACAGCCAGGAAATACAATTCATTTAAAGCAGAGGTGTCCAACTCATTCAATGTGGAGGGCCACACTGGAAGGTGAGACACCTGTTGAGGGCCATGGGGCCGCACAGGCTCCCCAAACGTTTACCTTTCCATGGTCAGAGTGTTATGGGCTCCCCTTTCACCTCTCCAACCTCACAGCCTCCCCCACACCTTCCCTTTCCCCTATCCAGTGGGCCCCCCTTCCCCATGCTGGCTCCCAGACACACCCTTCCCCCTTCCCTTACCCCCTGGTGGCAGGCAAAAAGATCAGTCAGAGGCAGCCAGGCTGGGCTCCTGCCTCTCCCCTCCACCCATCACTGTCAGTCATTCAGAATGCCAACCTTTGGTTGGCTCAGTCCCAGCTGACCTTAGATTTGCTTGTTCCCATGTAGGCCGTAGCCTCTTTTTCTTTTTATGTTTGTGATTCATGCAATGTGGTGTCACTCAAATTAGCATGCTGACTGACTGACAGTGAACACGTGAGGTGCAGTGCAATGTGGTGGCTCTCCAGAGCCAGCCTAGCCTGCTGTGACTAAGACTCTGATTGGTTGGCAGACCATAGCCAGGATTGACTGGAGCGCTTGCTTTGTCCCCCTGTTCTGTGACTCAGATCACATGGGTGAGGCAGAAGCAGCCTAACCCTGTTGTCCCAGGAACCTGTCTTTGGAGTTCGCTGCTGCAGACAGTTCCAGGAACAGCCAAGGTAGCAGCTCCACAGGCCAGATCAGCGCCCTGGGCAGGCTGTAAGTTTGACACCCCCGATTTAGAGCCCTCTCTAACATGGATCACTGGCCAGCAGTGACTGGGGCTGGATGTACTTACAGACCCCTTACAATAACTCCGCAGACCCCCCCTGGTATCCCCTGATCACAGATTGGGAAGGAGTGGTTGCTCACCTGTAGTAACTCTGTTCTTCGAGATGTGTATCCTGTGGCTGCTCCACCTTAGGTGTTGTGGTGTCTCTGCGCGGCTGCATGGAGTTTCAATAGCAGTTCAGCTCCCTGGCTGCGCTTGAGCAGGTGTTCGCTGGCCACCTCAACGAGCCCTCAGCGCATGCGGCTGTTTCCCCTCAGTTCTTTTTCGAGCCAGCGGGCATCTGAAAGAGATCATAAAAAGGAAAGGGAGAGGTAGGAAGGGTGGTGGAGCAGCCACAGGACACACATCTCGAAGAACAGAGTTACTACAGGTGAGCAACCAGTCCTCCTTCTTCGAGTGATGTCCTGTGGGTGCTCCACCTTAGGTGACTGTGTAACAGTTCTCCATCACCAGAGGTGGGTTTCTGTTTACGGTGGAGAGTACTGCCCTGCCCATCTGAGAATCCTTGGCTGCTTCTAAGTCCAATACATAGTGCGAGATGAATGTGTGCGGTGTCGACCAAGTAGCTGCTTTACAGATGTCCATTATGGGAATGTTATTGAGGAATGCCATTGTGGAGGCCATAGCTCTAGTGCAATGTGCACGTATGTCAGAAGGTAAGTATCGATTTGATAAGTGATAAGCAAGATAAATGCAGTCTCTGATCCATTTGGAGAGCCTCTGATTAGAGATGGATTTGCCTTTTAAGCATTCTGCAAATGAGATGAATAGGCTATTTGACTGTCTAAATTATTTGGTCCTATTGAGATAGTATGCGTTAGCGTGCTTTACATCTAAAGTGTGTAATGCTGTGTGATGACAGTTCTGGTGTGGCTTTGGATAAAACGTAGGCAAGTATACGGCCTGATTGATGTGAAAATCTGATACGACTTTCGGCAAGAATTTTGGATCCGGTCTCAATCCGACCTTGTCCTTACAGAATGTCGTATAAGGTGGACCTGCTCTAAGAGCATTGATCTCGCCTACTCTTTTAGCCAATGTGATTGCTACCAAGAAAGTGACCTTCAATTAGAGGTGGTATAGCGAGCAGGATGACATGGGCTTGAATGGATGGTTCATCAAGGCCTTTAACACTAAGTTTAAATCCCATAGCACTGTGCTAGGGTGCATGCTTGGGTATAATCTTTGTAGTCCTGCCAAAAAGCCTGTCGTGGAAGGTGGTTATTGCGGCAAGGTGTACTCTTATGGAATTATTCAACAGGGGTGATGATTTGAGTTCCAGCAAATAGTCCAATATTTGGGGAATGGACAAGGAGTTTGGGCAGATTTGGTGGTTATGGCACCAAGACTGGAATCTGTGCCATTTTTGAACGTATGACTTCCTTGTGGCCAGCTTTCTACTGTTTAGCAGGATATCCCGAACCCCTTCGGAACATTGTAGTTCCTTGCCATGGAACCACTGAGGAACCATGCTGTCAGATGCAATTTGTGTATGTAGGAGTGATGTTGTGTGACATTATGTTGGTATTGGAGTGTTGGAATATCCGGAAGGTGGAGTGGTTTGCATACCAACACAGTGAGCAGATGTGGGTACCAAATTTGCCTGGGCCAACAGGCACTATTAGAATGACTATGGCACGGTCCTGAATTATTTTTTGTGTTACCCTGTGGATAAGTGGGATTGGTGGAAAGACATATAATACGCCTGTTGACCAGCTTACAACGAAAGCATCCCCTAATGATCTTGGATTGGTGCCTGCTCTGGAGCAGAATTGTTGGCATTTCTTGTTGTTGCAGGTGGCAAATAGATCTATCGATGGGAAGCCCCATGTTCAGAATATTTGTGTAAGCAACTGGTCGTGTAGTTGCCACTTGTGAGCAAGGGGAAAGCTTCTGCTCAAGGCATCCACAAGGAGACTGCTGTCTCCTGGTAGATAGACAACTGATATCGTTATTGAGTGGGATAGGCACCATTCCCAGAGCTTTATGGCCTTTGCACACAGAGAGGGGGACCTTGCGCCACCCTGACAGTTTATGTAAAACATGGTCACAGTGTTGTCCGTCATTATGGTGACTGTCCTGCCCCTTATCTGCGACAGGAAAAATTGGCAGGCATACCTGACTGCTCTCATTTCTAAAATGTTTATGTGCAGCAATGCCTCGGCTGCCGTCCATTTGCCCTGGATCTTGCGTGACTCGGTGTGCGCCCACCACCCAATAAGGGAGCCATCTGTTTTTACTGATATTGATGCCTGCGGTTTTGTGAAGGGAACGCCTGATCGAAGATTGTGTGGGATCTTCCACCGTCCGAGGGATTGTTTGAGAGTGAGAGGTATAGTGAGGATTGTGTGCAATGAGTGTTGATGTGGTCTGTAAACTGTTGCTAGCCAAGACTGAAGAGGTCTCATGCGTAGTCTTGCGTAAGGCACAACAGCCGTAGTAGCTGCCATGTGACCTAGCATTTGTAGTACAGACCTTGCTGGGACCGCAGGAGCCATTTGAAGGTAGTCTACCAAATCAGCTACTATCTTTGCACAAGCATCTGGCAGCACTGCTGTGCCTGATGTCGTATCTAGAAGCGCCCCTATGAACTCGATTCTCTGACAAGGAACTAAAGTGGACTTTTCTATATTTATTCTGAGTCCTAAGTTTTGAAACAATGTGATGGTGAAGTTTGTGGTAAGTGACGCTTCCTCGAATGCCCTTGTGATGATCAAGCAGTCTTCTAAATATGGATAAATGGTCACACAAGGTGTCCGTAAATATCCGGCAACTATGGCTAGGATCTTGGAGAAAACCCACGGCGCTGCTGAGAGTCTGAAGGGAAGAACTCTGTATTGGTAATGTCATCCGTTAAGAATAAACCTCAGAAATTTCCTGTGGGAAAGACAAATAGGAATGTGAAAACATTCATCTTTTAGGTCAAGGGCTGAGAACCAATTCCCTTGTTGCAACATAGGTACAATGGTATTAACTGTAACCATCTTAAATCTTTCCTTTTTAATATATCTGTTTACAGGTCTTAAGTCCAATATTGGTCTCCATCCCCCTGTCTTCTTTTGGACTACGAAGTATCTTGAATAAAAAGACCTCTTAGATGAATGGTGAAGTAGTCTTTCGATTGCTCCAACCTTTAGCAATTGAGAGACCTTGTCCCTGAGGACTTGTACGTGACTGGGGTCCCTGAAGAGGGATGGGGAGGGGCAGTGTAAGGGGGGAATTTTGGTGAAGGAAATAGAAAGACCTTGTTTCACAATGTCTAAGACATATCTGTCTGTAGTGATGGTTACCCAATTATGCAAGAATTTTCTTAACTGGCCTGCAAAGTTGGTAGTATGTTCGTGTATGTTGCCTGTTGGGTGTATGTTCTCAGATCCTTGACCAAGACATCATATTTGTGTCTTAAGTGGTAGGGCTTGATTGCTTATAGCCGTCTGCGTCCGTTGTTTTCTCTTGTACGAGCACTGTTTTGTTCTATGTTGTTGTTCATATTGCCTAGGCTGGTGTTGAGACTGATATTGGTTCTGAAACCGACATTGGTATTGTTGCACCCTAAATGGCCTTCTCTTAAAATTAGGGGCAAATATGCCTAGTGTTCTCAGGGTGGCCCTGGAATCCTTCACTGAGTGTAGTACCTGGTCTGTCTTGTCTGAAAATAATTGATCGCATTCAAAGAATAAGTCCTCTCTCTTGTTTTGCAGATCATGTGGGAGTGCTGCCGTCTGTAACCAGGCTGCACTCCTGAGGACCACTGCTGTGGTGATAATTCTGGCTGCCGTGTCCACCATGTCCATTAAAGCCTGGAGGAAAGTTCGTGCAACACACTGCCCCTTGGTAAGTAAGGATGCAAACTGCTCCTTCTTATTTTCTGCAGTATTGTGTACCATTTGTACTAACTTCTCAAAAATAGTATGACTGTAATTAGAAAGAAAAGCCAAGTAGTTGGACACTTTCATAACTAGGGTGGCAGATGAATATACTTTCTTTCCCATGTTGTCCATGCACCTTCAGTTCTTGTCTGTTGGTGTGGATCTAAAGGTAGGATTCTTACTTCTTTGGTTTGCTGCATCTACAACTAAAGCGTCGGGCACCGGGTGGTTGAATAAAAATTCCATTCCTCTGGATAGTATAAAATTTTTTCTGTCAGTTTGTTTGTTAGTTGACGAGATTGATGCTGGTGATTGCCAGATTATTTTAGCAGGATCCATAATTGCATCATCCATGGGAAGTGCTATCCTGGATGAAACTGTGGTGTTTAAAATCTTTAAGAGCTTGTGCTGCGATTCAGCTAGTTCCTCGAGGGGTATTTCTAGCTGCTGGGCAACCTGCTTAAACAATTCATTAAACTGTCTGGGATCATCTGCATGAGTGACTCTTGGAGGTGTTAGAATCTTCTTATCTGTCTCCCATGCTGGAGATGGCTCATGAGGAGATACCTGTGATCTAATTGTGTGAAGAAAAGCAGCTGCTTCAGAATGTATTGGAGAAGGTGATCTTGTAGATAAGGATGGCTGTCTTGCCTGTGATGGCTGGATCGTGTATCGGGTGAAAGAGAATAATTAACTGTGCAGCTTGTGCTATGATCCTTTGTGTATCGATGAGGAGAATAACTAGATGAATGGGGATGGTAGCGTGAATGATAGTAATGCCTGGAGCACCGACAGGGTGATTGTGAGCTGGTATGGTGATAAGATCGTATTGTAGAGTATTGGCCCGAGTGAGAGCAGGCTCTGTAAGCTGAGTGACATGTGCCCAGGGAAGAGCATCTGCTGAATTGTCTGAATGAAGACTAAGAGGATGAACTGACAGAGCAAGGCAGCGATAAGTGATGTTGCTTATGTGATCTCTTTTTTGGTATGGAGGGTTGTGGGCTTCTAGGAGAACAAGTGCCATCGAGCAAAATGCTGGGGCATAAAGGATTCATTATTGATTTGTCTGTTGGTACCGCACCGTGAATTTCCTCAGAAGTTGGTTCCGGCAACATAAGAGTATTTGGGGCAGGCTCAGCCTATGCGTCCACGCATGGTGCCGTGTTTTCTGTAGCTGCTGGCTGCGGGGCTGAGGGTGGTAAATACTCACTCAGAACCAGGGAGTGAGCATTCCAAGGAGTGAAAGTGCTTGCCAGTGCCGATTGCTTGGCTTTGTCTGGTGAAAAGCCATTAGATAGTTTTAAGTGCTGATGTGGCACTGCAGCTGGAGCCCTTGAGGAGCCTTTAGCCTCTTTAGCGGACTTTGTTAACATTGTCTTTGGTTCTGCTGACCACCCTTTCTTAGGCACAGGTGCAGTTTTGTGAGCAGATTTTCGCCTTTTGTGGCTTTGGTCAGAGTGAGTGACACTTGGTCTATCAGAGACTGAGTCTGATTTCGGGGCCAGCAACTTTTCCATCAATAAGACCTTCAGCCGCAGCTCCCTGTCTTTTCTTGCCCTGGTGTTTAGATTGAGGCAATGGGTACATTTTTGTGGCATATGTGTCTCCCCTAGACAATAAATACACTGGGAGTGACCATCTGAGGCTGGCATTGCCTCATGTTATTTGCCACATCTCATGAACCCCGGAGATGCCGACATCATCTGAGCTAGGCTGCCCACAGTTTTGTTTCATCCTGCCTTTGACTTCTCTGATGGTCTTATGTTATTTTTCTTTATTTTATTTCCCTTAGGGTATGAGCAGCGGCGAACAGAAGAGTCCGACTAACTTTTTTTTCCCTAGGGTAAAAATGAAAATCTGAGGAAAAAAGGTAAGTTTTCTGAGGAGAAGAGAGTCGCTGTGAGGAGAGAAAATGGAGAGGAGAAGGGTCCATTGCACAGCCGGGGACGGTTGAAAAAGAACTGAGGGGAAATGGCCGTGTGCACTGAGAGCTCATTGAGGCGGCCAGAGAACGCCTTCTGTGCAGGCACAGCCAGGAAGCTGAACTGCTATTGAAACTCCATGCAGCAGCACAGGGACGCCGCAACACCTAAGGTGGAGCACCCACAGGACATCACTCGAAGAAGAACCACTGTTATAAAGTAATCCCAGACAGTGCAAACATGTAGGATGGGTTTCTCAGCAATCCCCACCTTAAGTGGCTCCTAGGAATAAGTTCTTATATTGAAAGCAATATAAACAGTTTCAAAGCAAATCAAACATTCAGTTGGGTAGCCCAATGCAGTTATTTTAATTATCATACTCAAGCTATGTAATCCTAAATCTACTAGAATAGTTTCTGAAAGATCTGACCATTTAGATAAGGCATCCAGTCTATAACTGACAAATAATTAGTCAATTAAAAGAATGAAAACAAACCTAAATTTATCCCAAGAAAGTAGCAGCAACCCATATACTAACATTGCCTACTACTTTCTATTGTGAACAAATTTTCAGAATGTATTATTAAATGATCCAACATCTCATGGACTTTGAAATCTGGCAAAAAGAAAGTCCCAAAGTTATGTGAGCACTTTTTGCTATGCCCATGAACATATATTAAGAGTAGATCAAGTTGTTGATTGTTTAAAAAAAAAAAAAAATCTTTTGCAGTCCACGCTATATCAAGTTGGGCTGTCTGATGGCCAGCTGTTAAAAATCACATTTCATCTGATTGAACATGCTCCTTGTAGCTGTGCAGTTGCTCTGCTACGGTGCTGTGGGGGTTTACTGGCCTGGGGAGCAGCAACCAGTAGGGAAACAAGGCTGCTGGATCAATCAGGAGCAGACAGATCAGTATCAAAGGGAAGCAGCAGCACTAGTGCCTAGTCTGTCTTGGGAGCTGGCAGGAGAAGGTCCTCTCCTTAGCTGGCTAGTGTCAGAAGTCAGCAGCCTCTCCCCTGCTGAGAGCTCTGAACTATTAAGAAAATCATTTCTATCAGAAGCAGCAGATGAGAAAGGAACATGACTACAGACTCCTCTTTTTGCTTTTCCCATACAGGCACAACAGTCAACACAGGGAGTCTCCAGTGTTCCCCATATGCCAGAACTACTCCAGCTTCTTCTAAGAGTGGCAATCTATAAAGACTCCAACCCATGAGAAACAGATGTAAACCCAAGAGGAACCACACTTTACTGACCAGTTAATATCCATTAAATGTTACCTTTCTCAGAGTTTGCCCTTTTACATCATGCAATTCTGGGGCAAGACTAGATCTGAAAAAAGAGTTGAACCTGGGAACAGCAGTGATTATATTTTTGCTGATTCAAGGAAGAGTACTAGAAGAATTCCACCAGGTTGCCATACTGCCTTTTCATCTCATGAAAAGTCCAAGGACATTTCTTAACTGTAAAGGGGAGAGAGGGTCTCAAAAGAGAAGATAATGAATAGTATCAGGTTAATTATAGCAACAGAACATTAAAAAAATACATACCTTTAAGAAATCTAAAACTAAATTCAGACAGTATTAATACACCAAAGAAATTCAAAAAACAAAATAATCAAGGGTTCAAGAACAGGAACTGTAGCTAGGCAAAGGAGCAAGTGCAGACATAAAAGGGAAATATAAACTCTGATCCCCTTTGCCTGTAAAATATTCCTATGTTTGGAAAGTGCCTAGCATATTGTCCAATAGTATGGCCTTCATACTGATTAGGACCTAGAAATTAATACCCACCAGACTTCAATCTCCTGCTTGTCACAGTACAAATTTTAAAGAAAAAATTCACTGTATATTTTCCACTGTTCAGCACTCCCTGCAGCACCAATGCCATCCCAGATTCCTCGGTAAATTTTTCACCCACCGCTTGAAGTGCAATTAATGAGGCTCAAAAAGGTTTGCATCTGTATGTCAAACCAGGAATGACATTCAAAACCATCTGATGTATCAACATAATTGCAGGACAACAGTTGAGAAATAAGACAACATCAGGAACTCCAATGACAGTAAGAGATTCAGGCCTGCTCTATACTTGCCACCATTTTCAGCGGCAGTCAAAGGGAGATATGCAAGCTATGTAAAATAACTTGCATATCTATCTCCCTTTGATTTTCTAACACCCACTGTGGCTCCTCTGTGCTGTGCTGAAGAGAACTGCAGTCCCTTCAACTCTATGCTACTCTTCTTATGACGGTGGAGTAACTGTGTCAAATTCTGGATCAATTGAGCAGGCCATCATTGACCACTCAAACAGGAAAGATCGAACTGACAGTGGCAAATTTGCCACCAGCAATATAGACTTGGCCTCAGGCTAAAAGGCAAGTAGGAGTCTGAAGGAAACTGTCTGGCACAGCATAGTTGCAACATCTTTGAAGTGGGTTAACTACATTGGATGATCACTCACTCATGTGGCTGGTTTTTGGGCAACTTATATATTTAACATTTATTCCTAGACAGTAGTTCAGACTGCCATAGCTTATTATAAGATTCGTTCAATGACCTTCACTAATAACACTCCAGAATTCACCTCCAGAGCATTATGTTAATTTGAAAATACGTCCAACAAGAGAATCCATCAGATCTAAACTGTGTACTTAGGGTATCAATATTCTAAATTTACAAATAAAAAAAGCGCAAACTGAATTTAACAGTCATCTATCCCCCAGCAAGACTGAAGGAGCTGAAAATGTTATCCTACAGGCTTTTCCTGAAATAAGATCCCATCCTGTATTTTGCAGCTGTGTGTTCCAAAGTTGTAACTGGACCTGTTAAGTTTCTTTTTTCTTGAGAGGAATAATTCAGTGGTCTAAGCAGATTTTAAATACTTGGCCTCCTTGTAATACAGATTTATGTCAACTTTCATTCTTCAGGATATAAACTGAATTCCATGGTATTTACTAAGTAGAGATCTTACTCAAAACCCAAGGTCTTCTCAACTGTATGTGGATATGAAGGAACCACTGGCTTTTTTTTTTTTTTTTTTTTTTAAATAAAAATGTGTGTTACCCTGATATTATCAGCCAGGTTTCTACCTGCTATGCTCTGTGTGCTGGTTTGTCTGGCTAGTGCCATCTTATACCCCACAACCAGAGAGAAAGACCAATTTTTGTGGTTAAAACTCTGGGTGGGTAGGTGGGAGAAGAGGAGGGTTCAGTTCCCATCACTACTACAGATTTCCTGTGTGACACTGGAGAAGTCATTTATTTGGTACCTTGGTCCTCTATCTGTAAAAGATACATAATCCTTCTTTTCTGCCACATTTTGTTGCTTTTGGTTATTTCAACTGTAAAACCTTCAAGGAAGTAACTGTCTCATGTGTATTCACAGTGTGTCTATAAACAGGGGTCTGCAACCTGTGGCTCCGGAGCCACACGTGGCTCTTTGGCTGCCTCTTGCAGCTCAGAGCCTCCCGCTACCACTAGAGGACCCTGTGGGCAGCTTGCTCCTGGCTCTCGCCCCCTGTCAGCAGGGGACCCCACAAGCAGTCCACACCAGGCTCCAGACTCCCTATCACCACCGAAAGACTCTGCATGGGACCTACTCTTGGTTCTGGGTTTCCTCTTCTGTCCCACCAGGGGATGATGTGGCAGGCAACCTGGCCTAACTCCTCATACCAGCAGGTTACACCCATTGCAGCTCTCAAAACACTTGATTATTGAAGGAATTTCAAAAAATAGCTCTTCTTATCTTTTGGATTGCCGACCCTTGGTCTAGAACAGTGCAGCCCTCCATGGTCCTGGCTATGGAATGTAGATGTATTAGAAGACAAACAATCGTTATAGTCATCTATCAGTACAGAAATCACTTAGCATGGAAGATGCTCTAAAAATATAAACTTAAATAATTTTCTATGAGACTTTAAACAACTATAGAAAACACAATACTTTAAATTTAAAATGCAGACCAGATAACTTTATGCTTTGTGTTCAAGATGTATTATTCCTCCTCTCCAAATGACTAGAAACAAAATCTGAGGGGTAACCCAATCAGGGCCCTCTTCTGGCAAGTGCTGGTAATCTGAAGGATGGGATTTCACCCTCTCTTCACGGTAGTTCCATTCTTATTAAATGAATGAAATTAATCTTCTCTTCTGGTTAGCTTTTGCATTTGGTGTATCAAATAGTTGGCTCATTCCTGTGTTTTGATATTTATCACTATTGCAACTGAACTGTATACTGATGTTAGATTTTAAAGCTTTATTCCTTAAATTAAGAATATAGGATTTGCCATATCAGATCAGATCATTGGCTCATTAGCCATTTATCTTGCCTTTGGTAGTGGCCAATTTTCTACTGTTCTTGAGGAAAGTAAAAAATCTCACAATGCACCTAGATATTATGCAATGTAGACATTTGTGTTATTTCTGCATAATACACTGAAATGTAAAATATGAGTCTCTCACTCTATTTACCTTGCTCTGTAAATATTTAGTCAGAAATGTTAGGTGGTGTCAAAGGTCTTGAAATTCTTTCCATTTAAATTACCCTTAGCAAAGTACATATTTTATTTAACCCATTCTGTCTCTCAGGAAGGTGGAGATGGGGGATTGAGAGAAAGGGGAAAAGAAGCATCAGGGAGGGCAAAGCAAAAGAAATTAAGAATGGAAAAGGCACTGGGAAAAATAGAATATAAACAGTACACAACAAGAACAGGAAATTGAGATGATGTTGTTCTGACTGGTAAAACAAATATTTTCAAATGAAAGAAAATGGAAAGAAAGTCAAAATAAAAAGAAAAATACATAATAAATGCATTTATACTTCTACATCCCCTACTTCATGCATTTCATTCTCTCTGAACATCCCAGCCAGAGTTCTGCTAATTTGGGCCGTGATGACACCATGCTTTAAGACTTGGGTATGAAATATTATGTTGTAAAAGATAAGCACTCTCTCCATTCACCCAACCCAGAATTACAAACCCAGATGATAACATCTTTGACACAAAAATGTTTTTAGGAAAATCTTGAGATAAAAAAAGCTTAGCTGACAAGATCTAGAAGCCTAGCCCTTGTTTATATTATGCAAGTTACTGACATAAACCTGTTTAACCTTTTGTTTTCATCAATTTAGATCAAGGCTCTCCTACATAAGTGATCTGTATAGGTTTCAAAAGATCAATTTTTAAATAGACTTAGTATCATAGGGTTGGAAGGGACCTCATGAGGTCATCTAGTCCAATCCCCTGCCAAAAAAGCAGGGCCACTCTCACTAAATTATCCCAGCCAGGGCTTTGTCTAACAGAGCCTTAAATATCTCCGAAGATGAAGATTCCAACACCTCCCTAGGTAACCCATTGCAGTGCTTCACCACTCTCCCAGTAAGAAAGTTTTTCCTAACATCCAACCTTGACATCCTCAGCTGCAACTTGAAACCACTGCTCCTTGTTCTGTCCTCTGTTACTACTGAGAACAGCCCAGCTTCCTCCTCCTTGCAGTAGCCCTTCAAGTAGTTGAAGGTTATCATCAAATCCCTCCTCAGCCTTCTCTTCTGCAGGCTAAATAAGCCTAGTTTCTTCAGTCTTTCCTCATAGGTCTTGTGCTCCAGCCCCTTGATCATTTTTGTTGCCCTCTGCTGGATTCTTTCTAATTTGTTCACGTCCTTTTTGTAGTGAGGGGCCCAAAACTGGACACAGTATTCCAGATGCGGCCTCACCAGTGCCAAATAGAGGGGAATGATCACATCCCTCGATCTGCTGGCAACACTTCTTCTGATGCAGCCCAGTCTGGCATTGGCCTTTCTGGCAGCAAGAGCACACTGTTGACTCATATCCAGCTTTCCATCCACCATGACTCCCAGGTCCTTTTCTAGAGTGCTGCTACTTAGCTGATCACTCCCCAGCCTGTAGCATTGCAGGGGTTTTTCAGTCCCAAGTGCAGGACTTTGCACTTGTCCTTGTTGAACCTCATAAGATTTCTACTGGCCCCCTGCTCCACCTTGTCTAGGTGTGCCTGAAGCCTGTCTCTGCCTTCCAGCATGTCTACCATTCCCCCCAGCTTGGTATCATCTGCAAACTTACTGAGTGTGCCATCAATCCCATCCTCCAGATCATTAATGAAAACGTTGAACAGAACTGGCCCGAGGACCGACCCCTGGGGCACACCACTCGTTGCTCGTTACCAACTAAACATGGAACCATTGCCTTCTACTCACTGAAACTGTTAATCTAGCCAGTTCTCTATCTACCTTACAGTCCACATATCCAACCCATACTTTCTTAACTTGACGATGAGAATGCTGTGGGAAACCGAATCAAAAGCCTTGCTAAAGTCGAGGTGTATCAAACCAATAACTTTATTATTATAGAGAAAGGCAGAGTCTTCTGTTTACGATACAACAGTAGTTTAGAATACATTTACGTACACCTTATAACTCAAATAGTAACCATCAATTTGAATTACAGTCCAATACAAACATTAAGACAGTAGCTTCAGGCACAACATACTTACCATGAAGTCTCCTAGCTCGGTATCGCTCTCTGTTCAGAAAACAAGTCATCTTGTGCACTTTTAAAGACTACCAAATTTATTTGAACCATGAGCTTTTGTGGGTATAATTCCACTTTATCAGATGCATGAAATGGAAACTGCAGTATGTCACATGCAGAGAAGGCTTGCGAATCAGACTTCTCTGCATGTGACATACTGCAGTTTCCACTTCATATAGCTGAAGTGGAATTATACCCACAAAAGCTCATGCTTCAAATAAATTTGTTAGCCTTTAAAAGTGCACAAGACTTCTTGTTTGCTTTGCTGAAACAGACTAACACAGCTACCCCTCTGGAACTTTTCTTTATTCATTGCATTAAAATTTTGCACTTTAAGACACTGCAATTTAAAAAGTTTGCAAGCCCAGGATGCTTTCCACAAGACATAAACTATCTAATCCATTTAATTTGCGTCCAAAATACAAAGAAGGCACTAGCCACCTACAAACATTTTTAAAGTACCTTTATACTTGTACCCAAAAAATTTAATAAATTTCCTGACTTAAGAAAATCCACAGTAGAAGCAGTGAGTCAGAAGGAAAAACAAAACAGAACAAAACAAAAAGAAAACAACCCCAACATCATACAAGTACTTCGTTCTAACTACTGCAATTATTCTCGAAGCTATAAAAATGTCAGCTTCCATCCCAATGAATTTTACAATACAACACTCAAGACAACTTTCATCTTTAATAAGTAGATGAGGCTTCTAGAGACTATTAGAATGTCCTTCATCTTGATTGAACACTGCCACATTTAATGCTGAGACACAAGTTTAAAAGGTTACTTATAAAGTCCAAAATGATATGGGAACAGCCTATTTGACAGCACTTCTCAACTGTGATACTGCCACAGCTGTGATTAGCAGCATCATTAGGCCAACAATTCTCAGCATTTAAAAAAAGGAGATGGGGGGAGGAATGAAGGAAGTTGAAATCTAGTCCAAACTAAAACAATGAAGTCCAGATTTCTCAAATCTTTAGAGAACACTGAAAAGATTTTTCTCTTGCCTCCAGTTTTAGAGAAGGGAGTGGATGAAAACAGAAAAGATATGATATAGGGGATTAACATTTGTATCATCTCATATATAAGCAGTGCATCTTGAACTGTGCATTAAGTATTATGCATTTTGCTTATTTAGAATGTTTGTGTGTTAATTATGTATCAAAAGTTAGAGGACAGTCAGGTATAGTGAACCCAGCTGAAACAAGACAGTCTCCATGAGCCACGTTTTCATAATTACAACTACAACCTACTTCATTTTATACAAATTACTGTAAGTGCAGCCCCCTGGCTCTTGACAAGTTGTCAGTGCAGTCTGCAGCTATGCAATGGTTCCCTCCTATGAATTAAAGAGGGCAGACATATTGAAGAAAATATAGAAAGACCCATAAAATATAGATATCGTTGAAAATAACCACTCTTTCCAACTGCATTATCTTATTGTAAGTAACGTAAAGTAATTCAGAAAGTAAACTTACCTTTCTGCTGTAGGGATTGCTAATAACTAGATTGGTGTCATCTGAACCTGACAGAATATATTCTCCTGTATCATTCCAGCAAATTGTATTCACCTGTTTGAAATATTTAAATACAAATTTTAATTGGTTCAGAAAAATATTCAAAACACAAAATAAAATAGCCAAGAAATACATATCTAGTTATGAAAATGGAATCAACCTTACTTAAACATCTTCACAATATATAAGGTTCTTAATATATTCAGAGACTGATTTTTCACTACTTGGCCTTGCTTTGCATTTGTATGCATTGCCATGGCTAGCCCCCTGCTCATGCAGGTGAGGGATTTTGCAGACAAAAATACTATTATATGTACATGCAGATGTTGAGAATCTAAACTGCATATGCATCTAACAATGAAAGAAAATAATACAGTGGGTTCAGGTTCCAAGTTGCAGTGTGAAGACTGAGCCAACCTGAGTTTCCACTGGGAGGAGTAGGAGGGAACAGGCCTTCACTATATTATTGAAAAAAATTAAGTAATACACAAAGCCAAAGAAATTAATCTTTCACCTATATTCTTATTAACATTGAAAGTTAAAATGAATGTAAAAAAGTGTGGTTGTTAATTTATTGCAGTAAATGCATGCAAGTAATGTAAAACAAATTAACTAGATTTTTTAAAAAGTCAAGTGTAATTGCAGTTTTAATAACAATGTTAAATAATAGTATTTTAAACTTTAAGTATTTTTGTAGCCATTACTAGGGAAAACAACTTTTGTCAAATGTAATTAATTCATTTTAGAACATGTGCAGACTATAAATACTAAAATTTTCCTTAACAAAATGAGAATTCACTATTCTAGACGGGTCATGGGTGTCAATCATACACCACAAGTGAGGTGCTGAATTCATCTACGTATCTATTTAACATTACATTTACCTGACCCATTAACAGCAATAGCTAAACAGAACGGTCAAGCACAGCAAAGCTTTACAGAGCCAGCTGGCTGCAGGACGCTAGTTATTTTTCAACTATAGCCCTTTCCAGGTGATGAATGCTACTGCTGCTCCTGAAAGACCAATAATGGTGATAAAAAGGCACTAAATTAGAAAAGTGGACCCCCCAAAAAGGCAAAAATATTATGCATCTATCTCCCTACCTACAGCACACATACACACACTGGAGAGCCAGAAAAAGGAACTTAAAAAAAAAAAAAAAAGAGGTAAGCTAATAAAAGACAAATCACGGAAGAAGAAACTTTTGTTGAAGAACAGAATTGCAGAGAGAATGAAAAAAGAAATAGCTGTGATACTAATACCAGCACCCCAAATCAACACAGCAAGACTACTTCAGTCATTCTTCTTGAATGACGATTTGACCACACCAATTTATTTGTACATCAGCTACAGGCTGGACAACTGTAATGCCTTCTGCCTACACCCAGACAAGTTCATGAATAATCTACTTAAGATCGGTGACTTGAAAGAATATATGCTGGTGTTCCACAACTTTTACTGGTTTCTCGTTCACTACTAAATCTACTTCTCAATTTTTCTATGAATGATTTGCAAGGTCAAGTTTCTTAAGCACCAGGCCCATATAATCAGAAACCCCTGCTTTTTCCAATAGTTGTGATCAACTACCATATTGTATTTATCAGTGCCCCAAAGGAAAACCTTTCCAGCAACTGACCAGAATCTCTGGATCACTCTACAAAGGATGCTTATCCTTTATCTTCGCAGACTATTCTATTGAAGATCTGCTCACTTGTACTCACATACACTCACACTGACCCCCTTCATCTATAACAGTCTATTTAAAAATGCTTATATCATTTCCCACTCGGTGATGCCACATACAATTAACTATCCCCTAAACTGTAAAACTTCTATCCACCATCATAGCCTCATTCCATGGAGCTTGCCTGAAAGTCCTTATCAGAGAACAGTTTCAAAAATCCTACTGTTAAACAAAACAAAAACAAAAACAAAACAAAACAAAAAGAGGACGCTAGTAAGTAGCTTAATTAAACCAACAGAGAGGATATTCCTGTGACAGAGGATGCCACAGGATGATTTACAGGAGAAGACACAAGTTAAGAGCCAGCAAGGGACTGCAAAAATTAGATTTTAGCTTTTTATTTAATAAAATACAGTATATAGTAATTTATTTTGTTTGTTCCATATTTATTACAATTCTAGAAGCCTTGGAATGGAAGCAGCAAACACACTGAAACTGATCAAACACCTTTTTTGGGTTTTTTGAGGGGGGGTGGGTTTTTTTTTTTTGTTTTTTTTTTAGGATTCAGATGAGGAAACCAGCTCAGGTCCTGGGAGTGTGTGTCTGGTTGCAATGGAAGTGCCTGGGGTTGGCAAGGACAATTTGAGAAGCACCTCAAGCCAATTTTACCTGGGCCATGGAGAGGGGGCCACCAGGATGACCCAAGCCCCAGATTTTTATGAGAACTTTGTAGGCCACTGGGATTAGCAGGAAGATACTTATGAGGTCGCATAAATATGGCAGAAAAAAGTCCAACAAAGATCCGCTGTCATGCCCTTGCAGGGAAAAGAGCTGATTGCACTTCTTGTTCTTCATGGTGGCAAAGAGGTACACTCAGGGAATGTCCCACCTCTGGAAAATGGCTCTAGTTACTCACAGGTGCAGTAACCAGCCTTGGTGAGAAAAGGATCTTCTGAGGCCATCTGCCAGTGTGTTTTTGAAACCCTCCTGGTGAATTTCGTGGCCAATGCATAAATTACACAGATGCAATGCTACCTGTCAAAGGGCCAGAGACCTTGCTCCCCCTTGTCTGTTGATATGATACACTGAAGTCATATTATATGAAGTATCTGAAGCATCCTGTTGGTGAGTTGGAGAAGGAACACTTCACAGGCCAGCTGGATTCCCTCTTGATCCCCTGACAGTGATGTGCAATATCAGCTCTTCCTCAGTCCTAACAGAACCCAGACTGGCTCCCCATCCTAACTCTAAGGCATCTGACATCAACAATAACATCAGATGCAGGGCTGAGACCTTGTCCACCATGATTAAGGAGGCAAGTACATTTAGGGGAACGCTAATGATCATGTCTAGGTGGCGCCTGGATGCAAAACAAACCAATGCCAATCACATTTGCAGTGGACTGAGGTGCGTTCCAGCATACTGGAACACAAGAACAGGCTGCCATGTGACTCAGCATATTGAGGCATATCCTTCAGCACACTGAGAAGTTGGGCTGACACTCGTGCTACAAGATCCAGCCTGACCAGAAATCTGGATTTCAGCAAAAGTCTTTTGGCTCATGTGGAGTCCAGGACAGTGCTGATATTTTTTTTTTTTTTTTAAGCAGAAATGTAAATGAGCTTTGATTTTTCCTAATTTATTATCAAGCTAAGTGCTTGGCAGGTGGGCCAAATGATTTAAGTTTTCCACTCAACTTGCATCCTTGAGTGGTCCCTGATGAGCCTGCCATCCAGATAAGGAAAGACATGTATGTTCCACTTCTAAGATACCATCACCTTGCACTTGTTGAACACATGTGGTGCTGCTGACAGGCCAAACAGAAGCACAGTGAACTAATAGTGATGCCTTCCAACCACAAAGTATGGGAATCTCCTGTGGCCTGGGAAGATAGAGATATGGAAATAGGTACCCTTTAAATCAAGGGTGGACTACTAATTGCCTGGATCCAGAAAGGAAATGATGGAGGCAAGAGACAACATGTAGAACATCAACTTCTTGAGATGTCTGCTGAAGCCTTGCAGGTCCTGAATGAGTCTCAAACCCCCTTTTGCCTTCAGGATCAGAACACTCTGGAAGACCACACTCTCTACCCTTGCAGAGAGAGAGAGAGAGAGAGAGAGTGGTATTGCAGAGCACACCCTTGCATACAGACTTCCGTGATGCCACAAGAATTCTGTAGTATTTTGATTTAACGGAATGTACGGCCCACTTGAAGTACATTTAAGTCAAATGTGGCCCACCATAGCAAATGAGTTTGACACCCCTGCACTAGATGAAAATCTCACCATGGCAAGAAGACATTCCAGCACCATCACAGGTGGTAAGAAGGAACTGAGGAGGGAGTGGCAACATCCTACATACTGGAGCATTTGCCCACAACTGCAGAGAACACTAGAACCAGTCCTACAGATACCACTGAAGGGAAAAAATTTCAGCATTGGTACGTGTGGGGCACATACACTTAATTAGTAAATATTTTCAGTTGAGCTTTAAAATATATTTAGTTTGATTTTTTTTAAATCTTGGGACACACTCTTTAACATGGGTCATTGCATTTTTAAAGCTTTAAAAACAAGAAATCACTTACACAGCCATCATGCACATTCAGTGTTGCTTCAAGTTTTAATCTTTGGATAAATTCTCTTCTTCCTGTTGGACAAAGAAGACTGAATTATAGTCTCATTTAAAAAACTGAAGTTAAAGAACGTTGGTAATCAGATACCATGGTGCTAGGCACAGCAGAAGAACCTACACAGAACAGAATCTATATACAATATAAATTATAATACAATTTATATGGTTCCAAGATTTTAGATGGAAAAAGCAATGTGTTGTGTTTTTTTGCTGCTCCAACACCTTTAGCCCTAGTTTAGAAATTCTAACGTTAGCATTTGACAAGCTTCACAAGCAGACACTTTGAAGTTAGAAGTTGTAAACAGAAAATAACCTTTATGTACAGTAACAAACTATGGCTAAAAACTCCTAAGTGAAAATCGTAAGTAGAATATGGTTTAAGAGGTATGACGTATTTTAAACAGGAAACTGATAGTCAATGTATTTTGGTCTTAAGCAGAAAGTGGAACATTGCCTGATACTTCAACACAAGACCAGATTCCAGGCCTTCTGAGTTCTAGGCCTACCTCCCTCCTTCTTAATCTGAAGAAGACACTTAACATCAGTTTCCTCATCATTATGAACTGTAACACACTTTGAAAAGCACCATAAATTTCCAGTATAATTCAATTTCACATACAGTAGTTTAAATAGTTAAACATAGATTGGGGCAAGGGGCCTTTTGGAGTTCCTAAACTGAGCAAGAGAAGTGAGTATGTAGATGGAAAGAAAGTAAAGCAAGACAGGGTGAAAGGGATTTAATGCAAGAAGAATCTACCACCAAGCACGGATTAAATAAGGCGAGATTCCAAATGGTGTACTGTGTCTATCATTGTTTTGCCTGTGTAAAATACCATGTTACTATACAGAAAAAGACTGGTACAACAATGCACACATACAAGAGTAAGGTTGTACAGACAATTTTTATCTGTGCATTTCCTGACTCGACTTTTTAACAACGTAGCTTTAATCGAGTTTTTTTCTTATGGTACTGATGACAATCAATTCTCTGTAATTTCCATGTGAAGATGTTTGAGGAAGAAAACTATTATTCAGGTTTTAAGTTTTTGGGGGCAGAGGTTATCTTTGCATTCTGTGCCCCCTTCCACATCCCAGGACCTAGAGGAGCTCTGTGCTTCCCTGCCAGTTACTATGGGGGCCTGTGCCCATGCCTACCCCTGCAATTCTGTTCACACCTCTGCCTCAGACCATATTGTGACGGAGTGCATCAAGAGAAAGGGCTACTTCTCTATAGTACTCCAGGTGCAAACAGATCACTAGGGTCCTTTCACTGACATCAATGCAGAGTGCTTAGGGAAGAAATATGACAGATGCATCTCCAGGAATACTGACCTGTGTAGAAATCTGCAAGTAGGGACTTTCTTCCAGTGCAGAAAATTCCAACAAGGAATATGATTCTTCAAGACCCAAACTATTCCTTACTCCCTTGGCTCATGAAACCTTACACTGAAAACCTTGAAAGCAGCAAGAATTTCTTCAACATCAAGTCCAGCAGATGCAGAATGACCATATAATGTGTGCTTAGCAGATTGAAAGATCACTGGTGCTGCTTTTTTGGCAGCTTAGACCAGTGATTCTCAACCGCTATGTCATGACACATTACTGTGTCACCACACAGCACTAAGCATGTTGCAGGCTCCCAAAACTGCAATGCCCATACTCGCTTAAGATTTTATCTGGCAACCGGAGTGCCAGTAGGCAACATTCAGCCTATCACGTCACTCGCCTGAAGCAGGATGTTCAGGCAAAATGACACAAGAGGCTGAATACTGATGATGCTCCAGTTGCCCAGTGAAAGAAGTTATGCTTAATTTTCTACCTGGAAACTGGAGTGTCAGCAGCTTTCAGCCTATTGCCTGAACATCCTATTTCCAGTCACATGCTCTGCCAGAATAATTACTTCTGGCCATGACCATGCCATCAGAGGAGGAGTATGGTAGCAGACTCCCAGAAAGAGGGCTGGATTTGGCGGTGGGACGGGCTGGTGTATCCTGTACAGTGGCTCATGCTGCTAGGTGTGTTGCCACCTACAGAAGGTTGAGAATCACTGGCTTAGACCCCAGAGAGGAAAATATTTCCACAGTCATAAAAGTCTGCTGTGCTTTGCAAAACACTTGTGAAGCTAAGGAAGAAAAGTTCTAGAGGGGTAGCTGTATCAGTCTAGTTCAGCAAAACAAAGGAGTCCTGTGGCACTCAAGGCTAACAATAAATAAATCTGTTAGTCTTTAAAAGTGCCACAAGACTCCTTGTTTAAGGAAGAAAAGTTTCATCGGGGGGGGGGGTGAGAGGGAACATAGAGGTGGATCACCTTGTTGCAGATTTTTGAGGGGTATTAGAGGGGCTCAACAGGAGGTGGCAGGTGTATTTTAATCGGGAAAGCTTAACAATGAGTTCCTATAATAACCACCAGAGTCCTACGGCACCTTATAGGCTAACAAATTTCTTCACACATAAGCTATCGTGGGCTCCAACCCACTTCATCAGATGGGCTGAAGTGGTTTGGAGCCCACAAAAGCTTATGCCTGAAGAAATCTGTTAGTCTATAAGGTGCCACAAGACTCTCATTGTTTTTGCTGTACACAGACTAACACAGCTACCCCTTTGGAAAGTTCCCCACAATGTGCGTTTCTGTAATGTATTCAGCCAGGCATTGTTTATCTGCAGATCTGAATGACATGATTGCTACCTGAGTGTTAACTGTTGGAGACAAAATGTGCCAAGTGCCACTGTGTATTTATTTCAGTAGCAACCACTGTGTGTAGGAGACAAAGAAAGAAATTTCATTTTAAAGCCTCATTTTTATTAAATAGCAATGTACAAATTTCCATGTCTTACAAAGGACATAACACTGATGCACATTCTCTCAAATGAGGCTCCCACGGCTATGCCTAAAGTCTAGCTGTCATGATATATACCTCTAGATATGGAGTCCAAGGTGTCCTGTGATGTACAGGCACATGAGAGGACTGTGGTGTGAAAAGTTTGGGCAGAGCATGGAATACAGTTCTGTTTGTGCTGCAGGAGGAGTTGAACAAGGATGTGTTCCAAGTGCACCACAATCAGGTATGAAAACACCTCTGTTTTGTGCTCCAGGAGCTTTATCATCCACTCCTATCCATCTCCATTCCTGGCTATCCACTCTGAGTGTTTTGTCCATTGTCTCCTTCCACACTCTACGGTATCTATCTGCAGCCTCAGAGGACTACAGCATTTCTTTAAACTTCTCCTTAGTCCTACTGGTTCACATTCTTATCTGACAGAGGTGCTCTGCTGGTATGTAGGAGGTGGCCCTAAGGGGCACATCTGCAGAAGCAAAAGAAACAACAACAGAAGCATCATTGTGAGTACACTCACAGCCTTGAACCATAAAAGTTACATGCATCTCTTTCTCACCTTCCTGTGGCAAGCATACAGCACATCAGGAGCCCTAAACATGGTCAGTTTGTCCAGAAAGGGGTGGGCAAGATGGGACAAAGATCCTGGGTCCTTTCCGAAGGGGATCACTCTAATCACCTAGCAACATTATTCTGAATACTGACACCATTTTCCATAGGCACTTGTGATCCAAGCTGATATTTCATTCCTGTGGGTAACCAAGGATGAAAGAGTGCATCTTCTACAGGCATGCGGCTTCAGACCCAGGTCGGTATGCTTTTCGCCTGTGTGCCGCTTTGATTCCTGCAAAACTAATTACCAATTGGCATGGCAAGGTTTCTTAGAGTGGAGGAAGAAGCGAAGCAGCTCCGCCAAGGAACTTTTGGCAAAAGACTGCCAAGTTCCTCCAGGAAAATTTCCTACAGATCTCTATGGAGGATTCCCAGGACATCCCAGCGTGCACTAAACTTTTCTGCAGAGCCTCTAATATGTAGCTGCACAGGGGAATGAGAAGCAGATGCAAATGGTGCTAATGTTGGTTAACTTCTACCCTTTATTCCACTTCTACTGTGTTAAAAAACAGCAAGCTGAACTCTACCTCATGTCACTGTATAGTATTAAACCAAAACAAGCACTTACTGGTGGTGTCCCCCCCCTTTATCAGTGCAGAAGGGCTGGGACTGGCTAGACCCCTCCAGAGTTGAAAAGAGTTCCTGGCTCACTATGACATCGGATGACCCTTTGACCTGTCCCACATCCTTCTCCGACAAATCATCCTTGGGGCTGACTCCACTAGTTGCTACATCCAGTCCCTCTGAAGTATCCATAGGGCTCTCGTCACTGGTGGTAGGGTCGCCACCACAGACAGAATGCAGCTCCTCACAGAACTGGCATGCTTTCAGTGCCACACCAGAGCAACCACTGGCCTCTGCTGCCTTCTGGTATGCCTGCCTCAGCTCCTTGATTTCTACACAGTACTGCTATGTCCCCTTTTCACATCCTTTCTGCATTATGCCATAAGCCAGTGGTTCCCAACCTTTTTCAGGCTGGGGATCCCTCTTTAACAAAAAAAAATTTTTGCAGTCCCCCCAGCTGATTATCTGGCTCACGTGGGCAGACTCTGACCCACACCACTCTGGTAGCACCACTGGGACAGCTGGCTAGTAGCGCTGCCGCCACCATGGCCCACACCGCTGAGGAGCCAAGCTGCAGCAGCTATGGCCCCTGCCTTTGCCCCTACCAGGGAGCTGCCGCAGCCCCATCCCCCTGCCAGGATCTGAACATGGGAGGGGAGAGGCAGCCCTAGCATGGACCATTGGGGCTGCAGCTGGATTCTGGCCCCAGCAGGAAGAGGCTCTGTGGACCCCCTGCAACATGTCCATGGACCCTTGGCAGTCCCCAGACCATAGGCTGGGAACCACTGCCATAAGCGATCTACTTAAAGATATCAAAGTTCCTATGGCTGGAGCATAGCTGCAACTGCACAGCCTCCTCTCCCCACAGACCCAGCAAATCCAACACCATCAGCTTACTCCAAACAGAAGCATGTTTTCTATGGAAAGCTGG
This sequence comes from Podocnemis expansa, assembly GCA_007922195.1. NCBI lineage: Eukaryota > Metazoa > Chordata > Testudines > Podocnemididae > Podocnemis > Podocnemis expansa. Next base: position 12,675,981 of record ML682018.1, on the reverse strand, counting down.
CATGGCCAGCTGAAAATATTAAACTCTCCATGCTAAGCAAACAGAAAAAGGAATTTCAAAAATTCCAAGGCCCGTAGAAGGTGGGAGGGGCCACATGCCTGGGTACCTGGCTGTAAGGCAATGGAGTTACAATGAGCATTGTCGGATACCTCCTGGAGCCCAGTTAGGGTAACATAAGCAATGTAACATCATCATTGACACTGCGTCTCTTCAACTTTGTCATGGAAAGCTCTATGCCTCTCATCAAGGCGGCTGTATAATGTTGGCAGAGCAGGAGAGTAAAATTGGTGGGAGGAACATTGTCATGTGTACAGCTCTTCTATTTTGTTGAAGAAAAGCTGCCTTTTATCAACAAAAGTGTGCAGTGTTGGCATTTCCTTAGATGTTGGCCCGCGTCCTTTTCAAAGAAGGAATGTAAAACCTGGTCTCATTAGAATCCAGTGAAAAGTCTCTTTCCTTGAGGGAAGCAGGAAAAGGTGAAATTGGATACGGGACACAAATCCAGAAAAAAAAACCTCTTCATATTTAAAATTTCTAGGTTCAGGACTTGTACTGAACTGGGACCTAGGAGATCTCAGCTCTATTCCCATTTTTGCCACTGATCTGTGTGAACCTGGGTAAGCCAATTCACCTCTCTGTGCTTGGTTTCCTTTAGCACTTTTACCGGTCTTATTTATTCAGAGTATAAACCTAGAGGCAGGGACTGTGTCCAACTATGTGTCTATATAGTTTGCTCTCCGTGATAGTGTATGTGTTACTTCTCCAATTCTGGTTAGCGCTTCTGGGCACTACTGAAATATAAGCAGTGTAAAATAGATATGAAGGGATTGCTCCTTCCTGAGTAGCAGAGAGAGTGCAATCTGACAGTTTTTAATATAGTATTTAGTACTGGCAGGAGGGTAGGATTCAGAATTTACAAGGAAAATCTTTAGAATGAGAGCAGCTGGTGGTAATAAAGAGTCCACTCTTCTAAAGCTATGTACGCAACTGCTAAGAAGAAACCATGTTTTAAACCTCTTTAGCAAACCAGGTTTCACTACTGCTCTTCCTAGAGTGCCAACATTGTTTCCCTGGTAACTGTAGACAGTATTATCATTTCAGGATTGCTATGGTACTGTGATTTCATACTAGAAATAGGGAAAAGAGATTCTGATTCCTCCTTTTATTATTTGCAGGCTGCCATTTCCCACTATGCACCATGAATCAATTGGAGCAGCTGGAACATTGCAGGAGCAACAAGAAACTCAGGAAGATGGTGATTTTATAAGAGCCACAAGCACCTCAACTACCTTAAAGCGGCAGCATTACCAGCTCTCAATATCTGCTGTTTCACTTAAAGCTTCCTGAGTCCCACAACTGTGTGAATCTCAGCTTTGATTTACATTTTAAAAGAAAAATTGTCTAGCCCTTATTGCTGCAGAGAAAATCTTGAAAACCTGAATCCTGATAGTTCAAAAAGGCAAACAAAAAGAAAACTTTTTAAAAGTCCCATGGCTTTTTAAACCATCTCACGGTTATGTGGGGTCTTCCTCATCATTTTAACCAGTGGGGTTGGCAATACTTGAGTTGAAAATCTGCAATTTCATTTATAAGAGCTAAGGATCAACTGAGACTTTAGATTATGCTGAACGTCCAGAGAAGGATACATTGTTTGTATGGGGCTTGTACATGAACATCAGGCCAGGACTTATGAATTCAGTTAAAAAATGTGAACCCCTATATAGTGGCTCATAGCACTGAAACCTAAACAACCTATTCTATATAAGTGTTCACTACCCTGGTCTCAAGAATCCCATATCTAAACATCTACTCATTCCCACCACAAGCCACAGAATGATTATGGTATACAGTGGCAAAGGAACTGTTCCATCCCATCTCTATTTGGATAATGGGCTGCATCCCAAAGCATCAGTAATAAATAGCTTTGGAGTTTTATCCAAGCTAATTTAATGGCAGATGACATGATGTCAGTGTCCAGCTCTATTTTCTACTGTCTTCATCCGCAGCCAGAAAGGGTTTTTGCCAAATGGCTAGCTTTTTCTAACATCTGTCTAGACATCTCACATTTTTTTCCTTACTCAAAACTGAAGAGCCTACAATAGTCAATCACTCACATACGTTTTTGCAAAAGAGTATTTAACAGACAAGCCTATGCTATGCAGCACTCCAAAATACATTCAGTGACTTATCAGAAAGTTCAAACTATCCAGCAAGTGAACTTATCAAAATGGGAAGATGCCAAAAGAGATTCAACAGACAAATCTAAAGAAAGTAGAGATTAATAATCCACCCAAAGTATCTATATAACTGATATACAAGTTGGTGCTGGGTGCTCAGCATCAGTACTTAACAACAGATCTGCCAGTACCATAAAGGACTCCCGTAAGGAGGATGTGTGCCCATAAGACCCCTTTGCCAGTACCAGGCTTTGGTGCCCAAGCAGCTTATCCAGGATGATCAAGCTTCTGTGTTTGTTATTTTGAAGAGAGTCGTGGACCTCCTAACAACTGCCTTGATCTCCTCTGTTCCAAGGAAGAGGATTGCCACCATCAGTTTGTCCTTAGAAGGCACTCATATCTTTCACTGCTCAGTGTGGTGGAGGCCCCACCAGACTTCAGTGCCAGGCTCGAGCCAGTGATGAGTTCAGACCCTCTCCTGGTGCTGACAACAAGAACTTTTAGGGAGACTTCCTACTCAGAAAAGCACTGAAGGTGTGGGATCTCTGGAAGAACAGTCCTTTTCTGCAGCCAAAGAAACATCTTCCTAAGCCAATACTCACTTCATTGGTAGCTGCAGAAGGCAGAGTTTTGGCAAAGTATCTCTGGAGAGGCAAGCTCTGCGCGCATAGACTGGCATACAGAACAAGGTTCCAGCATGTGACCCTGACCCAAACAGAAAAGACAGCGACTATTCTATCAGTTAATGTCATAAATCTGTCACAAGATAGGCATGGCAGAAAGGCAGAGGGTTTAAAGTTTGGTCGATAAATGAGAAGGAACCTTGGGATCAAATAGTAGCCAGAAGAAGGGAAAAACATTTAAAAGCAAATAAGGGGCTATCAAACGTGCAGAAAACCATCTTTAAACTAATTAGAGTAATTACTAATATTTAAATGTTTGATACAATGAAAAGATATGCAAAAGTTGCAGGCACACTCTACGCCTGTCTCACTGCCACTAGTGGTAAGTGGAAAAATAAGATGCAGTCTAGGCCACTCTGCCATTTAGGCTATGTCCACACATACATCATTATTTCAAAATAAGTTATTTTGAAATGAGTTAATTCGAATTAAGAAAATGTTAATTTGAATTAAGGGAAAGCCCGCTTTCGAAACAGCTGTTATTTCGAAATAAGGCCATTTGGATATGTTGTTTCAAAACAACATGTCCAAACAGCCTTATTTCGAAATAACTATTTCGAAATAACAACCGCTTCGAAATGAATGGGGTTTAAGCTGTTTCAAAATGACAGTTCTTATTTCGAAATGACAGAGCCCGTCATTTCGAAATAAGAAAATGTCGTGTGGACATTCAGTTTTTTATTTTGAAACAACCAGTGTTGTTTCGAAATAAAAGACTCATGTGGACATACCCTTAGTTTCAAATGTGGGGACATAAGGACATACAGAGCAGAAGCACAGCCCCAATGGACATGTCTGGTCAAAAGTTACACATGAGAAGCATGTGCATTGCAAGTCGGATCTACACAAAGATTTGAAGAAGTTACTTTCTTGAAATTTTCTCATCTGCAGCCACCATCCTGTGAGCTTTGTCAAGTTGGCACAAGACATGAGAACTCCAGAGGAAATCTGGGTGCTACAAGTAGTAATGTTGGCATTTTCACTGGTAGTATTCTTCTTTCTAAATCAGCAGTGAACTAATATCCTAAAAACAGCATAGGGGTCCAAGTTCCCTCTTAGTTGTGCAGCCATGCAGGCACACACAGAGGTCATGAAACCCAAGCATGCAACAAAATAAAGTGCACACACAAAAATGCAACCGTGCACACAAATTTGGACCTGGTTTCTGAAAGTTTGCACAAAAGAAAGTGTTTTGCACATACAGACTAAGAAAAAATAGAGGGAACATTGATGGGGTACTGTGCTGTAAGAGTTGGTCTCCTTCTGCAGACATGTAAGCAGCAAGAGACTGATCACTTCAGATTTGTGAAGGTGGTTTAAGTTTATTTTAAAATAGGAATGAGGTGTCCCATATCCTAGGCAAATTTCAGTATGGACAGTTACTTACACACACACACACTTTGTGGAATGGCATATCTATTTTTCTCAGACTTTAACAAATTATGTTGATTAGCATATTGCTTTCATAATTATCAAGGAAAACTAATATTCCGCCTTGTCAAATTTTGCTCTGAGATGCATACCCAATATCCACATAATTATTATTTTATATAATTAGGCTATCAATCTTGAACCCTTTCAGGGCATATCTTATTTGCCATTCTGTTTAGGAGAACGTTAGCTTACAGCCTTACAAGGTCCAAAGCTATAATAGTTTTCACATTTTAGAAGAACAGAATGTATACTTCAGAATTACTTCTACAGATTTTGAACCTTGACTATTTGCATTCCTTGTAAATCTACAGAGAAAAGATGGTTCAGGTTATTACAGGTATAAGAATGGTCTATGCGTCATCTTATTAAGTCTCCTATATTATGCACCTTGAAAAGAGAATTGATACAGTGGTGCATATGGCTGAACTGTAGCAGAACAACGTTGCCTGAGCAAATGCATTTCATAATTCTTGAGTTATTTAAAAGTTATTCAAAAATTTTGCTACAATTAATAACGTGACGGATAATTCTTAAATAACATATGCTAATACACATGCACCTCCTCCTACATTGGAGTATACAAAAAACTCCAACCTCTGTTTTTAGGCACCTCATTGTATTTGTTCAGTTAAACCCCATTACCTTCTCAATCTTCCATGTTTCATTATTCCCACTACCAAATCCTGCTTCTAAATGAACTTAATTTTATAAAAATTTTATTTAATTATAAAAAACTGTTAGCTCTTTGAGGGCAGTGACTGTTCTCTACACATCTGTATAGCATTTAGCACAATGGGAGCCTAACTGGTTGGCAGCTAGATTTTACTACAGTGTAAATCTTGAACCAGCACCAATGTACCACAGAGGTTTATTCCATTATCAAAGTTAAATTTGGCATATGGATACAAGACTTCAGTGATCCTCAACTCTTCCCCCTTTCCAAATGCACAGCAAGAAAATTCTATAGCAGAGAATCACGTGTGTGATGTGCTATTTCTACACATAGCACTTTCTGACAGTACTCACAGCAAAACTAAACTAGTGACGTCCTATCTCAGGAATAGCAGACAAACCTCTGCTGGGAATGAATATGTGGAAATGATGGAGTGGACCGGTTTAACAAAGAAAATAAAATCAAGGATCTGTGTCCCCCACACCTTTCAATAACATCTTTCCTCCCCAGCCATTAGCTCAATCCCAGAGCATTCTACTTACATTACTAGAATTTACTTCCCAAATGCTAGACTGAAAGTTTGCCTACAGTAATTTCAACACATTATTTCCATAGAAATAGCCTTTATTTTCTCTGAAAGCTGACAATTAAGTTACAGTGGAATAATTCCAACAATAAATTAAATACCTTCAAATACATTTCAGCCTGTCTCCATACAGGTGCCTTTTGTGGCATACTTCGTAAAATCATGAAATGCAAGTGGACACTAGCAAGTAGTTTAGGCTGAAAATTTGGCTTGCAAAAAAAAAAAAAAAAGATGAATATATAAGAATGGAAATGTATTCTATATGAACAGAAAATGTTTTCATTAACTTCAAATGAAGAGGATTGTATTGAGTAGTTTTGTGGGCTTTTTTTAACTGTAAACTTTCTTCTGCAGCAGTGGAACATCCCACAACATTGTGCTTATGCATTAGAGTAAGAAAATTAAACTGATTGGCTTAGCTTCACCCTTCAAGCAAACAGAAAACATATACAAACAGCATATATTTTTAGTTGCAAGATTTGAAAAAAATTGTGACAACTACTAGGCTAAAACACAATATGAAAAGATGAGGTGTAACCACCTCCCTCCCTATGAGCAAGATGCAGCCAACATACTTGTAACAAATCCATCCTCCTAACCTTGTTGTCCCAGACATCACTTGAAGCCATCTCCAATTGCTCTCCTGCTGGAGAGAAATTTTTCACTGAAACAATGTCCTTCGCGATGAGGGAGAAAGGGAAAGAGTATTCTATCCTCTTGCCAGCTACTACTGTTGCAAATCCTTCTTGCCAAGTGAATAGTTCCAACACCTACTGTTACCACAAAATACTGATCACAAATTTCTTAATTATTCCTGCCAAATTGATTTTTGTCCATGTGACTCTGATTAGTTGCAATGGAACCCCAAGAGTCATGCCAATTTCATTCTGCTGCAGCTTGGGAAAATGATACACTCCTGGGGGAATTCTGCCCCAAAAAATTAAAATTCTGCATATTTTGTCAAATTAACATATAATCAATGATCCCTCTTAGGACTGGTGACTTGTGCGCAAAATTTTCAACCCAGTGCAGAACTTTTTCTGAATAAAATTTTTGTATATACTCACATGACAAATTATTGAAAGATATAGAACAATAAGCTATTTAAAATTATTAAAATTGTTTTTATTAATAATTTGAATGTATTTATGCTTCTGTGAAATTATATCTTGTCAGTTCTTCAGTACTGTTCATCTGTCTTTGTTGGTTTTCCAAAACAAATAAGCACATAAAACAGTTTAAAAAAAAAAAAGCAGTTAACTTGGATCTCATTTTTCATTTTCCACAGCAGCCCATTTTACAATTTAAAAAATTTGTCCTAAATTGCTTCTAGCTAGTTCAAATGTGCCCCTTTATTTGTTTTACTTAAATGGTCCCCGTTAGTAATTTTATTTTCCTTCATTTTATTAGTGTTTGCTATATTTTTTTTTTTCCAATTTAGCCAAAAATCAAAGTACCTCAGACAGGGCTCAAACCCTTGACCTTCAGATGAAGAGCCTGCTTTACCAACTGAGTCACAATGGCACCTGTAACAAAAACCTCTAAGGAATAAGAGGAACTGTGTGCCCCCTTGATTTTTCTACAAGCTGTTCTTGGCTCCCTATGTGTGCAGCAGCCTGACCCTCAGGGTAATGGGTTCAAGCCCTGTGCTGATTGCTTTTATAAAAATACTCACTCACTCAATGGCAGTAAAAAAGCCAGATCAAATTACCTATTTTTAGAATGCCTGAAAGACGGAAGACATGAAGGTAAAAACGTCTGGTAATGGTAACACTATGTGTGGGGGAGGCTTTCCCTTGCAACCCCACCTCTGCCTGGAACAGCAACTCCCCACCCTGCCCCCCCCCAACCCCCAGCTGATCCATGGCCGCTCTGCTGGCCGCCCCCCGCATCTCCAGCCGATCCTTGGCTGCATTTCCAGCCTGCCCGGCCAGACCCTGACTCCAGGGCTGCCTCACTGCGGCTGATTCCTTGGCCACACTGCCAGCCTGTCCCAGCTGGACCTAGGGCCTACCACCTCCTCCACCCAATCTCTGGCTGTGCTGCCAGCCTGGCCCAGCCCAACCCAGGCCAGCCCGACCCTGGGGCCTCTGCCCCCCCACCCCACAGCCGATTCTCAGCTGCACCCCTGGCCCACTCCAGGCCATCCCTACTCTCGGCCTGCCCCACATGGGTGATCATTGGAGCCCTGCACGGATACAAATAAGTGGATCCGTATCTGATCTGCATGCACAAGAAACAGTCCGTGGATATCTGTGTTGTATCCACAGATGCGGATATCCGCATATTTGCAGGGTTCTAGCTCTGGGTAGATAAAAACATGTGGATCCGCATCCAATCTGCATCCGCAAGAAATGGTCCACAGATATCTGTGTTGTATCCGCGGATGCGGATACAAGGCAAATATCTGCAGATATCCACGGATTTGCAGGGCTCTAGTGATCATCCTCTGCACTGCCAATCTAGCTGATCCGGTGAGTGCACGGGAATGACATAATCCTGCCTGGCACAAGTTTATGTGCATAGCCACAGACCTTAGCAGGAACATAGTATATAATCATGCAAGTTTGAATTATATTGGTAATTTATTTCAAAATACCTGTCCACAAGCATATCTGTAATAACACAGAGACACAAAAATATCTTTCAGGAGTAGAGAGTTCAAGAAACCCTTAAAATAATCTAGTTCCTGTTTCTCGCTTCCCTTTTCTCCAAAGCCCAGCCACAGGTTCCATTCTCCCACCCCACTCCAGACATTCACATCTCCTACTCTCTGAGCTCAGCCACAGGGCTCCCATTCACTCTCAGAGCCTAGCTGCACCCCCAGACCAGATACTAGCACCCCTGTTCCCAAAGAGCCCAGTTGCAAGGCCTTCTCTCAGCCCAGACACTTGCATCCCTCCCCACAGAACCCACGGATCCAGAGAGAAATAGTCTGGTGCTGGATCCCCAGCTTTTATGGACTTTCCTGCATGCTGCCTCCTTCCATCAGGGCATGCCAGGATCTGCAGCTTCCCCAGAAACCTCCAGTCCATCTCCCCCCTGTGCTGTCTTCTATTTGCAAGCAGAGTTCTGCTGGGTCCAGCAGCCCCTAGGGGCAGCAAGCAGAGTTGGAGCCCATTTCTGTGGGATGGGAAAAGGAAATTCTCTGCAAAACAATAATTTCTGCACAAATGTTATATCGCACAGTGGTGCAGAATACCCCCTGAGAATAAACAGAGGAGCAAAGGAGCAGTTGGTCTACAAACTCAGACAACAATGTTCCAGCTCACACTCAGAACATTATCTTGCCAACAATTAAGGTTAGATAACAAAAATCTTAAATACTGCAAAGAGTTAATCATTTACTCCTGCCCATCAAAACACATACCACTCATATTGGGAAGTCTCTAATTCACTGCTAGCAATTAGACTTTTTATTTTTTCCAAGTTGTGTTCAGTTTTAACTCCTCATCCCAATGATAACATAAAAATCTTTAAAATACCTTTGCTTATCTTCACAAATTGTAAAAGATGCTTATCTTTGACCTTTCAACAATAAACATTAGCTAAAAATAAAAGTTATCTTCTCTTCAGTGCCAGATTCCCCCATTTCCTCTTTCACCATCAACCCAATTTCCTTATGAGGTCGTCCCACTAAGGAGAACCACCACAATCGAAAAGGGGGCCCCTTCAAAACTAGAGCAACTACAAATTAGATAGTGTGACCCTGGCGTCTTGGGATAACCTCCTGAATATGCAAAAGTCAGGGCAAGCTGCGAAACCAAAAGCTGAACTCTCCAACCCCTGATGGTTGGTACTTAAACCAGTCTCCCAATTAGTCACAAAACACACTCTTGATTCTCCATCACAAAGCGTAACAAAATAGAAGCCACCGTCTTTACTGCATGTCAGCTCCTCTGGTCCCCAACTAGCTACTGGGTCTCTTAAAGAAACAGATTCCCCTGAGCCCAAAGGGCCAGCCACATTTCACAAAATATAAACCTGGATCTTGCCCAAAGTATCACACTGCCAGGCAATCCTTTAGTAACCAAAACTAGAGGTTCAATATAGAAAGAAAAGGAAGAAAATATGAGAGATGGTAAAGGATTAAAGTGAATCACACGCAGGCAAATGATTTACAGTCCATAGAAAGCAGGTCCATGGAAGAATTTGGGGTTTGCAGGTTAGTCCAATTCCTCTGGTATACTCCCAGCACCAGGGTGGCCCTCAGTCCTTTGCCCAGTTGCAGAGGAGTAGCTCCAGAGACAGCTGCTGTTTGCAGACTGGAGACTGAAAAAAAAAAAAAATGGAGTTGATGCTGCCGCCTTTTATCTCCTCTGGCCTTCCTCCAAGCTGTGTTGAGTTTTGCAAATCAAAATGGGGTTGTCACATGGCCAAGTCCTAATGCCTCAACAGGTTTCTTCCTGGGCCCACTACCTCTGGGAGCCTCCTTAATGGGCCATTAAGAAGACAATGATTTCTAGACATGCAGTCTTGGGAGTGTCCCAAAATCACAACTCCTCAATAAACAAACAGAACAAACATATTCCTAACTTCTAATACAGATATGACATATCCATATAAACCACAGAATCGTTCCCAGCAGATTACAACCTTTCTATTGGTACCAAACATTGCATATCACATACAGATTATTGCAAATAGAACTATTATTAACATGCAAAAAAATCAAACAACCCCCCTAAATCCAGACAGTGGCACATACAGTTTGTAACATAAGCTGAAGAACAAAGGTGGGTTAAGGGCTACTAAACCTTCATCCTTTCTACACAGACACATGGTTCTGGGGTAGCACTGAGTACCATATATACTCACATACAAGTTGAGTTTTTTGAGACTGAAAATCCCCTTTAAAAAGGGGACTCAGTTTATTTGTGGGTCAGGCCAGCAAAGCAGTCCCAGCCCAGGAGTTTTTAAACCTCCCTCCCTAAACCTGTTCTGAGCAGGCTCAGGGCAGGAGCCCCAGCATGTGGCTGTTGCACCCATGTTGGGGAGTCAGCCCAGAGCCGCAGCATGTGTCCTCACTGCCAGGCTGGCCTGGGGAGAGCAGGGGTGGGGAAAAGCAGCGGCTTGGCTGGGGGGGGGGGGAGAGTCGGAAAGTGGCAGCATGGCTGGGGGGTGTCATGGACTCTGAAGGAAGCTGGCAGCACAGGATGGGGAGGACTAGGGGCCCAAGACCACTAGGGGACCTCAGTTTATTTATAGGTCACTCATTTTTTCCTGTTCTGGGGGCTCAGAACCAGAGGGTCGGCTTATGTGCAAATCAGCTTATCCACAAGTATATACAATAGCTGTCTCAGACGGGAGATAGATATAGTACTTTTGCCAGGTAACAACTGTCAAACAATGATAGCTTAATGCTCAAGCACGTTCCAATGGAAAATGTTAGAATACGATTTTCAAAGTGTAAAGAACAGACCATTACATGAAGTCACATCAGATGGGGGCGGGGGGACCTTTTCTGAAAAATACCAATAGATCCTATTTTTCAAATGAACACTCATTTCTCTCAGCTGGTTCTTTCCAAGGTCAAGTTCCTTTGTGCTAGCTTGCTGTGACATTTGAAATGCCCTAGTTTAAAACTGAAACAGAGCCAGCATTTGATCACAATGCAGAGCATCTTTTAACTTGTACCCTAAAAGCATTTTAAAACTGCATTTGATTTTCCAGAGTAGGGTTTATACAGTGTGGATTTACATTTTTATGAAAGTAGATGATGTCACTCACACACTGGTCATGTGTGCTGATATGAATATACTAAATTCTGAACCTTGACCCAGCATAATCTTCAATCCACTGTATAAGACACTGTTTTTCCCTCTTCTGAAAGAAAATAGATGCCAATCTTAGTATACTACCTGAGTATTTTATATAGTAACTAGGACTCCACGCTGATAATAGACCACCTATCATCTGAGGATCTAAAGATCCCAACACTCTAAAAACATGCTGTTTTTTCCTCTGTGTGCTGTTCCCCAGGGTTTGAATCCTTACAAATGCTCTGATTTGCTGTTGCAGTATGACTGGATCCCATGTCTTACACTCCCCTTCATTTATTCTCATCCAATTCTGTAAATTCCCCCTCTTCAAAGCATCCAATGAAGTGGGACTTTCTCCCACAAAACATGCAAAAACATCTAGGTCATGCGATAAATCTGTTAGTCTTTAAGTGCCACAAGACTCCTTGCTTTTCTTTGCACCAACATAGATAGTGCCACTCATTTAGATGGTTCATTCATATTGGGAGGAGACTTCTCTCCGATCAATGTAACACAACTACACAAGTGCTCTTACAGCAGCACAGCAGTACCAACACAACTTTGCTCCTGTAATTTTCAAGCGTAGACTAGCCCTACCAGTATAGTACCAACTATGTGGTACATATTGTGCCCTGAATTCCAGTGTAGCCAACTCCACTAAAGTCTATGGGTCTTCCCAGAACATAAAGCCAGTGAATATGATCCCAAAAAAGAAATAATGGGTTTATCAAATCAACTGAGCCTGACTTTTTATAATTCTTATGTATTGCTATATGATTAACACGCTCTTAAGCGTGTTTGATAAAAGCTTTCATTTGGATTCACTTTTGCCCAGGAAATCAAAGCCCAATTAACACCAGCCACAATGTACAAATTAGATTTTGTTTACATCAGTAGTACTGTCCTTATTCCACTCTCAAATATATCTCAGACTCTAAAAGAGTCCACAGCTAAATATAAACTCCCTGTTCATACTTGATCAGTGATAAGGTTACAGGCACTTGAATTTTAAGCTGAAGCAAATATTGTCATTGGGACATACTTATTTGTTTAGTTAGTCACTGTTTGATATTTAGCATATTATATGCATAAAGAACTAAAACTCAGTTTGACCATAACTGAAAACAAACACACCGTCCATCTTCACAGAAGTAAAGTGGCAGACTTTGGCATCAATCATAACTGCCTCACACAAATATTCTTACTAGCTACAGTATCTGAGGAATAGTTTAAGAGTGCATTTTCTGCAAACATTCAATAGGTGCATATACTAGTTCTAAGGGGAAGCAAGCAGCTCACAATATTCTTATACCAAACAGTTAACAACCTTTGCTAGATTCTGTAGGGAATAGTCCTTATGATAAAGCTGAGAGAGGAGAAAAAAAATTAAAAGGTTCCCCTAAACTTGAGTTGAACCTGAATGTCTTCCCATGCCTAAGAATAAGTTGAGCAAACCTACCTCATACACAATCAGCATGCACTATTTGTTTTATCTACAAGTCTTAACCATAGCTTTCCACTGGCCAAGTAAAAATCCTCAAACTCTCAAATACCAACAATCTGTTTCTACACTTATTTGTAACAAACAGAAGTACATTCAAAGCCATATTTTCTTCCACCTTCACCAGGAATTTCCCTACACTGTCAAGAAGTTCCCATACACAGAATGTAGACAACTGTGCAGTGTCCTGCATTGGCTAAAATTGTCTTGTGCAGCAATTTGTTGCAGAATCATGTTTGCTTAAGCGAGTTTTTGTGAACTTCTTTATCAATCACCTCAACTTTTTAACAAGCCCTTATATGTTTTTGTATTGGTAAGTGAATTACTCTTCCTACAGTGACCGAAATGCTGGTCTGCGATTTGCTATATTTAGAGCCGAACAACTGCCAAAACACACTGCTAGATCCAAAGACCAGTTGAGTGGATGCTGCTTGTTAAGGTCTAATGCTTTACAAGCTACCAGACCCACAAACATTTTATACCAATGAAAATATAAAACATCAACATTCAAATGCCAATAGATTAAGCTCTAGCAGTTAGTGAGGCAACGTATGGGAAACAGTTACATAAGTGCTTAGCTGGAAGATCGATGCAAATGATTTACTAGCACTGACCCTGGTCTAAGTGGAAAAAAGTTTAAGTCTTGTTCCCTTTAATATATATTTTATTTTCCCATCATGTTTCACAAAAACTGCAATAAGACAAATAAGTGGGAGATAAATTACAGTAAATTATCATTAGCTTGATATTTAGAGAAGGAAAAAACTACATTGCTGAATGTTCCACATGCTTCACAGAATTTAAATGAAAAATTCCTCAATAAAATGGATTTAACACAATGGTTTAAGCATTCCTTGTGACACCATAGGGAAGATACAAACAGGCAGCCACGTTAATCTAGTTCAGCAAAAGAAGCAAGGAGTCCTGTGGCACTTAAAGACTAACAGATTTATCTATCACATGACCTTTCATGGGAAAAAAAATCCCATTTCATCTTGAAGTGGAATTTTCACGCACAAAATCTCATGCGATAAATAAATCTGTTAGTCTTTAAGTGCCACAGGACTCCCTTGCTTCTTTTGCAGGGAAGAAGTGTGTCAGTTTATTAACTTCTTTTTGTTTGTACACCTCCGTTTAGGAGCTTGGATTCCAACCTCCATTTTGTAGCAGGAACAGACTATGTCTGAAAAACTGAAACCAAGACACAAAGAGGCCATCAACACTGAACAGTCCTACCCTGGTGAGTCAGTGAACTGCTACCTACAGGGCCACTGACCTGAGTTGATCAAGGAAAATCCGCCAGCAGAAGATGACCAAAAAAGACATGACCAAAGGGATTTGAGACAGGAGGCACCTGGCCATTCACCAAGGACACTGACCAAACAACTCTCAGAAGTGGTGAGGATTTGGGGGAAAGTGGTGGGTTGAGGAGTTTAAACATTTATTGTTAAGCACAGATCAGTAACTCACCTATGTTAAGAGTAAGGATAAGATTGGAGATCTTCATCCTTTTCCCTTTTTCCACCACCGGAAGCAGGGGCAGAAGCAGTCAGCTTCTGGGGGCTGACAGGAGCAAAGCTCTCAGACAACAACGGTCCTGGAGCTTAGGGGAGAAGAAAGAGGAGGCAGCAGCTCTCACCTGTGACAAGAACCCCCCCCCCCCCCAACTTCAAGCCACCCTGAGCTGCAGTGGCCCCACTGATGTCTACCAAACCAAGCGGCAGGGACCCCAACAGCATGGGCAGCAGAGACCTGTGGCTCCAAGATGCCACAGGCAGGCAGGCATCTTGTTGCTCTCCACTAGGATGGGCAGCAGAACCTCTGGCTTTCTGCTGCCAGCAAAGCTGGATTATCAGTGGGGCCTGAGGGGCTTACATCCTGGGCTCCAGCCCCTAAAACCCCAATAAGACAGCCCCCACTTTAGCCCCAGGCTGGCAGGACAGGAGCACTCAGAGCACTCCTACACTGCTGGTGCTGTAGCTGGCGGGGGTAGGGGGCACTCTGGGCCAGCTGGCCCATTCCTGGTGGTGAGGAGGAGCAGGCCACTGCCTGTTTGCTCCACCTGGGGGTGAGGCCGGCAGGCTCACAGCATGGCCTCTGCCAGTCTTCTCCAACCCACATGCACTGGCCAGCCCGTCCCACCCCCCAAGGCTGAATAGCCAGAGCAGGGCTGGAGCGCCCTCTGGCCCCAGGGCCCCCCCAACAATGGCGGGGGACAGCCTGTGTGGCCCAGGCAGCTGGGCCCTCAGTCAGGGGCCCGAGGCAGGGGGCAGCCCGGGATCCTAGGGCTGATTAAATCAGGCCCTAGCTGCCAACGACGGCAGAGACCCTGCCACAGCTCTGAGCTCAGGGCAGCAATGAAACCCCAGAGCTCTTGTGTCTCCCCATCACAGCGGCTCTGTGCTCTGGAGTCCCTACCACCTACAGCAATGGATGGCTGGGCTCCCTGGAGCTCTCAGCAACATGGGGCAACCCTACAGCTGCTGCGGGTGGCAGGAGCAACCCTTCTGCCTCCAGCTGTGGTAAGGGGACTCTGGAGCAGGTGGCAAGTCCTGCAGCTCCCAGCTACTGCACCCACCCTCCAAGCTGTTTTGCCTCCTTCCCTTCCCTCAGCAGCTCCCAGCTGCTGCCCTGTTATTTTTAGTAAAAGTGACGGACAGGTCACGAGCGCCCATGAGTTTCTGTGCACTGCCCGTGACCTGTCCGTCGCTTTTACTAAAAATAACCATGACAAGAACTTAACTTCAGTTATAAGTAAAGCACACACATTTAAGAAATTTCTTTGCAACACCCTGATTCCTTGCTCTGCCACGCATACTCAAAGATTTACCCTATAAATCATAGTGCCAAATGGGTGGTATTCCACAAGAGCATTCAAAGCACCTGTTGAAGCTTAGGAGGACGGAGCACTGGTTTCACAGACCAGGACAGTTAGACTGAGGAGTCCCACATCCCATGGAAGGATGGCAGAGAGCAATCTAAAGGTTGGCTCCAATAACAACAGGCTGGTGACATTGGTTAGCCTGGCTATTTTTACTTATTTTTAAAAGGAATTTGTTGCATTAAAGTGTGTGCATTCATCCTAAGGATGTACAGTAATTTTATCTTTGTAATTTATTAAGAGTCTTTAGAGATGGACATTTCATATGATTTTACAGCATATTTTTGAAGTCAAGCAGATCTGTGGGTTAATTCCTAACAAAAATGAAAAATGTCAACACAATATACTACTAAGAAGAGCATGATACAGTGCTGTGAAATATTTTAATCATTTTCCTTATTGCTGTTGATAGTTCCCATTAGTGGTTAGTTTCACACAAAGGTGGTGGGGGATGCGTATGTGAACTGAGCACTGCCTCTGAAACAAGGACAGAAAAGGACAATCCCTTTGTGACCCACACACACCTGCTGACCAGTCAATAGCAGCATTAGTGCCACTCTGAAGTTCAGCTCTCCTGAGGACTGCTACTGTTTCAAAGCCCATAAGTTGTGCAATAAGGAGACAAATATTCACACAGAGAAAAATAAAGAACATTTTAAGAGCTCAATAAGGCCCAGTCTCCATATTTAGTGATCCAGCCAAACAGCTCTCTATTCATACTCGGCACTTGCCTGAGATTCAGCAATCTGGACAGCTGTGTTTTTTCTCAGCAGCCAGTGCAGACAACAGTAAGAAAATAAAAACTGAAGAAATCTTAGAAACCATCACCTCATCTTCTAATATGAACCTGGTAAAGCCATCATCTCTGCAGGAAACAGCTTTTATGTACCCAGAAGTCATTACAAGATAAAGTGAAACTAAACTATGAGGCTGTCAAACATTCAATAGCAAGATATAGAAAATCACTTACAAAGAAAACAGGCTTTCTGTACAAAAAGCTCTCTTTAATAGTATTCATTACAGACTCAGTGAAAGGCTGCAACTTCTACTCATGAAATGCATTTAATGTTAGTAAAGACCTTGGGGAAAATGTCTCCAGCCTCTGCTCTGAAACAATTCAGAATCTGAAGTGTATGAAGAAAATATATTCGCATCTCAGAATTGAACAGAATGTAGATGATGCATTCTTAAGATTGTGACCAGATCTTTACCATGCAATAGCCATTAACACTGGACACTTAATTAAAATCCTAGGTGTAGAATTGAAAACTTAATCCCATTAAAGATAAAATGTGCAAACACTTGTATAATGAGTGCAAACACTCATCTTGAGTTTCTGCAGGAGAGAAAATTAAACCAGCAATAGTTTCAGCAACTTTTAGTAATTTCCACCTAGTTCGCTGAAGTGCTATCATGCAATTCAACATCTTCCATATTATGACCAGATACTGCAATAAGTACAATATATATTGCTATCTCATTCAGCAAATAGCATTACTATCTACATGTGTTACTGAAATAGATTTTGTAGCCTGAATAATGGTTCCCCACAACACTTAAAACCATTCAAACATGAAGTGAGCTCAGCTTCTTTTGAAGGATCTACATTTTGACTTTTTGCTGCTCATGGTAAACATGCTGTACTACAGCTTGCACAGCTTCCATTCACCAGCTTTTAACATACTACGAACTGAATTTGCTTTACAGAAAACTTTATCCTCTAACACAGCAACCCCTCAGCTTTAGATTCTGTCTTAATCCACTTTTTTTCCTCTAGCCAAAAAAAATTTTGATTTGACCTGAAGTTTTAGGCTAAGGACAAGTGAATTCAGAAGTTCTTCAAAGTGTAGGGCAAAGTAGAATTTCTTCCACTCATGAAATAAATAAATGTATTAGTCTTTAAGTGCCACAGGACTCCTTGCTTATTTTACTGAATTAGAATATCATTTTAGTTCTATCAAGTTGCAGATAAAGATCCAAACTAATCAAAGAACTTAAGTCTGCAAAATTGGCCTGAATATCTTGCTATAAAGATCTTTCACATAAAACTGCTTCACTTCTAAACAATTCAGAACTCAAAAATGTCTTATGTAAGTGTGTTTCTAATAAAGAATGGAAGTATCAGTGGTAAGAGTCTCTACCTCATCAAAAATGAGTACAGGTAGTCCTCACTTAGTGACCGGGTTCCGTTCCTGAAACCTGGTTGATAAACGAATTGGTCACTAAACGAGGAGCAGCCCTTACCGGTATTTCAGGCATGTACTTTACTGGTAGTGGGTTTTTCAACCATCGGTAGATAGTTTTAATGTCACTTTTGCATCATTTATAACATTTTTAATATATATTTTAAATGTTTTAAGCTCTAATGTACTGAACTTAGTTTGCATAGTGTACTGTAAATATAGGTAATCTGAGAGAGTTGATGCGAGTTCTCGTACATTGCCATAATACCAACTCATCAGAGAGCCGGTCATAACTCTGAGGGGTCACTAAACGAGTAGGTCACTAAGTGAGGACTAGCTGTAATCTATTCTTGATCATGAGCTCAGCTAAGTCCATTACATAAAAAATTCAAAAGAAGTAGGAAGGGGGGTTGTTTCCTGAATACAGTTGAAATCAAGGGCTCAGATCCTACATCCCCACTAGCGTTAACAGTGGTCAGTTCAGACAACTTCAATCAAATGTCTCAGGATATTTGGTGTTTTTTCATGAACACATAGCTCCTGGAGGCATGGAACTGTGACAACCTCAGGTCTCATTTAAAAGTAAAGTAAGTTTCTAGCAAATGTGTTTACTGAAGGAAGCTGGAGAATATGAACTCAAAAAGCATAAAGTTCAGAAAGCAAAGAACTCTATTAAAAAAAAATGAATTTAAACTCCTTATTTTGAGGGACTTCAATCATAATCTGGGGTTGGCACCGCTGCGAAAGTACTTGAAGGAGGAGGTGCTAAACATGTAAGGACAAAGGGCAAAGAACAATGGGACACCAAAAAAATAAACAAAAAAAATCTATTTTTATTAGTTATACTTTACCACTCAATGTATAAAACCTATATTTACTGCCACAAGTAAAGTTTCTTCCATCATTCAGTGGTCACTCATCTTGAAGCATGTGATTTATATCACTTATGCCTTTTTTATCCATTCAAGATGCATCTGGAGATGTTAACATTAGCTATGTAAATTTCAAATCCTATACTGAACTCTGATATTTGGTGGCAACATACCTTATTGATTACTTATGCACTGAATAAAAACTTTAAAATTTTCCATCCATTTTCATCAGCTTTTAGTGCACCTATTTTGCTGGATACCTTCTTATTTTATGACAAAGGATAAGTAGATTACCCAGCTGATCTCTAACAATCATCATTTTATATACGTATAGTAAACAAACTTTATATTATAAGCATAGGAAGACTGCCAAGTCAAATACAAACTTTAAGAATGCCATAGCTAGGACTGTTTTCAAAACATTAATTTTGCCCCTTTGTACATATACTTTATGATATAATCCAGGAATGGTCAAACCATGGCTCATGAGCTGCATGTGGCTCTTTTCCGGTCAAAGAGCCACTTGCGGAGCCCCCTATGTACATCCGCATTCTCTGCCGACCAGTGTGGGGTAGGGAACATAGAGCCTGAGCCATGGAGCAGGCTGGTGAGGTTAGACTCAGAGGATTCTGCCTAGCCACAAGGATTTCAGGAGATCAGTAAGTCTGGCCACTCCGAATATAATCTCTTGGTAGAGACTTCAATTATATCAGTAAATTCTCCTTTATGCCCAATTTTGTTGCCAAGCTAAAATAATTCTAATAGATTAAGGCACAATTTTCCTTTAACACAGCTTTTATAGTTTCTCCACGTCATATGATTTAAAAACTGAAATTAAAATATTTAGTAATTTCTGCTTAAATTTCCTGGCATTAAAATAAGGTTTATCAGTCTGTAATTTCCAAGATTATTCTCAATACATTTTTTAAATATAGATGTAACATGTGTTACTATTCTACTTTTTTATATAGTAACTGATTTTGGTGAGAGATTATATGGCAAGATTTATTAGCCACTCAGTCAACACAAACTGTCAGTCTATCTCTAAATGCCTACACTTAAATGTAGTTCCCACCAATGCAACTAGGCCATCACACCAACTCAATAACTCCACTTCTGTGAAAGATGTAGCACTTCAGCTGATGTAGTTTTGTTGATGCAGTGTCAGTGTAGACACTGCATTGCTTACTCAATTGTTGCTGCCTTTCAAAAACTGCCCCACAATGGTCCACACTGGCAGTCAAATCGGTAGAGCCCTACGTGGATACACACATGTGGAACTGCATCCGATCCACATCCGCTCAGTGATAACATTAATCCAATATAAAATCTGCATGCCAGGATTTAGCTGCATCTGTAACCGCAGCTGCAACTGAGCTTGGGCTCACATACAACTATTCAGCCTTTCATTGGTTCATTCCCTATATGGATCCCACCCAATTTTCCTTTCCTGTTTGTGGTTCACATGCTGTGCTATCAATCAGATTTCTTTGCCCACCTATGAAATCTCTGATTGACAGCAATGGCTTGCCAACTGGAAGCAAGAAAAGGAAGAAGTGGGCAGGGGAATGAGCCAATCAAAGACCAGCAGTGAGTCTCCGAGTCCCACCTTGAGACTCGGACTGGCTGGCAGATCACAATCTAGGATTGGCCAGAGCACTTCCTGGTTCCCCTGCATGCTGCCGACACAGATCAGTGCAGCAGCTTCAGCAATGGATCGCAGTGTGATAAGGTAACAATAGAATCTGCATCCGTGAGTCGATCCACAGCAATGGGTCTGCAGTTATCTGCACCCACACCCACACCCGCGGATCTGCAGCGGACACTCGCAGATTTGCAGGGCTCTACAAATCGGTGCAAGCACTCTTGGAGATGATTAACACTGCTGGCACCAGGAGTGTAATGAGAATGTGTAAAATAAATAAAATAGCTGCAGTGGCTGCACATCATTGCAACTTAGGCCTACATAGTTTTGTAGCACAGACTTGCCCTCAGACTCTTCATTAATTTCTTCAGAATTCCTGGCTCCATATCAACTCCTCTTGATGACTTACCATTTTTTATGAAGTCAAATAAGGAGATGCCCAAGCAAACTGAGACTAGTCAATGACTGTCTCATCTTTATTAAATGAAAACAGTATGACTGAGGTTCGTACTGCCTCATCATTCTCTGTGGTGAAGAATGACACAGTCATTTAACTATTCAGCAAAGTCTCTTTGCTCCTTAATGGCCAAACAATCTGTGGTAGTCCGCAGAAGACACTAATTCTATCACAAATTTCCTGTGCTTGATAAACAAAATAAATCCTGCTCCTAAGTATATGTTCGCGTTTAGGCTTACATTCTTTCCGACTGTCTATATGCCTTCTAATTGCCAAATATGCCCACATTCATTGCTATTGTTTTGTGAACATTATGAATAAAACATTTAGGGGGAAGTTGAGTTATATTCTTCTGAAATCCTCAATTATTCTTATTTAAGAAAATGTTTGATATGTGCCATAATATCCTAATATACTAGCCCTGCTGAGCTAGTATTCTGGGCACATGCCAAAGAGCAGGGAGGATGCTGCACATCAGGACCAACAGCATTCACATTAAAATAGCAATCAATCATTTGGGTCATTGTAATCAGACAGGGAAGATTGTTTTTTCCAAAGATCAGTTAATTTACCAGATGTTTATGAGGAAAACAGATTAAAGCATCTTTACCCCACTCTTGTGTGTGTTCATTATGTAGATTAAGTTTTTTAAAAGTTGAAATTAATGTCAATGGGATATTAAAGAACATGAAACTTATATCTCATGGTAATGCAAAACCAGTATGACTATACAAGGTACTTAAGATTACCTACATTGTGGATACTTCCTGAAAAGTCCAATTTGCACTAGAACTACAAAACTTACAATAATAAAATATGTTTTGACCCTGGACTAGTTTCGGTGTTTAGAAACCAAATATTACACTCATGTTATTTTCCCCATTTTCACACTATTTGTGTTCCAAGAATTCTCTTCTTCAATCTATATTTCCTTAGTGTCTTACTTTTATTTTTCTGTATGAGACGACTGATGCATTGACCCCGTCTTACTTTTAATTGGAAGGAACTATTTTCTCTCCACTACCGTGCTGTGCAGTACATTTCACGAAGAATTTGACATCGAGGAGTGATGTTCAATTCTTATCATATAGTAAGGATTTCATTCCCCCCCCCCCCCCAATTTCAACCATGAGTGTAACAATTTTCTATCACGGTAGACTTCAGATTTGGTTGTGTCCACACACAGTCCCTAGCTACGTGGATATATGCTGTTCAAATCTTCCTGTGAACAGTGCATGTATCATGGCTATAATTGGTTTCTACCATAGATTTTACTGTATAGACAGGACAAGATACCCACATAGATAAATTGGCTGACCATCTGCTAGGTATATGAAAAGACACCTGAAACTCTCTCTCTGGCACCAGCAACTTAAGTACTACCAGTTAGCTGCCCAGATTTGACGATATTGCACAGAATTTCGGGCGTTCCAGTTGTTACTTCATTGCATTCAAGCCTTCGGCTAATTCCAAGAATAGTTTTATATTAAAGTCTCCATCTGATGAACAAAAACAGACGTGTTCAAGTACGGAGTTTAACAAAATACTGTTGTGTTTTAAAAAAACACCACCAAACACAAGAGATCATGAGGTGTTGCACCATAGCCACAACATTTGGCAGTCTTAAAAAATCCAGATTAGTGGGAGGGAGGGGAAAAAAGTAGGAAAGAAAAAGAAAAAGGTGGTAATTTGAATGTTTGTAGGTAAGCTGGGAGGATTATTTTGTTTGTTTACTGCTGTGCCAAATGGCATGCCACACACTATTAAAATGAGTATGAATAGCAAGCCAGTAAATAATTCCTGTTTGTAAAATATTTTAGAATGTCAAAGTATGAATTTGCTGTAAGTTATCACCTACACCAAAGAGTTTACAAAGGGAAGTCTTTCATTAAAGAGTTTAAAGGTATCTTCAGCAGCACTGACCTCATAGAAAAGCAAGGAGACCCCAATAATACGAGATACTTGTAACAAACCATGATCTGTTTTCCTCTTTGTAATGTAACACTTCTGCTAGTTCTCCATTAAAGATCATAAGGTATCACATTTATATAGCAGCTTCCATTCTGAAGATGTCAAAACTAACATATCAAAGCACTTTAAAAACAGTCTATTATTTTAAGGGTACCAAACTAAATTTGTCACTAAAAGAATCCTACCACCATGTTAGCTGCTTAACAGTACATTATAAGAATAGCACACAGCAACAATGAACAATTTAGATCTCTTGGTGGTAAAGAATACTGAATCCCATTAAAATTGCAGAGGGCCTTTCAGCAGCCAGAGTAATTACCCAAAAAGGAATTTGAGTAGAATGCTATGATTTACTATCTTACGCTTGTAAAAATGCCAGGATATCTTTAATAACAGAAAGTGATCAGTACTCATTTCATGTCTCATCAAAGACAGGATACCCCTAGCATCACAATTCCATCTTCTAGGACAGTGGTTCCCAACCTGTGGTCTGAGGACCCCCAGGGGTCCGTGGACATGTTGCAGGGGGTCCACAGAGCCTCTCCCTACTCGGGCTGGAATCCAGCTACAGCCCTGATGCTCCATGCCATGGCTGTCTTTCCCCTCCCGTGGCCGGATCCTGGCAGCGGGATGGGGCCGCAGCAGCTCCCCAGCAGGGGTAAGGGCAGGAGGCCATAGCTGCTGTGGCTCGGCTTCCCAGCAGTGCGGGTCATGGTGGCGGCAGTGCTCCTTAACAGCTGTCCCAGTGCCAATGCCAGAGTGATGCTGTCAAATAGTGTAGTGGCTAGCACCTCTGCTTAACATGCAGAAGGTCCTGGGTTCAATTCCCAGGGGGTTGGACTCGAACTCACGAGGTCCCTTCCAGCCCTATTATTCGATTTGATGCAGGCCAGAGTCTGCAGAATTCCCAGCCTGAAAAAGGTTGGGAACCACTGTTCTAGGATACTGGCCAACTTGACTCAGGGGCAGGGTTACCACATACCAAAGTATGGAAAGGAGGACAGGAAAGTACGAAAAGGAGGACACTGGAGAACATGGAGAAAATGTAATGACGGTTATATTAACACAACCATATTATGGCATGGAAAATGGGTAATGATTAGTGAATGCAGCATTAAAACTGTGCAATGTCATGTGTTTTTTAAATTATTTTAAAATAAAAAATACCAAAATGTTCTTTACCAAAAACTGGATTTTTTCATTAAATGAAAGTTTTTCATGACCCTTTCATTAATGTTCAGGAGACTAAAAAAAGCTAAACACAACTAAATTTGCAAATATAAACTGGAAAAGCACCTAAAACAGTAAAAAGGCAGTTAACTCACCTCTCATTTTTCATTTTCCACAGCAGCTGATTTTTACAATTTAAAAAAAAAGTGTCCTAAATTGTTTCTATCCAGTTCAAAGGTGCCCCTTTGTTTTACTTAACTGGTCTCTGTTAGTAATTTTACTTATGGTATACTTTATTTTCATTTATTTTATTACTGTCCCTATATTTTTTGCCACTCAATTTAGCCCTTTCCTAGGGAGTAACAGGCTAAAAATTAAAGTGCCTAAGATGGGTCTCAAACCACAATCCAGAGATTAAGATGCTCTTTCTCCATCAGCTGAACTAACCAGACTGCTGTTAAAAGGTAGGAGCCAGCCAAACCCACACACAGGAATCAGTCAAGGGACTTTCCAGACCTCTTACCGAGGACTGGTTTGTAAAGCACTTCAATTGGGCTGTGTGCACATCTGACTACCTCCAAGTTCACCACTCCAATATCCACCTGCTGGGGGAAGATCCCTTTGCTGGGCTCAGGAACTTGGTTGTTACACGGTGAGGTTTTTTGTTTTTGTTTTTTTAAACATTCTACTCATCATTAGTAAAAAGCCAGACAAAAATCACCTATTTTTAAAATGCCTGCCGGATAGAGGACGAGAATGTAAAAAGGAGGACATGTCCTCCTTTTGCAGAACATCTGGTAACCCTACTCAGGGGAGAATGTCACCTAATAAATCACCAAACGCTTCTTGTAACACCTTGGTCTTCTTTGGAGATCTCAAAAATGAGCATTGATTGAGCCTCTATAACTTGCACTGATGATGATATCACAGTAGCAGATGTAACTGCAGTGATACAATGGCACTTGATTGTCGCCTTTAGCAGCGTAGCGAGGATCTTGAACAAAGACATTTCTTGCTCAAGCACGCATCCACAAGTTCACGGTTGCAGAAACCCCTATTTCAGAATTCCATTAGGAGACGCCAAAGGGACACACAATGGGAGCAATTATTTAGAAATGTTACCAGGTCAACCTCAGTTTCCTGGCACACCTAAATTGCTCCTGTGGGAATTCTACTAAGTATGGTACAATATATGATCCATAGATCTTTAGATCAACAATTTTAGAAGTTCAACCCATAACCTAAGGTAGAGCCCTGCACGGATACAAACAAGTGGATCCGTATCCGACCTGCATCCGCAAGAAATGGTCCATGGATATCCGTGTTGTATCTGTGGATGCGGATATAACGTGGATATTTGCAGATATCCGCATATTTGCAGGGCTCCAGCTCTGTGCAGATAAAAATATGTGGATCTGTATCCAATCTGCATCCACAAGAAATGCTCCACAGATATCCGTGTTATATCCGCGGCTGCACATATAAGGCGGATATCCACGGATTTGTAGGGCTCTAACCTAAGACACTCAAGATGAACAAAGTTTAGCGCTGGGGCTCCTAGTCACAAAAATGCAATATGAATTATTGGACTGCCAGCCCACTACTAAGCTTTCAGAACAAGTCTATTAGTATTTTAATAAAAAGTAATAGGGAAAAAGATTATAGGGTCAACCACCTCCTTAAATTTCACTGGAAAACCAATGCAGACCAGACCACATATGTAAGTTAATATCACAAAATGAAAGCATTTTATTTTTTACATAGCTTCTTTGATTAAAAGAATCATGTCTTTGTATAAAATTTCACTCCGGCGGCCTTGCTGTGCCATCTGAAAGAAATACTATTAGGGCAGTCAATTAATCATAGTTAACTCAAGCAAAAAATTTGTTTCGAGTTAACATGATTAAAAATTAACAACTATAAATCTCAATTTGAATCGCACTGCTAAACAGTTATAGAATACCAATTTAAATTTATTGTAAGATTTTTGGATGTTTTTCTACATTCTCAGATATTTTGATTTCAATTACAATACAGAAAACAAAATAGAGTGCCCATTTCATATTATTTCTGTTTGCAAATATTTGCACTGTAAACAAATCTTTTTCAATTCACCTCATACAAGTACTGTAGGGCAATCTCTACCATGAAAGTACAATTTACAAATGTAGATTTTTTTTTTTGTTACATAACTGCAGTCAAAAACAAAACAACTCATCACAGCTTATAAGTCCACTCAGTCCTACTTCTTGTTCACCCGATCACTAAGACAAACAAGCTTGTTTACATTTACAGGAGGAAATGCAGCTTGCTTCCTATTTACAATTTCACCTGAAAGAGAGAATAGGTGTTCTCATGGCACTACTGTAGCTGGCACTGAATGGTGCCCACATGCCAGATATGTGAAACATTTTTAGGTCCCTTCACGCTTTGGCCACCATTCCTACAGACAGGCTTTCATACCAGTGATCGTCATCAAAAAAAGAATTCATTAATTTGTGATTGACCGCCTCATGGGAGAACTGTACACCTGCTCGGTGCTTTTACCCACCTTTCTGCATGTATTTTATATTATGGTAGTCTTGGATGACAATCCACCACTTGTTGTTTCATTTAATAACACTTTCACTGTGGTTTCGACAAAATCCAAAGAAGGTATTGTGACAGGCTGCTCCCCAGATCCAGTCCGGTGTGCTTCTGCAACCCCTCAATTCCCACTAGTGAACCCCGATTCACTCCGCTTTGCCAGGTGACTACTCACTCCTGAGTCAGTCTACTACAGCCTCTCACAGGCAATTGGTCCCAAGCAATGAGCGTATACCCTTTGGCTACTCAAGGGATGGTCCCCAAGCGAGCACCCCCGGCCTCAGTTACCACACCAGGAGCCACTGTCTACAGAGACTGGGACCCACTCCCAATCACCACACACTCAAATCCATCCTTATAACAAAGAAATGGATCATGCCCAGCTTTCCTCTCTCACACCCTCTGAAGACCACACAACTTTAGATAAAACATCTACTAGTTTATTGATCAGATTAGAATTCTAAGTGAGAATATGAACAGTCAAGACAGAAACATAATACTGAAGTCAGGAAAGACCACAAGGAAATAAAAGGTAAAACACGTACACTAACCTAATGTCTCTACTTAAACTGACCACACAGTCCAAGTTTATGCTCAAGGTGTCCGGCTGCCAGACATCTGTATGGCCAGGCAGGGCCCAGATCTTGCTTAGAGCTGTTTCAAGATGGAGATTCCCAGGCAAAAAAATCCCAAATCCTTCCAAGTGTCTGTCTGTTTCAAAACTCCCTTGTCCCCTCCCTTACTGGGCAGAGGTGACCTTTTTGGTCTGAACCAGGAAATTCAATTAGCATATCTTTGTTGCCTTCTCCAGGTATTTGCTGGCTTTGGTTGCTTACGCGCTGCTGGGAGAGAGCTCTGTCTCTCACCCCCATGAGTTGGCATCAAATCATACAATCGCAGTGCACAAGAGAACAGAAAAATCATATAGATCAGGGGTAGCCAAACCTATGGAACGCAAGAGCCGCACAAGTTGATAATTAAACCTTCAAGAGCTGCACTGAGGCATACAGCCATATGCTTTTACCTATCCCAAAATTAATAAGTTTAAAATTCATTGCACATTTTAATTTTACCATAAAAAGAGGGCAAATATTGATCCTACTAATGTCAGATTCTAATAATTACTTAAGGTTACCATGAAAACCAGGCCTATATAGTAAAAATGTAGCTGTTGCTCAGTGTAGAAGACTGCAGGCTAGTGGCGAGTTTTTGGTTTTTTTTTTAAATCTGGGCAGTAATTGTTCTACACAGTATGTAAAAGCTCTCTCAGGTGCTGATCTATAACTACTGCACAATGTTTCAATTACACAGATTTCACTGTGGAATACAATGCTTTACAGCAGTAAGTGGTACCAAAAATTGAAAGTGATCTACAGCTGACTTTCTTCATTTGAGGATATTTAGTTTCAGGCACTAGTTTCCAGAATTCAGTTGCATATTGGGAGCTTTTGTGCACCTTTAAATCAGAACCCTCTTGCATTTCAAGTTTTAAACTATTTTCTTCTTCATATTTTTGTTTCTTATTATTCAGTGTCATGTTTAGAAAGACTTGTAAAACATGATTTTATTTTAACAATGAGTGAACTGCATAAGGGCCTACGAGAAGATCTAAACATGCCATGCTTCTCCCTGCTGTCCCAACCACGACACAGGTGTCTGCGCTTGCGAAATTAATTTGAGAAATTGATTTGATAATATTCTTCTGCAAGCCACAATTTTCCATTTAAGAGCCGCATGTGACTCATAAGCTGCAGTTTGGCCATGGTATAGATCATGAGCCAGGGTGCACAGATGTGCCTCCCATGACAGGTACCAGTGTGAGATTTCTTAAGGTAGACATACCACTCAACCAAAGGTTTAAGAAACTGAAGTGCCTCTCAAAGTCTGAGAGGATGAAATGTGAAACACACCGTCGGAAGTCTTAAAAGAGCAACACACCAATGCAGAAACTACAGACTCCACACCAGAAAAAGGAAAACAACCTTCCATATGCAGCATTTGAGTCAGATGACGAAAATGAACATCCAACAGTCCACAATGCTTTGAATCATTATCAAGCAGAACCCATCATCAGCATGAAAGCACAGATTTTCAAACAGTGATTGATGGATAAAGGGACATATGAACATGTAGCATATCTGGCATGTAAACACATTGCAACACCAGCTATGACAGTGCCATGCTCCTGTCCTGAGTTGTCCTCAGGTTTCAGGTGATATTGTGAACAAGAAGCAAACTGCATTATTTCCTGTAAATGTAAATGAACTTGTCTGCCTTAGCAACTGGCTGAACAGACAGTAGGAATGAGAGCACTTATATGGCTCTAAAGATTTATTTATTTATATATTTCAAATGCAGGGGGTTTGGTTTTGTGGTTTTGTGTGTCTTTTTTTAATATAATTGTACATTTGTAAGTGTAATTTACATGATGGAGAGATTACACTATGCTATTTGTATGAGGTGAACTGAAATGCTATTTCTTTTATTCCTTTTTTACAGTGCAAATAAGTACAGCCTTGCACGGATACAAATAAGTGGATCCATATCCGACCTGCATCCGCAAGAAATAGTCCGCCGATATCCGTGTTGTATCCGCGGATGTGGATATAATGTGAATATCTGCAGATATCCGCATATTTGCAGGGCTCTAGCTCTGTGCAGATAAAAATATGTGGATCCAATCTGCATCCACAAGAAATGGTCCACGGATATCCGTGTTGTATCTGCGGATGCAGATATCTACGGATTTGCCAGGCTCTACAAATAAGCACACTACACTTTGTATGGTGTAACTGAAATCATTTTTGAAAATGTAGTAAACATCCATAAACACTTGTATAAATTGTATTCTATTAATGATTAATCATGATTACTTTTCTAATTGCTTAACAGCCCTAAATACTGTATTATTATTGCTACTAATATTCCAATAGATGCTAGAGGGCCTAAAAAGAGATTTGAGCTCCATTTGGCTAGGTTCTTTACAACAGAGAGAACCCACCCCTTCTCCAAAGAGCCTTAAAAAGTATATACAAAACTAAACACAATATTTGCAGCTATCCTCCCACTCTAAAATTTCAACAAAGCATTTACTTTGGAGTAAAACACTAAGTATATCTACATTCATGAAGGCTCCATCAGTGGCACAGGATCTATTCTATGGAATCGATTGAGTGGCAGTGGAGATCTGCTCAATCAATCTGGAAGTTGAAGATATTAATCCACCCCCACAAACAGATTAACACTGTACTGATGGGATGGTATTTGAAGCATCTGAGGAAGTGGGATCTTCTCCCATGAAAGCTCATGCAAAAAATAAATCTGTTAGTCTTAAAGTGCCACACAATTCCTTGTTATTTTTTTAACGGTATTTCCTGGCAGTGCAGCTTCACAGGGATGTTGCACCACACAGAAGTTAGGAAATTGACAGGAGATATACGAGCTACCCTACGTATCTTGTGTATCTCCCATAAACTGCCACCAGCATTTCACCAGCAGGGTAGACCAAGTCACCACCCTGATGTTGGAAATTTAAAATAACAGCAGTATGGGTCCAGTTCTATTTGGCATCTTCAGCAACCATTTCAACAATGGCATAGCGAGTACAGTTATAGTTTGCAGATGATACCAAACTGTGTGGGGTTGCAAGAATTTAGAGGATAGGATTTAAATTTCAAAATGATCTGGATAAACTAGAGAAACGCCCTGAAGAAAACAGGATGAATTTCAATAAGGACAAATGGAAAATGCTCAACTTGGGAAGGAACAGTTAGATGCACACACACAGAATGGGAAATGACTGCCAAGTGCGTAGCGCAGAAAGGGGCCTGCGGTGATAAACTACACAAGTCAGCAGTGTCAATGTCGGGCGGGGGGAGCAAACATCATTCTGGGATGTACTAACAGGACTATTGTAAGCAAGACATGAAATGTAATTCTTCCACTGTATTCTATGCTGATAAGCCCTCAGCTGGAGCACTGCATCCAATTCCAGGCACTGAATTTCAAGAAAAATGTGGATGAATTGGGGAAAATCCAGAGAAGGGCATCAAAATGATTAAAATTCTAGAAAACATGACCTGTGAGAGAAGACTGAAAAAAAAAATTGGGATTGTTCAGTCTGGAGAAGAGAAAACTGAATGGGAATATGGTAACGGCTTTTGAGTACATAACAGGTGGTTACAAGGAAGAGGGAGAAAAATTGTTCTCACTAACCTGTGTGGATAGGACAAGAGAAAACAGGCTTAAATTGAATCAAAAGCAGTTTTCAGTTGAACATTAGGAAAAATTTCCTGTCACACTAGGTAAGCACAGGACTTAAGTGCCTCGGGAAGTGGTGTATTCTCCATCACTGGAGCTTTTTAAGATTGAGGTGGACAGATGCCTTCCATGGATAGTCTTACGATGCCTGGTCAGAGAAGAGGACCAGAAGACGTCTCAAGGTCCCTTACAGTCCTACGATTCCATGAGTCTATTTGGGTAACACACAAGAACATCAAGCATCTGACGAAGTGGGATTTTCTCCCATGGAAATTCATGTAATAAATATCCAGAGGGGTAGCTGTGTTAGTTTGTGTACAGCAAAAGCAGCAAGAGTCCTGTGGCAGCTTATAGAGCAGGAGTGGCCAAACTCATGGAACTCAAGAGCCACACAAGTTGATTATTAAATCTTTGAGAGCCGCACTGAGGCACACAACCATATACTTTTACCTACTAAATTGATTTGCTGACGTTCTTCTGCGAGCCACACTTTTTTATTCAAGAGCCACATGTGGCTCCCGAGCTGCAGTTAGTCTGTAACAGGCATGGTCAAACAGATTTCTTCGGGCATAAGTTTTCGTGGGATTCAACCCACTTTGTCAGATGCACAAAAGCTTATGACTGAAGAAATCTATTAGTCTATAACAGGTGTGGCCAATCTGTGGCTCAGAAGCCGCATGTGGCTCTTGAATGAAAAAGCGTGACTCGCAGAAGAACGTCAGCAAATCAAATAAGTAGCTAAAAGTATACAGCTACATGCCTCAGTGCAGCTCTTGAAGGTTTAATAGTCAACTTGGGCGGCTCTTGAGGTCCATAAGTTTGGCCACCCCTGGTCAGGTGCCACAGGTCTCTTGCTGCTCATGCAATAAAAAAGATTTGTTAGTCTTTAAAAGCGCCTCCTTTGTTTAACCAATCTAACCTTACCACCCGAGATGAACACGACACAAAGAGCAAACACACAGCGCCACTGGAGAAAATTCAGTGCCGGTTTTAGCAGCTACCCTTATCAGCGATCCTGAGATGTTTACAACAGCAGGCATATTAAGTAAAGCTGAGCTTTCAAAAGCGATCTGTGCAGCACAGCCAGCTGAAGGAATCGGAAAGCACCACAAGCTGCGTAAACAACCCCAGCAGGCAGAGTCAGCTCGAGGGATTGTGGCGCTCTGAGCCAAATTTTGATTTGGCACCCCCCCCCCCCATCTCATTCATGGAGGTTGAAAACGGTTTTCCAAAGTGCATAAATCTCCAGCGTCTGCCTGCAGAGGGATTTAAAGTGCGCTCTGCCTACAGGACTGAAGCTGCGGGTTGACTAACAGTGCCTGAGCTGCCAGGAAAGAGTTGAAGAGGCGGGAGCCAGCCTGATCTCCAGGGGGGCTAGATGCCCCCAAGAACTGTCACCTGAAGCCGTGTCTGTCTCTTGCCTCACAGCAGAGCCGGCCCTGCCAGCAGCACAACGGCGCGCTCGTGTTTCCTCAACCAGCCTTAGCAGGCCCGTCAAAGGAGCCGCTCCGTGGAGGTTGCGGCCGCCGGGGCAGGGCTCAGGCCGCCAGAGGGACTCGGCCACCGAACCGCTCCCTCAAACGCCGGCCGCCGGAGGGAAAGCTGCGCGCCCCGCAAGGCCCCTCACAGGGAAACTTTCCGGCGGTGACTGACGGCGCGGCCCGGCGGGGGGGCGGACCCGAAAGCTCAGCGCTGGGGGCAGGGCGAAGGGGGCGAGAGACCTGGCCCGGCCCGGCAGCCCCGCCAGGGGAAGGGGCTCGGCTGTCACTGCCGCCTCCTTCCCGCGCGCGGGGCCCGCTCGGCGCGCGCATTCGCCCCGACAGTTGGGGGGGCAACGCCCGCCTCCCCTCCCCCCGCTCACCTAAGTAGTGTCTCCGCAGCAGACCCGGCTCCTCCAAACCCAGGCTCCGCTTCCGCACGTCCCACAGCAGGTGAGGGCAGCACCCCCGGGACATGGCACCGCGGGCAGGGAAAGGGGGGGCTCAGACGCCCCCCGCGCTCACCATGGAGACGCGCCCACCCGCGCGGTACTCCCGCGCGCACCCGCGGCCGAACGAGCGACAGCGGAGGCAGCCCCACTCTCCGCCCCCCATCTCGCTCCGCCCCCGTCCCGTTCTCAGCGCGCTGCGCTCACACCTCTCGCGAGAACGCGACCGCCCCGCCTCCTCAGCCGCTGGGTAACCTGCAGAGTGCGGCGGCGCCAGGCCAGTGAAGTCAGCCGGCGGCCATCTTGGATTTGGGCCCCCACCGTTCCAGCGTCTTGCATCGGCCTCTGCCCTCTTCGACGCGGCGGCGAAGCGCTCAGGCGGCCATGCTTGTTTTGGGTACGCGGGGACGGGATGAGAAGTCAACGTTCCCGACTCTCGCCTGTATCAAAGATGGCGGAAATGCCTTCCCCCAACCGACGCTGCGTCCGACGGTTCCACGCAGGGCGCGGCGCGAGGGCGTGGGTCCTCTCCGCCATTGGCGTGCGGCGAGCGGCTCGGCCCCGCCCCTCGCCTGCCAGCGGCCCAATCAGCGTGCGGGAAAGCCGGCTCCTCCTCGCGGCGAAGCGGTCGGACGGAGCGAGCCGGGCGCCGCAGGCAGAAGGACGGCGGGTCGCGCGGGGTCGCTGGAGCGGCCGTTGTCATTGGGGCGCTAGAGCGGGTCGGGGCCCTGCCGTTTCTCTCAGCGAGATGGCGGCCGCCGCCGTGGCGAGCTTCCGCGCCTCCTACCACCGCCTCCTCGACCGGATCGAGCTCAAGCTGCCGCCGCGGCTGCGGCCCTTCTACAACCACCCCGCAGGTACCGGCCGCGCCCCGCCGACAGGAGGCCTCCTGGGTGGGGCAGCGGCCCCGGGTGCGGGGCGCTGGAAACGGAGCCGGGCCGGGGCTCGCTGTGACCTTGGGCCGCTCACTTTGCTTCTGCGCCCCGGCTTCCCCCGGCCCCGGTAGGAGGGTGATGCAGGCCCCCGTCCTCTCCTTCCTGCCTAGGGTTACCAGATGTCAGGCAAGAGGAGGCCATGACTTCCTTTTTCCCTTCACGTCCTCCGTCGGGCAGGCACTTTAAAATACATAATTGTGTCTGGCTTTTTCCTTATAGAGGTTAAAGGATGCTGAAACGCCCCAGCATACCCTATTTTTAGGGGAAAGCGTTCCAGGGCCCCCTAAAAACAGAAGAATATTCCATTAATACTACATTTTTTCCATGTGTCCGCCAATGCTCTCCTTTTCATACTTCCCTGTCCTCCTTTCCAGGCTTTGGTATCTGGTAGCGCTACTCCAGGCAGATGTTGGGTTTCCAACTCGCCGGCGAGTTCAGGAGAATGTTAGATGTCGAAGGGAATTGCTCGTCTCCAGGACAGGGCAGCTTGTACAGGGCTGTAAAGGCTTGAGATGAAGCCTCTTCACTAACGAGGTTTGATTGTGCAATGAGCATCTTGGAGATGGTCAAAATCAAGACCCCCTCAGGTGCCTGCCAGTTTTCGGGGAGTGGTACGAGATCCTCTCTGGGAAAATCCTCCCCAGAAAAATTCTTTAAATATGTGTCTATCTTTCAAGCAAGGTTTCCTGTAACCAGAGCAGCGAGAGAAAAGCAGATGATTCCTTGTAGGCATCTTGAGATATAGATCTGGTGTGCTAAGTGGGGTGCTTGGTAGGATGTAATGCTTGGATGTAATGGACCACTGTAGAATAACTGAGAGATCCTTCTGCATCTTACTGCTTTTCTGATCTTAAAATGCACTTTGCAGTCTCACTGATCGGTACTATTCACTTTTGCAAAAAGCCAGTGGATTTTAAGAAGTCTTTTTTTTGAGGCAGGGAACCTGTCGTACACCCTGTTGTACACTAGCATGTCACAAATATCTCAAACACAAAAGGAGTCTTGTGGTTTTGCTGACCTAGACTAACAAGGCTGGTTACCCCTTTGGAACAAATATGCCACTGCAGGATTGTTGCAATAGTACTATCATGGTTAGCATCAAAGTGACAGTAAGAGGTTTCTTTCTTTAACAGTTTGTCTGGACTTCTGTAGTTTGTAAACTGTTACTTGAGCCAGTTAAGAGGATTATTTTAAAATGATATTGTTGCTTTAACACAAATTAATACATTTATTTTACTCATAAGTGTGTCTTCTAAAAAAAATCTGAAATGAATGTTCTTCCCTTTTTAAAAAAAAAAAGAAAAGAAAAATAGACTCTTCATTAACTGCAGTGGGATTTCTAGCTATTTGTAACATGTAAAAGTATTAAGTCCATTGTTACTGCCACTTTACAAATAGTGTGAATTTAGGGAGCAATTGCATTGGCTGGTTCTAACCCATCAATGGAGATGATGCTGACACAGGTCTGAACTTGTTAACCATAATCTTTTTCAGATCAGTATGACTGAGAAAAGGGAAAAGAAATAGTAAGGATCTCCTATCTTTAAATATAATCCCTTTTAAAACAAACAGCTGCTTATCTTCATTTTCTTATCTGAAATGGGCCACTTCAGCTCAAGCTGGCTTCCCCTATGTACAGACTCTAAAGCTAATGCTCTGTAATTGAAGTAGCTCTAAAATGAAAGGCGACACCAACAACATTTTTATTTAAATTAAAAAAAAAAAAAAAACCTACCTTCACTTGCTGCTTTTTTAAAATTTCAGCATGTTGTTAGTGGCAGGGGAGACAGGGCCACAAATGCTGTTCAATTGTTTTGTAGATTTTGCCATTTGTGCAATACAAAGTGACACTTTTTTCAGCTAGCAAAACAAACAAGTGAACTTGTCTCTTCATGAGTGATGTATGCCAGTGTTTCCCAACCAGTGCACCATCAAGTCTGAGCAGGCGTGCCACAAAACTTTTTGAAAAACTACTCAAAGAGCTCTGGGTTGGCTCGTGAATATTCATGAGTTCATTCGGAAACTATATCATGGTGTGCCTCAAATTAAATAAAGTTAGCAAGGTGTGCCATGGCAGAGAAAATGTTGGGAACCACTGATGTATGCCACTGAAACTGGAATTGTGTATCTCGGTAATAGCTTGCATTTCCTCAGGATTTTAGCTCTGAGCTAACAAATGTCTACAATTAATTGGTGGTAATTGTCCTGTTTCATGGACTTTTGGGGTGGAGATAGAGGAGAAAGGTTTTGAGAGGGGAATTCAAGAAGATAAGTGGATCATGTGTCTTCATGACCTTAAGAGGAGACATGGTTATCTGCCATTTATTTGACAAATTCAGTCCACATGTCAAGGCACAGAAGTCTTTAGAAGTGCTGTGTTTGTATTTAAGGGCAGAAGTTGGCCAAAGGTTCAAAATGACTATAGTTAAGAATTCTGTTTTTAACAAGCATGAAAACATGCATTTCTGTTTTCCTCAGCGTCTTCCTTTTTGTTATCAGCTTAGAGAAAAATCGAAAAGTGAGTGGCTCCAACACAAGTGGTTCTTCCATATTAAAATCTGATATGTGAATAGATTCCATGAGGTCTTCCATGGACTGTCGTTTCCATAGTTCTTCTTTGAGATAATACATATTCTTGACTTTCTAACTACTAAGAACGTGTTCTTGGGAACATCATGATTATGCAGTAAGGGAATTTAGTTTTCAGTCACTTGGCTATTTTTCTACAGCAGAAGTCTTCTCTTGGAATGAAATGTTGCCTAATTTTAATCAAAATTGATTCAGATGGACTAGATGAACTTACTGCAAACTATTCTCACCAAATTGATCAAAGATGTCCAACACTTTTCTGTTACACTAAGCTGACCAAAAATGGGGCAGTTGCAGCTGCTAATCTTCAATATAAGGAGATGGTCTAACAGTTCTGGGCATTTTCATTTAAACTGCAATACAAATATTAAAGTTCAGAGGCTGCATTATTCTGCTTTGTGAATTTGGCCTGGGAATTAAACTTTGGCCATTCCTGCTCAGTGCTTTGCACATGTGTTTTGAACTTTGAATTCCAAATTGTTATAGTGATCCTGCTTCTAGAAGAAGGATGTCCTCGTCAAACAGACAATTGCAATAACACGTATTGGCAGCTTCGGCAAAAGGTCGATGGGTATGGAAACTTAAAATTCTTACTTTTGCTCCTTCTCTACCTTCACTATCAATCAGGGGCGTCAGGACCCAGGGCCCACTTCCCCCATCTGACGGCCCCGATCCTGCTCCAGGGCCCAATCCAGCTGCTGCCGCTTGCTGGCAGCAGCAGGGTCCCAGTCTGGCTTTGAGCCTCCTGCAAGATGCTCAGAGCCAGAGACAGTCCCTAACACTTTTCAGAAGTGGCAGGAGCCATGTCCAAGCGGCAGCTGGTTGGAGACGGCTCTTGCTGCTTGTGAGAAGCCGCAGGAACCATCTCCCTCTTTGAGCCTCTTCAGGAGCTGTCTTCAAGCCTCTGCCACTTGCCAGAAGTGGCCAGGAGCTGGATCGGGCCCCTTCCAGCTGTGCTGTTGGCCAGAGATCCAGGGCCTGTGCCCTGCTGGCCCCAGCACAGGGACGCCCCTGCTGTCAGTAGAGGATTTCAATCTCTCAGGCTACTGGGCACACTTGCCTAGAAAAAAGTCATGTGGAAATATATTTGTTTGTCCTAAAACGAAAGCGTGTAATGTTTGGTTATCTGTCCTTGGTGAGGCCTAGTTTGATGTCCTAATTTGATAAGTGACTCTTTACCTACATTTTCAATCACTTGGGTCTGACTAAGAGAAATCCCTTTACTTTGGTTTGTAAAACGCTTTGGGTGAAATACTAAAACATTTTACATCTGAATAACGTTTTTCAAACTAATTAAGGTTGGTAGAGGACAATGAAAGACTCTGACAGATGAGAGGTGCCAAGACAACTCCCCCACTTCTGATTGGTTGTCATGTGGTGGAAAAACTAGTTTTAGCAGCAGAGAGATGTGACTTGGCTTGTGTTCTAATTCCTGTCCCATGTGTTCACTGTCTAAAGCTTCAGAATACAGCAGTGGTTTCATGAATGAAGCAAAAGGTACATTTCTTAGTGTGACATAACACGCTTCGTCTTCGGTATACTGTGTTCCTTGTTAAGAGTAGGAAGCATCTCAATATACGATCTTGTATTTTTATGACCCAAATTTATCCCTGGTGTAATAATAGTTACACTAGGGATTAATTCAGTCCAAAAGTGTAGATGTATAATACGCTCCTACCTTCACTGAACAAAGATAAGACTGTATTATCTATTTATTTTTATTAGGGGGCCCATATGAAGAAGATAATCAAATGCATGTGGAGGCTATCCATTAATCAATACACAGAGCTTGGGTCACATTCTTAAGTTACTTTTCTTCTAATGTAAGGGAAGAATTCTCAAGGGTTTTGTCAAAATACTTTTTTTCAAGTGTTAGTTTTATAATTCTCATCAGTCTTCTGTGCAACTTGTTAATGATGGACCATACTGTTTGCCTCAGAGACACTGAAGTATTTTTAGGGAAAAATACACAGAATAACTAGACGTTTGCATACATAATGCTTGAAAGTTACCGGAACTATCATAAATACGAAACGTAATATGGACAAGCATTTGTCCTGACTGCTGGATTAAAACATCAACCATTCCAGCATAAATGAATGTAAAAATAACATTTGTGAAACCCCACCATAATCTGGAGGAAGTAAGCACTGAAATGCATTGCCTGGTAGGATGCCACAGATGTTCAGGCAAATTTGAGGAAGAAAGGATTTGACTTGGGGGTCACTGGTGAAAATTACTGCTCCTGGGGAAATTCCGTGCAATTACATAATTCAGAATTTGCTCTGAAATAATGTTCTGTGCAGAATGTCACTTTTCCCTGCAGAATTAGTGTTGCAAAGCTGCTGGCCACCACTAAGAACTGCTGCACACAGTGGAGCCCAGCTCACAAATACAGGACACTGGTGTGGAGAAGGGAAGGGGGAGCTAGGGGGTTTGGGGGAGCTGCAGTTCCCAGCACATCCTGAAGGAAAGGGCAACATGCAAAAAAAAAAAAAAATTCCATATAAACCCAGGACCCAGAATCAGATTCTTTCTTTCTCTGGAGCCTTGAGTGGTAAGGGGTGAAGGTGACTGGGATGGGGGGGCTGCCCCATAGCAGGGGGATAAAGGATTTTTGGCTGTCTGGGTTTGGCGTGCCCTGCAGCTGAGGAGCAGGAGGTGCGTTGTGCAGGTATCTGAGAAGAGAGGGGCAGAGCTTTCCCTCAGGATATGCCCAGATGGGACACATGACGCGCGCACACACAGACTGAGGCACCCAACACTAGCATAATAGAAACAGGATAATGAGTTGTCCTAGAGGTGTCTTTAACTATACTCCTGGGGGATTTTTTTTTGTCTATTTTTAGGCACGCTCCTGCTGCTTCATACAGCTGACATAAATGTAGAGCAACAACTATAATTTTACATAATTGCTGACATGTTTTGGAATAAATTACCAAAATAATAGAAACTGGTATGATTATTTCATTGTTTGGACATACAGACTATGCAGAATTCTAAACTTTTTGGTGCAGCATTTCCTCAGGAGTAGATCATGATGAGCGTTTACACGAGTCTCCAGTTGCTGTTGCAGAAGGAGGCAGGTCTGTGGCCTCCCCTTCAGACAGATCACCTGTTTCTTAGTACTTTTTAAATACTGAAAACTTGAAATGCAGTCAGTGAATAATGAGGAAGTGCATCACCTCAACTCAATATGCAGCTCCAGTTCTAAAATAAATAAGAGTCGTGTCCTCTGGAGCAAGAAACTATCCACGTAACCTCTCTGGGAAGATTCTAAGGCATAGCTGGAAGAAGTAGATCAGCCTTCATACTTGTCTGCCATTAGTGCTGTAAACATAAAACTGTCTAGATACAGATGGATGGAAAGGAAAAGCTTAAACAGGAATAAGGGTATGGGTAAGTTTAGCAAGTCCTAACGCATGTTTAAACCTGATTTACTAGAGAAACTTCCTGGTGTGGATAAGAGACCAGGCAAGGAAGATTTATATGCAATATAATATTTGAGGATTGTCACTCTGAAGCCTAATATGTCTGAGTCAGTGTGGTGTGACAGAAACAGCGTGGTTGAGAGCTCTTTTATGCAGAATATCACCTGGTTCAATCATCAGCAGGCCCTGTAAGAGCCAGATGTAATGTTAGAGTCTGAAGGTTTTGTGGCAGTTGGAATGTGATCATTGATCAGAGAAGGTGGGAGCAGCAGCTGCTGGAGGTAACAAAGATGAGTGTTCTTCCAGCCTGGAAGGTAGGGGGTGAAACTCTGTGCCTACACTTTTGGGAACTTGTACAAACAGCATCATTGCTACAGCAGTGGTTCCCAACCTTTTCTCTGCCATGGCACACCTTGATACCTTTAATTATTCTGAGGCACACCACCGTATGGTTGCCAAATGAACTCATGAATATTCATGAGCCTATCCAGAACTCTCTAAATAGTTTTTCAAACAATTCCATGGCACTCCTGCTCAGGCTTGATGGCACACGTGTGCATCATGGCACACTGGTTGGGAAACACTGCACTATGGCACACTGCATGGAAACAAGAATTTTTACATGTGTTGCTTTGTGAACTGTGACTATGCAACAGCATGGAATTTCAGCTCCTAATCTCTTATAATGAGATGCTGGATCTTCCTTCAGTCTATTTACTGTATTCAGGAGGCTCTGCTCTCTAAAGAGCACTTAGTACAATGTGCTGGTACTTTATTCTTGGTATAGACATGAATGGTCTTGATTGTTCAGTAGCTGAGTGTCACAAGCTTTATAATGTAGAAATCAAAATCTATGTAAAGTGCAAGTTCCCAGTGCTTATTGTAAAACTGGGTCTGCAAATCCAGTAGCGTAGTGCAAAGGCGAGGTTAGAGTTTGCATTGTTAGGCTGTTCTAATAAATGTCAAGTTGCAAAGCCTTAATACAGTATAAGAATGAGTCCATTTTAGTTTTCATGTTTACCAAGTAATCATCTCCTAATGAGGCTTGATTTACCAATGTCTGTATAATACACTGCTGCTATTCTGTATAAGGAAGCATTTTTTTCCCCACAGTGTAGCTGACTAAAAATCTTACTTAGGGCACAAATCTTGAATGCAGGGGAGTGCATAATATTGTTCTTTATATTCTACTGCATGCAGTCATTAACTTATAATATTTATTCTTGATGTAAGTGTGGCTGCATGGCATTCCAAGAGCTACTGTTTAAGCAACCAATACCGACTCATACCGCTGTCCCTGTTGTGTTATGAGCTACTGACTCATACCCTTTGTGCTTGCCTGGTGTATGAGGATATACAGTATTCATCATAAACGGTGCCCAGGAACTTGTTAATGATGTATTTGCAGCTGAAGTTTCCTTGCTGATCCAAACACTAGGTCAGATCACAAAATTCTTGGGTTTCTGTTATTAGAAATGTGTGAGAACAGCAGCCACCTTCTGGGGGAGGAGGGTTAATGAACCTGACATCTAGAGCAGGCCTCAGCTAATCTGTTTGTGGTTGCCATGGTGATTAATTTTAGTAGCCTTCTGCCTAGCTCCACAGCAGAAATATAATGGAGGAACATCCTCTGGTGATCAAAAGTAAAATTGCTGGTGCTTAGCTGTGAGCCAGTTTTGTCCAACCCTGCCCTAGAGTAGGAGTATCAGACATGCAGCCCGTGAGTTTGTTTTGTGGCCCACGCACTATAAATGACACCATTCCGAGTGCCCCCAATCCCCCGAGCACCCGCAGCCCCTGGAGTGCTGCTGACTATACTGTACCTGCACAGTTCTCCCAAGTGCCAAACACTAGTCCACTGCACCCTCAAAGCTGGGGTGAAGGGTAATGAAACTCATCTGTAAAAGCTAGCCAGTTTCCAGTATTAAGTAGGTATGGAAAGTAAGTAAAAACCACACCACCGTGCAGCCCTGTTAATGTTATATATATATTTTTACAGTGCGGCTGACCAAGTGAATAATTCTGTTTTAAACGGCCCTTCTGACCAGATAACTTTGGCACACTTGCTCTAAAAGATTCTTGCCTGCTCTTTAAAATGAGTGGTAGTGATGTGCATTGATGGATGCACTCATAATGTCCCATGGCAACTGTAAAAATTAAAAACTGCAGTACAACTGATAAGTGAACACAACCAGAATTTTAGATTGTTCAATGCAGTAGGCAAGTACTTCTTAATGTGACATTCTGACAATGTGTTTTAACAAATATTGCGGATTGCAGGTACAGATTTTGTATCTGCACAGGGCTCTGTTTCCAGTCCAAAAACACAAGTGTGTGAATTCACACAAAACAAATTGAATGGGATATGGGCTTTAATTAAACAAAACTGCAATATGGTCCCGATATAACTTTGATCACCTCCCAAGTACTACTCAATTTGCATTACATTTTACATGCTTGTTTAAAAGTCCTGAGAACTTTGTATCCTTATTAAAGTGGAATCTTGCTAGCCTGTCCCAAAAACTGAGACCATAGTAGATAGTTTAGTTGTTGACAAGTGGAATTAAAACAAACATTTCTTCAGTCTAGTTATTTAACTCATTTTTGTCAGGCCTCAGAGAGTTTTGATTGAGATGCATTTAGTTCTGCTGACAGTGATGCTGATACAATAACCGAGATCTTTCTGTAGAAGAATAACAAATCAACTTAATTCCAACAGCTATTTTAAAACCAGTGAATGTTGTCTTGCCTATATAGCTCCACAGGCACCAGAAACATGCCCATCCAGGTAGTATTATTTCCCAGAACAAAGCAGCAAATTACATGTCTTTTTGAAGCTCAGTGTCTCCAACAGTACTGGACATCTAGGCTGCTCTCCTCCACATTATAGCCCCCAGAAGCAGATCAGCATTTTGGCACCACGTGCTCTTATCATGCTTGCTCATGTCACCAGATTCCCTTCCTCCAAGGCAGTTGGTAGTTCTTTTGGTCTTGCCCTGTTCCTTATTTATTTTCCCCATTCAGTTTTGACATTAGGGAGGATTTTTTATTTTCAGTTTATTCCTCCCTGGATTGGCTCATGCTCCAGTAATTTAATCCACCCTGTACCTCCATTGTAGTGCTTCCCTGCTGGCTCCTCTACCTCTACATAGCCAAGGCAGACCAGCCAAGAAAGTACCAGCTCAAAGCCAGGTAGGAGCAATGCTGGCCCAGGAAAAGACTTGGGGCTCGGGCCCTGGCAGCCCACCCCCTCCAGTCCTGAATCAAGTCCCAGGCCCGATCCTGCCTGGGGAGGGGCCCAGATCAGGCTCCAGCAGCAGGCAGCCCGACCACAGACTGTTGGCCAAGGACGAGGCAAGGGAAGATAGCCGCCCGCTATGGGCAGGCCGGCAGTGGACCCAGGGCACTGGCACTGGGACTTGGGGCTCGAGCCCCCTATGTCCAGTGCCAGCGACACCGCTGAAGCCAGCTAATGCTTTATTTGTGAGGTCCCCTTCCTGTCAAAGCAGCCATGATTCCAATGAGGGAAGAAATGGACCAGTTCCCCAGTACAGAATTAGGTGAAGTTCCAAGAATGAGGAGAACCCCAGCCGGTCAACTGGAGGAAGAGTAGGTACTAATGGATGCCTGGAGAACAAAAAAGGGAGGGTTGTGGGATTACAAATCTTCTGCAGTCTTATAGGGGCTCTCTGAGGAAAGCCTACCTTTCTCTCAATTTGCTTACTAGGTCTCTAACATCTTCCTTCTTGCCCAGGGAAAAGGAGACCCCCCCCCTCCAGGGATTCAGCAATGATGCACTTCCGCACATCTAGTAGTTGCATACCTCCGTACCCACATCAGACCATGGCACCTCAGCCCCTGAGGTTTTTATGAAGATGTTGAGAGTGATCATATCCAGGCTGTGGTTGCAAGGAACCTGCCTATATCTTTATGAATGACATCCTGATCAGAGCTGCATTGCAGTCAGCAATGCAAAAAGCCATGGTAGATGCTGAATTGTCTACAGGAACATAGCTTCAGCAATGTCCAGAAAAGTTCCTGATTCTTTTCACTAGAATAGTGGAAATGGGCACCTCACTGGTAAAGATGCAGGATTCTGTCACCTTGCTTTCGAGTTTCAGGAAGCCTGCCACTGTGCTGTCTTCAGCTGCTGGGCCTTCTGATCTCTTGGAAAGGGATGCTCCATCACAGTAATCATGCATCAGATGCCATCAAACCTTTACTCTAACAGTATGAGGAAGCTTCCTGGAATGCATTTAAAAAGAAAAAAAAAAGGTAGGTTCCAACTCAGGTGATCAACTGCCTGCAGTAGGGGTCTGCTCACAACACTGACTCAAAAGGCATGTCTGTCTGCCTTTGAGATCCTCTAGCTCTCACAGCTGATGCCAGCCTGGAGAGCTGGGAAGCACGTTTGGATCCAAAGAGTTCAAGGCCTTGAGCCCAGTGGACAGGGCATGCAGCACAAACCTCCTGGACCTGAGTGTGGGCAAGCAGACATTCCAGTCTGCTCTCCAGGTGCCCAGTGACCATGTTGTCAGGCAACATGACTGCAGATGCATATTTAAATAACCAAGGAAAAATAAATTCTAGAGCTATATGTGGAAGCAATGGAAATGAGGACAGAGAGTGATTACTCTAAATTTCGAGTTCCAAAGAGGCAGCTGTGTTAGTCTAGTTCAACAAAAAAAGCAAGGAGTCCTGTGGCACTTAAAGACTAATAGGTT
Organism: Podocnemis expansa; assembly: GCA_007922195.1. Taxonomy (NCBI): domain Eukaryota; kingdom Metazoa; phylum Chordata; order Testudines; family Podocnemididae; genus Podocnemis; species Podocnemis expansa. The sequence continues at coordinate 12,631,534 of ML682018.1, read as the reverse complement.
TATTTATCGCATGAACTTTCATGGGAGATAATCCTATTTCATCGCATGCTTTGATGATGGGGGAACTCACAGAATGGGATGAAAATAAATGCAAGGGAATGTAAGACATGGGATCAGGTCATACAGAAACAGCAAATCAGAGCAGTTAAGATTCAAACACTGGGAAGCAGCACATAGGGGAGGGTGATGTCAAATTGCCTGTTGTAATGGGAAAAGATGAAAGTGGATCAGAACTGAAAAATGGACTGGCTCAGCAGAGGTAGGGTCAACAACTCCTAGTGGTGCCTGAATCAGGATTTTGATCTCATCACTCAGACCCATTCGCAAATTAAACAAGTGCAAAGAGGCCAAAGTTCTTCACCAGGAAGATGGACTTCTTATCACAAAATTGGTCAACAGGCCTCTTCTGTATTTTTCTACTACTGTAGGAGGTAGTATAGAAAATATAACAAGAACAGGCTATATATATCCCCATTTTAGCCAAAGAGACCTTAGTTTTCCAACCTGATAGAGTTCAAACTGGAGTCTCCATTCCAGCTTTCATGGAGACAGAATATTCTGTCACAAGATTGTTTTCTTCATCCAGACTAAAACTGGTTTCAAACCGCCTGGCCTTTGAGCAGGAAGCACTAAAAACTCTGGATCTGTCCTCCAGAGTCATTGATGTTGCTTTCATCTAAGAGAGTAAAGGCATTAACTTACTAGTGTTTCTGGTCCAAATTCAACTACTGGTGCCAGAAGCAAAAGGCAAATCCAGGAGTCCCAACTATTTTGAATTTTCTTCAAAAAAAAAAAAATCATAGCTAGCTCAGCTCCACTGTGTCAGGTCTGCTTTTAGTAGCGTGGATCCTTGGGCTCACTAGCAGACAGCCCCCAGGTAGTCAGACTCTTTCAAGCAGTCCAGCTAAACAGCCTAGCAGTCAGCCTGCCCTTTCTGAAATGGAACCAACCTCTGAGGGCCTTGGCCTCAGTGTTAGCATTTTACTTATGCATTAAGATTTTATTTCTTAATAGCTGTCTTGTTTGCCAGGCAAGTTTCAAAGCTGATAGTGTTATACATACAGGAGACTTGCAGCAAGTTACATGAGGTGAGGGGAGTGCTCAGGACTCCAGAATTCATTCTAAAGGTAAATTCCTCCTTCCACTTTTCCCAAGAGTGTATGCTTCCTTATCTAGCCAAAAACTCCACATCAGATAAAAAGATGTGGCACACCTTAGATGTCATGGGTGTTGAAAATCTGCCTCAACCTTACAGAGTCTATAAGAAAGATCGGAGAGACTTCCTTCCTGCACCCAAAATGCCAGATTTAGAACTTCCAAGTCTTCTCTACTGCTAGGTAAATTAGACTGTATTGCGGAAACATATAAGGCATTCTAGGTTGCTATTCGAGAGGGGCTTAAGGTGCATTCTGTGAGATCCTTACCAACTTCAGTAGTGTAATGAGCAAGTGCATTCCCTTTGGAAATTTGCAAAGTGGCCACTTGGTCTACAGCTAACACCTTCATGGAGCCCCATAAGGTGGATTTTACCATCTTCAGGAATGTGCTGCAAGTGATAGCCCAGAAATAATGTAGCCTTTTGACCAAAATGACAAGAAAAGGAGGTACTACTTTCTTTCTTCCCAAATTTTTTTTCCATAACCCACTCTACATCTCTTCATTGCTTATTACGTCACAGCTATCTAGAGATGTGGGAGATGCTGGATTGCAGAATGGAAAACTTCTTACCACTCATTTTCTTTATGCTAACAGCATTGCCCTCAATTCTATCCACTCTAATTGTTCATGAGCCAAAGGTCAGATGTTGAGTGAATTCTTTACCATTTAACCATCTTTTTTGGTATAATGTACTTAGTTATTTTATTAATTCTGAAACATTTGTTAATGTTTCGCATGTTTTATAGCTCTGCAATAAACTGCACAGCAAATAAGAGCAGATGGCATAGAGCCAGACTTCAGGGCACCAAACCACTTATCCACCTCCTTGACATGCAGAGTTGATGGGAAAAGCCCAAACTGCTAGAATTTAGCAGAAAAGAAATTGTCAGGAAGAGGGCTCTTCTGATCTGCAAAGTGATCTCTGTCCTACAAGCAGTACGGGTCTGGGAGCATGTTCAAGAAATATATATATTTTTGGTACTTTAAGCAGTTACTGTTGCTAAATCTTTTATAGGGCTTGAACTACTTCAAAGCTATGTGGCAGCTGATCTTATAACCTTAAGACTAACTCTCATAGTGTGATATACACCTGTGCTTTTACTTTCAGTGGAAATAGCTGCTGCCAACAGTGACAGTTAAAAACCGTCCTAAATGTTTTAAACGATATGCTTAAAATAAGGTACCCAAGCTTTTCATAGGGTCTATAGTCAATGGAAACTCAGACTTAAAAAGCAGGCTGTAACTTAGGTACCCAACTTCTGGGAATTGGACTTCAAAGTTATTTGACCCTTTTAAAATATAGTATATATTGGAGACATGTAGGCATTCCCTATCTTCCATCTATCTGCTTTCAGAATGTTGCACTCAGTCAATGAGAATGTAAGCTCTTCATGAACTAAGCACTTCTAAAAAAATTTATCCATGCTTTGGATCAGACATACCTAAGGTCCTGGCTAGTTATCATCATTCAAGCTTGTTGGGGATATTTTGCACAAAGGTGGAGTTGGTAGCCCTTCTGGGCAAATTCCAGTAAGGATAATTAATCCAGCCCCCTGAATTGCACTTTTTATTTATATAGGGTGATGCAGCAGTTCTGTTGTCTCATATAGGAGATGACTAGTGTGATTTCCAAGTACACTCCCATTAGCAAAATACTTTGGAATTTCTGGAGATAAGACATTGTGCTGTGACAGATATGTAGAACTAAATGTATGGTGGCATGGATTGCCCTAAGAGCCCATCTTCAAGTGATATAGCTTTCTATATTTTCACCTGCGGAGTGTGGGAATTCTTTTGTTAGCCATGGCTTCATCATTCACGCTGCAGCTGTTTGCTTACTTGTCGTTGTAATAACCTAGAAAATAAAACAATAGATGCTACTGTTAAGACAATCAAAGAAGGGTTGTGGGCTAACAGAAAAAGCATTAGTGTGAAGTGGGCAAGTTCTGACTATTGTGCAGGAGACAGCACTGCTCCCTTCACTGTAGGATTCACAAAAATGGTTTAGAAAATAAACTTTGGTACCATAACACACACAGTATTATCCGTGTGTGCATTTTATTACATCTTAACTTAAATTGTTCTTTGTTTTTTTATCCTCAGGTCCCAAAACTGTGTTTTTCTGGGCACCTGTTATGAAATGGGTAAGTATAAGAAGTCTCTCTGCTGATATTAACGCTTCTGCAGTTTATGGAACGATTTTCACTCATGCAGTAGGAAAATGGCCAGTTCCCAACTTGCCCCAAGACCAGTCAGGCCATTGGAGGATTGCTGTTAAGGTCCTAAATATGTTTTTAAAAGGTGGTAATGGTCAGAATGTCTACACCACTATCTAATGAAAGAGGACATTATGTGGCAACAATTTGATTCTGCCATTAGAGCATTTCCTCTGCTTTGAAATGACCACTGTCAGGCCCAGTGCAAAATACCTCTTCAAAAAGATATTCCACCCTTGTTGAAGTGACATAACAACCCAGCAGTGCTTCTTGGAAGTTAGTTGCTAAAACCAGTTAGTTCATATGACAGTCTAAAATGGGGAAGAGGGGCAAGGTGAGTTTGAACAGATATACTACAACCAGTACCACCGGTTCACACTCACAACTGTAGTGAACGTAAGACAACGTTGCGTTTGAGACTTCCAGTTTATTCACACCTGGATGTATTTCTACTTCACCAATAGCTTTGTTTGAATATATTACAGTATGACCTTAACTGCTATAAAAGAGAACCCTAACTAGGTAACAAGTGAAAGTTGTTTACCATTCCAGTGAATAGAAATGCCTTGCTTTCAATGCAGTTTAGCTTGCCTATAACAGTCCTGTTCTAGACTCAAACCACTAAATGACAGAAATCAGGTTTACATTCAGGACTGTTCACTCTAGGATGTTAATCCATGTCAGCCTTTTAGTCTATTGTTGGCATTGGCTCTGTGTCAAAAATGAGCTAACTAGTATTTGTAGAAAGGTATTTTTTGAAAATATTTACCAGCTTTCAAGCACCTCATGTCCAACACTCAGATAACTCTTGCTTCAGCTTTGATTCCTTCCCCCTCTCCCCTCCACCACAGACCTTTGCTTGTTACATGCTTAGCAGTTTAGCAAATGCAAAAGTTCATGTAGGCCTGGACAATAATGACATATCTGGCTTCCTGGGCCTTCACAACATTGCTCTCAGGCTGATATTAGAATTGTACGTAGCCTTCCAACAACATAACTGCTATAAAATGGCTGCTTCCCTCTGTGGCAGAGAAGCTTGCAGTATTAATTTATATTAACTAGATGTGTTTAAAGCTAGTCTTATCAATAAATTCTGCATGCCTCTCATAACATGTTTAGCAACATAAACCACATGCATGATGAACACAACACAAGGTTTCTGGCTTCAAAAATACACGAGCTTCTATTACTGGAGACAAAGGAGTCCTTAAAGTAATATAAACGGCTTTGTCATCCTTTAGTTTAGTGCAGGCATGGCAAAACTGAGACTCGGGAGCCACATGTGGCTCTTGAATGAAAAATTGTGGCTTCTGGAATAACATCAGCAAATCAGTTTAGGAAAGCAGCCCCAGCCTAGGAGTTCAGGAATGGGTCGGGATGGTGGGGAGAAGTGCGGCATGGTCAGGATTTTAAAAAACTCGCCACTAGCCTGCAGTCTTCTACATTGAGCAGCAGCTAAGGTTTTACTATATAGGCCTAATTTTCATGCTAACCTTAAGTATTAGAATCTAACATTAGTAGGATCAATATTTGCCCTCTTTTTATGGTAAAATTAAAGTGTGCAATGAATTTTAAACTTTGTAGGTAAAAGTATATGGCTATATGCCTCAGTGCGGCTCTTGAAGGTTTAATAATCAACTTCTGTGGCTCTTGAGTTCCATAAGTTTGGCCACCCCGGTTTAGTGGCTAGAAGTCCACAGTTGGACACTAAACAAGCCTGATGTTGTCCAGCAGAGGGCAGTGATACCATGCAGGCAAAATAGTGTGATGCTGGATAACATTTATCATCTTAGATAGTTTTAATAATAAATGACCCAGTAATGTTTGTTTCTCTCTTCTTGAAGATTTGAGTCTAGCTGTTTTCTAAATAATTCTTTAGTGCAAGTGACCTAGTCCACTTTAAAAAAAAGTACATCTTCAAAAATCAGGTTTATATTTAGACAAAGTCCTGTATGATGTGGAAACCAATTTCTATCTCTGTTTGAAAAACAGGTGCTATTATTAGGCTGCAGTTGTTTGAGTAACGCCAGGGGTTAGCTGGAACAGAGTTCCAGGGCCCCCTAAAAATTAGGGAATGCACCAGAATGCTGCGTTCCGGGTCCCCCTAAAAATAAAAGGATGCACTGGAACTCAGCATTCCGCTGCATGCCCCCAGGGCCTGCTCTAGGAAGGCAGCACACTTGGCCCAGACCCAGTTTCAGGCCTGTGCCCCCTCTCACCAGCTAACAGAGTGGCACCACACTGCACCTCCCTCCCCATGCCCCAGCCTGGCCCGACTACTCAGCAAGAGTCCACGAGTCCCTGCACAACCCTTCCCTTCCTTACTGGGGTAAGAGGGCCTTGGGGCAGGAGGGGTTGGGGAGGTTGAGTAGCTGGCAGGGAAAGCGCACGGGGGGAATGGGAGCTGAGGAGGACATGGGTAAAGAGTCTGTTGGGGGGGGTGTAGGTGTGGGGGGGCAGTAGCTGGGGTTTGGGGGCAGGTGTTTTTGGGGGGGGCAATAGCTGGGATGTGTGAAGGGGGGCCTGGAAATTTAGGAGGATTCTGGGGCCTGCCAAATTATACTTTAACCCCCAAGTAACACTGAATGGTGTGTAGAGCCCTGTGTGGACACAAATGGAGCTGCATTTGAGCTGCATCTGCAAGAAATGCAGGGCTCCAATCATGTAATTCTTGATATGTGTCCTTCTTACAGCCCATGAGAGGGGGCTATGTGACTCTGGAAAGCTCAACTTTCATTATCTTAAAACTTAAAAGTTTCTAGCCATCATAGTTCTAGACCTTAAACATGAACCCCAAAGTCTCAAAAACCAGAATGTGAATGAAAACCCTGACAGTGTTCTATTTAAACAAATCTCATGATTTTGGGGGACCTGAGCCAGTGCTTCTGAACACTAAATAATACTGCAGCTAGTAGTCTAACTTATCACACCCAGAGTTTTGCAGAAACCTTATTTGTGACTAGATTCAGCTGTGGCCTACTTGGCATCAGTAAACTGGTGTACTAACTGCCATTGTAAATAAATTACTGTATAGGATCAGAAGCAAACTCTAGACCCAGTATTTCTGGGACACTAAGAGCTCTGACTTATGCCCTATATTAAATATTTACACATCATGAGATGAAGGCAAAACACCACCATACTACACTATTACAATGCTATTATAAAGAACTGACTCCGTTTCTGAACTGAGAACACAGGATTTGCAGTGCCCACTCAGACTAGGATTCCCTTTTGTTTAGTATGCTTGGTCCAGCATTGGATACAAGAAAGTGCACAGTGCACATGCCCCAAACTAAGTTGTTGATTTTGGTGGTTGTAATTTTGTAAAAGCTGATGTTTTTTTATGAAATATCCCATCCTGCTAAGCATTTTGTCTCAGTGATACTGGTGGCAGAGTTGCAGGTTAGTTATCAGTGACAGAAGAAGGTAGACAAACTTAATTGTAGTTAGTGTCTTTGTATGAAAAGGTAATTAAGAGGACTCAATTGAGGTTTATGCTGTTCATTTTTCTATGCCTCTTTCCTCTTTTTAAACACTATTCATCTTTTTATTTTCTCTTCATGTGGTAGTCTTCCTATAAGCACTTGCATCTCTCTTTAGATTTTTCCATTTCTGCTATTGAAATAGTGAGACTAAAACTGAATGCGTTATTTGAAGCTAGGCTGTGTCATCAGCCAAAATTCTCATTGATCAGACCACCATGTGATCAGGCTCTTCTCCTGGATTGATGTAATAAACTTAGAATGCAGACATGAATATTAGATTATTCCTTTTAATGGGCACCGCTTTGTCACTGTCAAATTTCATCTGCCATCACGGTGCCTGGCCATCTTGCTCTGTTAGTTCCTTCTGCAAGCCCTTATTGACTTCCCTAAGGGTGATAATCGTAGGCCAGGGCTTGACAAAACCCAGGCGCCAGGTAGCCATGGTGCCTGGAAATTATACTGTGGCACCTAGCTGTGCCACAGCATTACAGGAAACAAACAAAAGCCACTTGTTCCTTTAGTGGCTTTTTTTCCCCGCACCCTGAACCACTGCCATAAGTGTCCACAGTGGCAGCAGTTTCTCAGAGGTGGGGGGGTCATCTAACATGCTGCACACTTAGTAGGTGCAAGCCCAAAAACTGAGCACTTAAGTGTGCAGCACATTTGTTGAGGCCTGGTGTAGGTTACTCCTGTCCAAAACTTTCATACCTGAAAGTAAGTGGAAGACATCTGACCTCTCTGGATTTTAAAACTGAAATCTATTTAAAGTTTTAGGTGGGTGTTTAATAGTGTGTTCTAGTAAGATCTGACACCTTTCCACTTATTAATCTCATTCTTAAACTGCCTTCCTGCAAAAGCGTAGTTTTGGAGCATCTATTGTTTGCAAAGGATGTTACTGTTCAACATGGAACCTGGGTATCCCTGGATCTTCTGAGTTATAAATATATCCCCTCCCCTTTTCCTTGCCTCCTTCCTCTGTCTTTGTCACAAATTGAAAAAATGAACATGTTTGCCCAGCAGTTGCTCTCTCTCTTTCATATGTTCTGTTACTTCCCTTCACCCTCTGTCTTACACATGTAGATTAAAAGTATTTTGAGTTGGGGAACAACTCTTGTATATGCTTGTACATCCCATACTGCAGTGAGCTCTCTGGATACTTCTGTTCTTACACAAAACAACCGAGGAGTCCTGTGGCACTGTAAGACTAACAAATTTATTTATCGCATGAGCTTTCATAGGAGAAAATCCCACTTTGTCAGATGCTTTAAAGATGGGGAGCTTACAGAATAGAAAATATGTGCTGGGATTCAGGAAGTGTAAGTGGAAAAAGAAGGCCCTGGGGAACTACAGACCAATCAACCTCACCTCAATCCCTGGAAAAATCATGGAGCAGATCCTCAGAGAATCCATTCTGAAACATTTAGAGGAAAAAAGAGTGATCAGGAACAGTCAGCATGGAATCACCAAATCATGCCTGACCAACCTAATTGCCTTTTATGATGAGATGATGGGATATATGGATGCAGGAACAGCCATCAATGTGATATATGTTGACTTTGATACGGTTTCCCACAGCACTCTTGTCAGCAAGTTAAGGAAGTATGGTTTGGATGAATGGACTGTAAGGTGGATAGCAAGCTGGCTAGATAACTGGGCTCAGCAGGTAGGGATTAATGGCTCAATGTATAGTTGGCAACCGCTAACAACTGGAGTGCCCCAGGGGTCAGTCTTGGGGCCAGTTCTGTTCAACATCTTCATTAATGATCTGGATGATAGGATAGATTGCATGCTCAGTAAATTTGTGGATGACACCAAGCTGGGTGGAAGGGTAAACACACTGGAAGGCAGAGATAGGAGTCAGGGAAACCTAGACAAATTGGAGCATTGAGCTATACAGAATCTCATGAGGCTCAACAAGGACTAGTGCAAAGTCCTGCACTTAGGACTGAAAAACCTCATGTATTGCTACACTCTGGGGACCGATCAGCTAAGTAGCAGACCTGTAGAAAAGTAGCTGGGTATCATGGTGGGTGGGAAGCTAGATATGAGTCGACAATGTGCTCTTGTTGCCAAAAAGGGCCAATGGTATATTGGGCTGCATCAGTAGGAGTATTGCCAGCAGATTGAGGGATGTGATTATTCCCCTCTATTCGGCTCTGGTGAGGCCACACCTGGAATACTGTGTCCAGTTTTGAGTTCTGCACTACAGAAGGGATGTTGACAAATTAGAGTCCAGCAGAGGGCAACAAAAGTGATTAGGGGGTTGGGGCACAAGACTTACAAGGAGAGAATGAAGGAATGACGCTTGTTTAGCCTGCAGAAGAGAAGACTGAGGGGGGAGTTGGTAGCCATCTTCAGCTACTTGAAGGGCTGCTCCAGAGAGGAGGGAGCTCAGCTGTTCTCCATGGTAACAGCAGACAGAACAAGGAGCATTGGCTTCAAGTTGAAGGTGGGGAGGTCAAGGTTGGATATTAGGAAAAACTAGGAGGGTGGTGAAAAACTGGAATGGGCTACCAAGAGAAGTGGTGGAATCTCCATCTTTGGAAACATTTAAAGCCGGGTTAGACAAAACCCTTACTGGGATGATTTCGTGGAAGTGGTCCTGCTTTTAGCAGATGGCTGGACTAGATGACCTCATGAGGTCTCTTCCAGCCCTTTGATTTTAAGTCACAGGATCAGCTCACACTAACAGCAAATCACTGCAGTAGTTTAGATAGAGGAAGGTGAGGTCAAATCACCTGTTGCAACAAGGATAAAAATCCAAAGTCTGTATTAAGTTCTGAAACAAGTGTCAAATTTGCATGTTAATTCTACCTCTGCAGCTTCTCCTTCAAGCTTTGGTTTGTTATTCATTTGTTAATAGCTGTGCTCAAACAAATCAGTGGACTGAGCAGGGAGACTGAAGTGTTCGGCACCTAGTGGTGATGGTAAGTGAAATAATTGTCTTTTCTTTACAGGGCTTGGTGTGTGCTGGAATGGCTGATATGACCAGACCAGCAGAAAAACTAAGCACAGCACAGTCTGCTGTGTTAATGGCAACAGGTAAATGCATCCTGTTTCTATATCTTTGGTCAGAATTCCTAATGCTTCAAAATAAAACTCACTGGTTTATAATCTTTCTTTTTTAAGAACCTCCTCACAAGATTACATCTGTTATACAGTAACCTGTTTACTACAATGTGCTAAATTTTTAACCAGTCTTTTTACACAAGAACCTTCTTTCTATGATAGGCGTAGATTTTTTCTGATAAACTTATTTCTGTGATAAGCAGCACAGAACTTTGTGTGACCATAGAGCTCTTCACAAGATCCACACTTTGCCAGAGTTTCAGAATCTAGATCAGTGGTTCCCAACATTTTCTCTGCCATTTAATTAATTTGAGGCACATCACCATATAGTTCCAAATGAACTCATGAATATTCATGAGCCAATCAGAGCTCTTTGAGTAGTTTTTCAATGTTATGGACACTTGCTCAGACCTGACGGCACACTAGTTGGGAAACACGGATCTAGATTCTCATTTTCTAAACACTGCAAGGGTGTATAATGGGAATTTACAGTAACAAAAGGTAATGTGTGAATTTGAAGTGCTAGAGTTATACAAATAGCTTACTGTGTGAACGCATACTCAAGTTTAAGAGTGGCTTTTTTCTGGTTTTGTTCATGTTGCTTTGGAAATAGTTCAAGCCAAGTTAAAAAGCAACTTGTATTGTCAATGTATTCATATGAGTGTTTATACCAGCATTGCTGCTGCAGTTAAACTATATAAATATTACACCAGCATAACTGGAATCGCTTAGTTGGATATAAGTCCTGACTCTTATGCTTTCAGATTTCTTTGTAAAATGTGTGTAAATTAGTGCATTGACTTCCTGAATCTGCATCCATTTGGAGACAGTAGTTTAGAAGAACTATATTCATCCTAAAGGAGTGATACTTAATGTCGACATTAATTATTCCACTTCTGATTACACCAGCATGTGTTCCATTAGGACAACATCAAACTGTCATCCATGTCCTTTGATGGTCCAAAAGCTCCAATTACTGCTGCACTACCCCCTCTGCCCCTTAACTTTTTAGACAGTCATGAATAGTCAGTAAAAACATCTGCTGTTTAAAAATGAAAAGTGGGGACAAAGTAAAACAATGCAGCCTCAAAATAATGCAAGGATACCTGTATTTACCTTCACCTTTGACTTTAGATTTTTATTAAATCAAAATTGCTATAGATTTTCTAGTCTGCAACCCCAAGTGCCCTCCTGTCTAGAACTTTGCTTCAGAATTAAGGTCCACTTCCTGTGGAGTATACACTACCTATTATGGCACTAATGACATGAGGTATCCATGTTTTTGGGTATGATGTTTCATACTAAACAATGGAGTATCTTTGGATGTCAGTGCTTCAAGTGACTTAATATAATTAGATGCATGTTTATTATGCTTGATGTCAATCTTTGCTTTTTATCCAACAGGCCTTATTTGGTCAAGATATTCTCTAGTTATTATTCCTAAAAACTGGGGTCTCTTTACCGTGAATTTTTTCGTTGGGTGTGCTGGTGGTTCCCAGCTCTTTCGTATATGGAGGTACGTACATGGTAGTGGGAGGCTTTATTAAAAATAGTCTGTAGGTGTCTTCTGAAGCTCTTCTATTCATCAGAACTCACTAAACAACAGCAGTAGACCCACCTAAATGCAATCAGGCTTAAACAATTGTATAAACTCTTGCAAAACTGTTAATTTTGCACACTCCAGAGTACCATGTACCAGTGTCTTTTATTCCAAATAAATGGACTTGTGTAAACATCTACCATAACTAGAACAATTATAGCTGAGCAAAACTTGTACAGAGGCGCTGTAAATTAAATTATGAACTAATGTTTTCAGAAGAAGAGAATTGCTCTAACTAACGTCCATGCAGAATTTGTATTCCTAGGTCTCGGCTTCTAGACTTAAGACAGACTACTCACGCTGTAGGGGATGCACTTGCCTTTTAGGGAACCCTAAATTGCTGTAGACCTCCTTCTGTAAATCATGAGCTCCTTTGTACTTACAACTGTTGTCCCTTGAGCCTTCCCATCAGTTTTCATGAGCATGGTCTGCAAAAATGATCCTAGAAAGAACACTCTCCAAATTTCAGTCCAGCTCTATTTCATTGGGAGGGCTAACCACCAATTATAAACGGCTACTTGAAATATGATGAGTGCAGAAGCTGCCTGCCATTTCCCTTTGGAATCTTGCAGTAACTGTGACTCAGCTGTTTAGAAGCCTTTGCTTGTAGTGCAATCAAAAAAATAACTTGTACTTCTACTTGTAAATCAAATTTGATCCAATCTTCAAGTGTTTCTGCACTTCTAACTTTAGAGTTTAGCCTATTAAAAGACTTCCTGGTACTGCTCAAATATCTCCCAAAAGGAGTATGAAAAAGGTTCTGCTGTAGCTACTAGGAATGTGTTTGCAAACTCCTGTCTTCAGTTTACTGATTGACTCTGCATGTGTTCTGTCTATAGGTATAACCAACAGCTAAAAGCCAAGGAACAAGAACAGCTGCAGCAAAAAGAGCCTTAAACCTACTGGTCAAATCCAGCTGTGCACATAACTTCCAGTTGTACTTATCTTGACTGGTTTTAACCTTCTCCAGTTGAGAAGAATGTTTAATTTTTCTAAGTGTCTAGAGAGCAAGAGTCTTTCTACATACACAGGTAACATGCAGTAAAACTATACACTTAAATAAAATATAGCCTTTTAAAATAGTAGCTGGTGTACTCAACTTGCAATGCGTTAAGTCCATTCTGATCAACATCTAGATGTATTTGCATTTCCAAAAGAAACTGATGTTCTTGGATGTCTCCACTGATCAGATGTAGAACCTCTTGATCAACAGTACAAATCTGGCCCTAAGTCTACTGCTTAATATCACATAATGGTGACTCAATGGTTATGTGAACTTTGAGCAGGAGGGATGTGTCCATATAAATGTCACCACTCTTTACTAAATATGACTGTTGCTTATCAGTTTCAGGAGGACAGTCAAGAACAAATAAAGCTAACAAGGAGTCCTGTGGCACTTGGACTAACGCTTAAATTTGTTAGTCTAAGTTCTACAGGGCTCAGTTTGTTTTTCTGAACTAGACTAACACAGCTATTCATTTGGAACTCAGGAACAAATAAACCATTTAAACTGAACCATCCTTGCTCTTTAAAAGTGGTGTCATCTCAAAACAGGACTGCCACACTAGGAAAGCAGCATGTGGGGAAGTGTGCTTGCATCTATGCTGTACCTGGTCTCCCTTAAGACAGATTCCAGATCTATGAATTTTTTTAAACTCTCTTGTGACATGTCAGATTCCAAACAAAGTAATTCTCATAAGTGGACTCAAGTACTAAGATTTTCCTCAGTTTATCAGAATTATGTTCCACTCTGCTGTACAGTGAGCATTCAGTTCCCCAGGGGGAGAGAAGACCTTTTACATGCCACAGCTGGATCACTTTACCCAGTGGAACATAGCATAGGCTGACTAAAATGATGGAACTGATCTTAGATGTTTGTCATAAGGCATTCTCTAGGGCAGTGGTCTTCAACTTTTTGCATTTGCAATTCATACAGAATTTCAAAGGGAGGTCTGAACTCCTCTGGAAATCTTAGTCTACAGCCCACAGCTTAAAAACCACTGGTCTATAGCTCTGGAAGTGTAGCAATTCCTTACTAAGAGTGCTAACTCCAGCTGTTCTCTTCCCCCCAGCCTCTTTTTCAAATAAATCTCTGCTAAAGAGAATTTTGTGGGAGGAACTGTCCTCTTGACCTGCACTGAATAAAAAGCCAGCATGGAAGTTATGGCAGAGTTAGGTTAACTATCTGGATGAAGAAAATGAAGTGATGGAGGTGAGGTGCCCTAGCCCCTCAAATAGAAGAGAACACGAGCAAAACTGAGACCTCTGCCTTTAAGAAGGCCAAAGAAAAATCATATATTGCCTAGACAAGTACATGTTATAACTAAAAGTGGCTAGCAGTCATGAGCTTTCTACCCTCTCTGCTTCCTACAGATGGAACAGTGATTTGGCACACTAATGGGTGGGGGCAGGCAGGGTGCTCCTTCTCAAAGAATTCTGAAGTAAAGGGATAAATGCAGTTAACACAGCTTACTCTGGGGCTAGAACAGGGGTCAGAAACCTTTGCCAGCCCCTGTGCCAGCCCCTCCTCAACTGTCAGCAAGTGCCAGTGGCTCCTCCCAATGAAATAAAAGTGATGACTGCCTGAAAATTGGGTGGCAGCCATGGCTGGAGGTTGATGGGCAGGGAGGGGGGCACTTCCCTAGCATCCCACTGAAAGGAGCCACTTGCAGAAAGCTGCTGCCTGCAGTGGCTCCTCTTGGCAGCATGCCTGAGGACTGGGGTCCCCAGGGATGCCATGGAAAGATGACGCCTGGAGCAGCCCCTCTTGGGGAATCCCCAAGCATGCTAAGGAAAGAAGTTACCCAGAGTGGCTCCTTGATGGTTGCACACCATGGAGAGAAGCAATTCCAGGCATCTTTCCTCACTGTGCCTGGAACATGAGCATGGCAGGGACCCTCCATGCCCCAGCTTCCCCTAAAAGAAGCTGCCCAGAGTGCCTTTCAGTGGCAGGAGCCACAATTTCTGTGGCACTGCAGAGGGTGCTGCATGCTGCTCCAAATGGGCTCTTGTCCCACTGTGGGCACATGTGCTGGGGCTTGTCTACCCCTGGGCTAAATATGGTGACTGTTTAGCAGCAAAAAAACCAAGGAGTTGTGTGGCACTTTAAGACTAACAGACTTTTTTTGCATGAGCTTTCATGGGAGGAAATCCCACTTGACAAAGTGGGATTTTCTCCCATGAAAGCTCATGCAAAAAATAAATCTGTTAGTCTTAAAGTGCCACATGACTCAGTCTAGCACAGCGCAAAAAAAAAAAACCAAACACAGCTATCCCTTTGGAAATTGGTTAGCAGCAACAGTCCAGTTTAGGGCTGATATATTTCATAAACCTAATTCAATTACTCAAACTAGAATCAGTATTCTGATAGCATTAGGTGTTGTGGTAATTCACTCCTAGCTTTAAAATCATAAATACTGCAAGGGACAGAACTGCTCTGCTGTTCTCCCATAGTCTTCAGGAAAGTACTATAGCCTACTACTGATTAAGGTCTGTAGTCTCACAGTGGCCCCCTCCAGCCCCTCATGTGACTTTTTAAAAGCTTCTGTGACAAAGGAAGTGCTAGTTTCAAAAGTGGATCACTCCAAAATTTAGCATGCAGTTGAGGAAAGCTGATTTCATATGCATCTTGCATAAATAATACAGCTAGGTTTAAATAAGTCTTCCTGCTTTTGAAAGTGACTGAGATAAATTAGCCATTACAGGCCACCCCTGCAGAGCTATCCACCCTCACCTGTTGTGTGACATATGATTAAACTGAAGCAAAGTAGATTTCTCATCCTGTTGAAGTTACCTTTTCACTTGAATTCAGCAAAATGCAAGAACTGGGGGTGTGGAATTGTGCAGTAAAGCATTTTGGAGAAGGACAAGCAGCTGTTTTCTCTTTCCCTTCCCCAACCCCCCACCCCCTTACTTATATTGATTCTTAATGTTGTTTAAAAGCCATTCAAGCAGTATAAACATACCAAAGAAATCCCACAGTGAGCCCATTCTAGCCTCCTCAGGCTTAGTGCGGTGGGGCTGCAGGAGTGCTTCAATGCTGTGTAGACAATAGGGTGCTAGAGTGCAGGTTGCTGCTAGAACCCAGAAGTCTACACAGCAATGAAACAGCCCTGTAATCTGAGCCAGCTAGCTTTGGGTTTCTCTGCTGTGTAGACATACACCTGAAGAATAAGTTCTGGTGTGGTGGACAGCTACAGAGCATGATGGCATATAATTTGAGGAAGAGTAGGAGCTGCCTTTTCTAAAGAGTAAACCAATGGAAGCTATTAAATAGTATGGTCAGGAGCACAGAACTACCCCAAAGTGAGTTTGTTTTGTGGAAAGAGATGGGTGGAAGACAAATGCATGCTGCATAAGCAAGGCTGCTCTCCAAGCCTACAGAACATGCAACAATGTATTAGCAGAGGCAGAAACAGCATGCTTGTACCATTGTTAGTACTGATAGGCATCCTTTTCTAGAGCAGGATAGTCTTTGGGGCAGTCAGACTGAGTAGCAGTTTCTTTCATTAAATATGTTCACAGTTAGTTCTCTAATAGTTTCTGAATCACAAGATGCTTGACTCGCCAGATTAAATTTTTCTGAACTGCAGGTATTGCTAATGTAGGATATGAATATCCTTTTATCAGAGCCCTACCTACGTGAACATTGCTAACATTTTGCAATCAGTTGTATGGGGATGCTGCTGCACAAGGCTGTGTATCTGTAAAAAGATAAAGGACAATACAGGCAGTCACCTAAAGAAATCTGAACCTCTAGCCATTGAGCAGAAGCGAACAGGACCTCTCACCCGTGTTTTATAGTTTACTGTTCCCATGCTAGCTACTCCCCAGTCTTCTCTCAGTGCAGCCCTAGAGCTGATGATCCTCAAGCTGTCACCACTCAGCGCACAATCAGGATGTTTTCTCCTGCTCAGATGTGGACCAGCTCTAGGCCAACTCTGCATTAATTGATTACCTCAGTATGTTCAGTACTAGGGACTATACAGCCTTTTCAAAACATATTTACTCTTAATAGGAATGCCAAGGATGTTTAAAAAGTCCAGCTGCTGATTACTTAGAACTTGCTCCCCAACCCCTTGTTAGCCAGATAGGACCAACTTCTTTAGCCTCTCTCTCTAGAAGTGTAGATCCAGGACCCAGTTGAAACAATCATTTATGCCTGCAACCCATCCAACAACTCCATCTTTCAGCAAAACAAACCAGGAATTCTGTGGCACTTAAAAGACAAATTTATTTATTGCATAAACTTTCATAGGAGAAAATCCCACTTCATCAGACTCTCTTCAAATCATCTGACAAAGTGAGATTTTTCACCCACAAAGCTTGTGCAATAAATGAATGTTAGTCTTTAAGTGCCACAGAACTTTTTTGTTTTACTGAACTGGACTAAACACGGCTGCCCCCTTTACATCTTTCAGCAATACATTGCAGTCTTTCTGTGGTGGCAGCAGGGGATGCCCTGACCCAGTACCTGAGGGTCTGTGACCCAGTATTGGGTCCCAACCTGTAGTTTGAAAACCACTGAATTGGAGTCCTTTTGATCCTATGCTCCTATCTCTGCCAGAACTAGGCTCTTCCTTATTAATGCCTTGTCATAACCTTGAAGTGGTTTAGCCAAAAGGGAGCTGTAGCTCATTGCTGTTTTCTGTTAACCGTTCCTGATTGAATTCCAGGGTCAGTCAAAACTTACCTTGCAGGTCAGTAAATCACAACACATGTAGTATTCATCAATACAGCAGCCCCACATCCTTCACACACTATTGAATTCAGCTGTTGACTTAAAGCAGCTTCACCATTCATTCCCACTATTGCTGTGCTCCACATGTGCTGCTGCCCACCATGTCTGGGGTAGAAAGGAGGGCTGAATCCTGTTGATCACTTCCGCTCCAGCATGCTATAGCTCAGGGGTCTCAAACATGTAGCCCCTAAAGCTATTTCCTGAAGCCTCCAATGACATGATCATTACCAATTTGCAATATCATTGTATGGAAAGATTTCAGTGGTGTGGCCCTCAGACCAAGGTATTAATCCTCATGCAGCCCTCGTGGTGATTTGAGTTTAAGACCCCTGCTATAGCTTGAGTGTGGAAATGCATTGGGTCTCGCAAGCCAGGGCCAAGCCTTTCAAAGATCTCACCCACCCTGAGGTTGCATGTATTAGCCAAACACTGCTTTAAAACAAATCTTAAGAGGTTGTATACCTAGTTACACTGGAGAAAGTGGAGAAAGAAAGGTTTTTAAAAAAATCAAGCATAGCTAGTCTTGAGCAAAAAATAAATAAAAATGGGTGGATGAGGGGGTGATCTATTAAGTCTTCAGATACATTAAGGGTTGTTATAAAGAGGACTGTTCTCCATGCCCACTAACAATAGGACAAATAGTAACAGGCTTAATCTTTAGCTGGTGAGATTTAGGTAATAAAACTCAACTGGGCTTCCAAGGGAGGTTGTGGAATCAATCACCCTTACTGAAGACACTGGTCAAACTTGTTCATAAACACCCATCAGAGATGGTCTGTGGTTACTCTGTTCTGCTTCACAGGGAGTGCGGGGCTTGACTTCTAGGGTCCCTACCAGCCTACATTTCTATGATTTTATGTTCAAAACCATTTAAAGCCTCCTTCATTTGAGCATGCTACCTAAAGGATGGCATAGACAAATAGGAAGTGACTCAGAATGGATGAATACCATAACAGTGATTAAAATGCCTTTTCAAACTATGAGCATTTGCTTCATCCACCCCCACTACCCCAATTATTGTGAAACCACCAGTGTCACACAGGCTCCTTCCTGCTCACCTTTGCTAACAAAAGTTACCATGGCTCCTGCATTTCATTCCCTTCTGGTTTCTCCTCCTGTATAATTTTCGGTAACTTAATCTTCCCATTCTGTATTTTTCTCCCATAATTCTTTTTTCCCTTCAGGTATGCACGCATCCCCACGCACAACCTCCAGTTTCCAACTCCACCCTTTGTGCTTACCCCGACTCTCTAAAAACCAGTTGTCCAATAGTTCCAGCCTGAAGCCAAATATTTCAATAAGGTCAAAAGGCCACAATCAGTAGTGCACATATCAGGGGCAAATAGTTGTGGTAGACTCCTGTCCTGCTTGCCTTGAGGCTCCTACAACGCAGCAGAGAAGCAGGCAATGGAGCAACGAGATCTACTACTTTATCCTTCCTTTCATATTCTGCAGAACTTGCACAACACCAGCCATGCTGGAGGCCAGCAAAGGGGAAGAAACAGCAGCTGCATAGCCTACCACAGGGGTTGGCAACCCAAAAGATCAAAAGAGCCATTTTTAAAAAATTCTTTCAATAACCAAGTGTTTTGAGAGCTGCAATGGATGTAGCCACCTGGGTGGGAGGAGCTGGGCCAGGGCTCCTGCTGCAGAGTCCACAGTGGGGGAGGCAGGGCCAGAACTTGTACTGAGCCGGAAACAGGGTCTCCTAGTGGTGGGAAGGAGTCTGGTGCCTGGCGTGGACTGCCCGCAGTGTCCCGATGGTAGGGGTGCCTGGAGCTGCAGTTTGCAGACCCCCGGCCTACTAGGACTGCAGAGGAAGTGTGGCACGTGTTGTGTGCTATACTGATTCAAATACTTTTTAAAAAGTGAAACTTAGTGTGCTAGACAAATTAGGCTGCTGAAGGGAGTACAATAGTTTGAAAAGGTTGAGAGCCCCTGATTTAGCAGATGGGAAAAAGTAGTAGACATGATGCATCTTGATTTTAGTAACCATTTAACAGTTCCACATGGCACTCTCGAAAGCAAACTAGGGGGAAAAAATGTCTTTACTGTGCACAACTGTTAAGAGACTGTATATACAGTCTATCAACAGGTTATCATGCTGCTAGAGGACATGTCTAGTGGGGTCCTGCAGGGGTAAGTCCTGGGTCTGGTACTATTCAGTATTGTCATTTACAACTTGGATTGTGGAGTATGCTTATAAAAGTTGCAGATGATACCAGCCTGGGAAGGATTTCAAGCACTTTGGAGGACAGCAATAGATTTTAAAATGACTGACACACAAAACAACTGGCCTGAATTCAGCATGATGAAATTGAATAAAAACAAGTGCAAACATCATAGGGGAGTGGGGGAAATCAAATGCATCACTAAAAATGGTGGATAACTGGGTTGGTGGTAGTACTGGTGAAAAGGACATAGGAATTACAGAAGATTAGAAATGGAACACAAGTCAACACTATAATGTGGCTGCAAAAAAAGCCTATCATCAATCGGGGGTATTTTAACCAGGAGGCTGCACCTGAGAGAGAGAATGGTGGGTTACTCACTAGCAATCGTCCTTCAAGATGGGCTGCTCGGATCCATTCAGTAATAGGTGACTCCGTGCTGGAGTGCCAGATTGGTCTGAAAAGAAAACTTGTCCTAGCCTGTCAGGAGAGAGCAGGCGGCCTCCGCCCCTGGCGCCACCCCGTGGCTATATATATGGCTGCCTCCTGACCCCTCCTCAGTTCCTTAGAGTTGCCAACTCCAGATGCAGGGACAGAGGGGAGGGACCTGAATGGATCTGAGCAGAACATCTCGAAGGACGGTCACTGGTGAGTAACACACCATTCTTCTTCGAGCACTGCTCAGATGCATTCAGTAATAGGTGACTACTGGCCATGCTGATGGATGGTGGGTGGAGTTGGTCTTCTGCCTTCAGCACAGCAACACACCCCATATTGGAGAAGCCCAGCACAAGATCCTAGCCGGAGTCAAGAGGCGAACAGGCCTTGACGTGGCCCAGAAGCATGAAGAACTGAGGGCCAACCCAAGACAGGGGCAGGACCGAACCCACTGAGACATATGGACATAAGCAGGTTGGATCAAGGTTGCCATAACCAGAATAAAGAACACAATGTGAACATAGAGGGTTGTGTTAGATGCTCCACATAGGTGGGAACGTGAAGTATGACGGACAGAATATAGTCTCTAGCCATGGGCCTTGCAGTGTGGCTTCGTGGGAGAATGCTGGATGCCAACAAGTGCGGATTTAGCCATAATAGCCACATCCCGCATGAGAATGAAGAAAGGGTGGAGATTACTTCCTGAACTGATCACCCCAAGGCCTTAGCTGGAACCACAGAGTCATGAACTGATCTGGTCGCCTACTGGGTACGCAGGTAGCCGCAGGAGAATAACCTTATTTGGCCTGGCCACAACCAGACGTAGTGGAGTCTAGTTGGTGCGAGTGAGGGTGAAGATACAGGGTTGTAGGGTGGGACCCCGAGAACAACTGAGAAGGGGCTCACGAGATGCTTCACAGCAGCATATAAAAGGCCAAGCTGAGTAGAGCAGAGAGCCTATGGTATGCTAGCTATAAAACTGGGTAGTGCGCGAGTGCACGTTTTCAGCCGAATCAGGTACCAAGGACTGGGTTCTCTCAGGAAAGAGACTCCAGGACATAAGCACCACAGAGAGGCAAGGTGGCCTGAGGTAGTGCTATTGAGTTGGTCCTTGTAAGGACCGCGGTAGCATGAGGGCTCACGGGAAGGGCCCACTTGGCCTATAATCTCACAGTGTTTCACATCGCGAAGGCCCTCACAAGAGCGTGAGGAAGGGAGTAGGATCAGGGATAGCGCCAGCTATCGCTTGGTCACCCCAACATGGACCACAGGTTCATAGAGGTACCGTGTAAGGTCACGGTCTCAAGAGCCTATAGTATTTCCAGGAGGGATAGCGCTACCGCGCTGCCGCACCAGTGTGGGTGCCAGGGAAAGCTCCTGAATACATGGGTATCCCGAAACACGGATGCCAGAAAAGGTTCATTTTCCTACCAAGTAGGAAGTGAATCCGCCGCAAAGTGGCAACTGCAGTATCCCAAGGGTACCTTGAGGTTAGAGGACTGAACAAAGTATTGTCCCCAGCCAAGAGGGCAGAAGTCGATTTGAGGGAGTGCAATCCTTAAATTCCTGGATATTGCAAGAAGTGGGCTCTAGATTGTTTCCCTCTGTTCATTACAGAAAAGAGCGAGCAGCGTATGCCAATGGTTCCTCAAGGATTGAGGGGAAACAGCAGTATTATTGGGCGCCACCAATGCATGTGGCGGTGACCCCGCAGTAGGGTTGTAGGTCTGCAGCAGATGTAGTGGAGAGACCCAGGGAAACAAAAGGGCGGGGGAGGGGGGCACCCCCTGCCAGGGTACATGGCCGAGAGGCAGAAAAGGCAGCTACAAGTCATTTGGCAAGGATCCCCTCTGCCTAAATGTGATCTCCTGCCCAGTTATGATGGGCTGATGACGTGGAGGAGGGTGCTGATGAGAGAAGGCCTGATAGGGTATCCCATAGCTGTTCCCTTTATGTGGAGATGCGACTAGGTGTCCTTTCCTAGGTTCCTTTATCTGTGGGTTCGAGAAGGGTACACGAGGCCCCTGCTTCACAAGCAAGGGGCGTAAGTAGAATTAACCACCGCATTTGTGAGGTGGGCTTAGGACGAGGGCTCCTAGGCTAGGTACCCTGGTCACCACTGAGATCACCCACGAGGCAAGGTGTGTGGAGCTGTAGTTCCCATGAGGGGGGAGGAATGTGGGTTGGGGTGGGCTGTTCACCTTGGCCCTCCCTTGAAGGCTAACGATACGCCATGGCTAAGCAGATGTGTCCCCCCGACTAGTCGGAGGTAGTTCTTGTCAAATTTGGGGGTCAGGGTCCCAAAGGCTGGTACGTGTTATGCCGACGGTATGTGACCGGAGGTATCCCCCCTCCCCCTGACCTGGACTCGAGAAGGCCTTCCTGATGGAGGCATCAGGGTCACAGGTGCAGTCCCGTGTCCAAATAAGAGTCAAATATGCATGTCTCAGAGCCTCTGCAGCAGTGCTGGGGCTACTACGAGACGCGCATCTCGTCCCAGGCAAGAATGTTGGCGTGGAAGACGCGGGGTTGAAGGGATGTCCGGGAAAGGGGGGGGGGGTTGTTCTCTAAGAGTGTTCGAAGTAGCCGCTGCTTAGGGAGTGTGGGGGTTGGACCACGGTACCTGGGTACCATCGGTGCAGGCAGGGGGGTCTTTATGTTGTCTGGGCCATGCCGCCCAAGATCCGAGGGAGGAACACCCAATTGGGGTTGGACACCTGTGGACGCTGTAGCAAAACAGGAAGAAAAAAAGGCGGGGGAGAGGGTGTGTCGACCGTCTACTGCGATGACACCCTGATGCTCCCTGCGAGAGAAGGGGGAAAGGTCCCAGCCTTTGCAGTGGATGATGGCGGTGGAAGGAAGTTCCCCTGTGTTCCCACTATGGGAGAAATAGGTGGGAATTCGGGGGGGGGGGGGGGGGACACAAAGTCGGAGGGGTGGGTCCGTGGGGAAGCAGGCCAAAGTATTTGACCTCTCCCCGGGGATCTCGAGCGGTGCACACCACCGATAGGGTTTCAAGGGGAAACAAGGTGTCCCCTTCAAAGGGCAGGTCGAGGACTGCCTGCTGCGCATTAGGGGGCGCTCTAGCCTCCCTAAGCCAGGGGAATGGAACTTGGGCTCTGCCACCACTCAGGTGGGGCGGAACTGTTAAGGGTTCCGTTGAGGCAATGGCTGGCCCGAAGAGTGTGTCGGGGGGAGGCTCAAGGGCTGCACCTCCATGCTTAAATGGGCCGTAGCCCAGCGCAGCAAATCAAAATGCACCGACAGGTTTCCTGTGTAAGACCCCGGTGCCAGAGAGAGGGGGGTACCGGGAGCTCGTCATGGTGGGGAGGGAGTTTCTTGAGGGCACCATTCCTGCGGCCTGAAGCGGAAGGGTGAAGGGGCCAATGTGCGGCGCCGAGACCACTTGGAGCCCCTGGAAGGTCCTTCCTCCAGGCTGGAAGGGGACCAAGACTCCTGGGGTGGTACCAGTGACAACAGCGTGGTGCCAGCCCCCACTAGAGTCGAAGATGGGCGGCTGTGTGGTGAGGGCGAATGCCCCGGGTAGATCCAAGCCTTCAATATGAAGGCCGGTTTGCCCCTTATGGTTGGGAGTGGGGGCAGGGGGTGTCGGGAGTAACAGGAGGGCTTGTGCAGCCTCCACCGCTTCAGGGGTGGATGGCACGAGGAGCGACTCCATGTGGCTCCGTGACAAGTCCTCACCCTGGGAGGGAGGACTGCCTGGGCGGGAGGACTCCCGCTCCTGTGGCACCGGGCTATCGCAAGCCCGTGGTGCTGAGGGTGAAACTGGCCGGTGCCGGGGTGGGCTCAGCACCGGCGAGGCCAGACTGTACTGAGCCATCGGCGCTGGAAATGTTACGGAGCAGGACCAGGGTGATCCCAGTACTGGACTACCCGAAGGCGAACTCGAGCAGTGCCGACATGCCAGGGCACCGGGTTGGTGCTGGGGTTGGCACCAAGGTTGTGGCGGCAGCAGCGACTACCAGTGGTGCAGTGCCGCATAGGTTCCGGTTCTGAGCTGGGTCTCGGTGCCAGGCAAGAACCCGAAACCTCAGGTGAAGGGTGCTGGGCCTCCTCAGAGGCTAGGGCGCGGCCCTGCTGTTCCTTCTCCTTGGTGGTTCAAGGTTTGAAGGAGAGACATATGGAACAGGCCGAGACCATGTGGCCTTTACCCAGGTACCTAAGGCACTTCCCATGGGGGTCGTCCCGGGGGAAGGCCTTGCCATGCTCGGTGCAGGGTTTGAACCCTGGCATGGTCGCAAGATGTTCTGGCCCAATGGTGGGGGACTCTTGTGGTGGAATTAAATCCATGAAGAGATGCTCCCAGCCAGGCAGTAAGCTTGTAGAAAAAAGACAGGCTGCTTGTGGTTTGCAAGGAGCAGACATTCCAAATCTGGCGCGCAGGGCGGAAGACATGAAACTGAGGAGGGGTCGGGAGGCAGCCGTATATATAGCCACGGGGTGGCGCGAGGGGCGGAGGCCGCCTGCCCTCTGCTGACAGGCTGGAACAGTTTTTTTCTGACCAATCCGGCGCTCCAACATGGAGACACCTATTACTGAAGGCATCTGAGCAGCGCTCGAAGGTAGCCATCTGCTCTACTCGACACTGCTGGGCCCTCAGCTGAAGCTCTGTGTCCACATCTGAACACCACATTTTAGGGAAGAGGTGGACAAACTGGAGCCACAGGAAAGCAACAAAAATTATAAATTACCTATGAAGGAAGGTTTAAAAACAAAAACCAAAAAAAAAACCTTGTCTTGAGAAAAAAGGCATGACGGCAAACCTGATAGAGTTCAAATACGAAAAGGGCTATATTGAAGAAGATGGCAATCAATTGTTCTCCAGGTCTACTGAAGATAGGAGTAGTAGTACAGGGCTTAATCTACTGCAAAGAAGGAGATTTAAATTAGATATTAAGAAAAATTTTCTAATTAGATTCTAGATTTCTAACTTGATTCTAGTTACTAGAAAGATTATTAAACTCGGGGACAGGCTTCCTAGTGAGATTGTGGAATCCCCATAATTGGAGGGTTTTAAAAACAGGGACAAATATTTGGTCAGGGATAGGCTGCGCATACATGGGTTGTCTAAGTGTGCAGGCACCTGAACTTGATGACATCTTGAGGTCCTCTCGAGCCCTATGGTTCTTTGATTATGTGATTTTTAAAACTAGGTCAGCTACCACATTCCCTCAGGCACTTAAAAATACAGTGGGGACCCGTTAACGCACGGGTGTTGGGGGACAAGCCCCCGCGACCGCACGTTAAACAGACCGCGCGCAAATGGGACCATGGCAAATAAATAAATAAGATAAGAAAGAGTGCTGCACTAGAAGGCTCACTCTACCTGTTTCCGTGCCCAGACCAACTTCCCTTTTAGCTAGCATGCCAGACTCCTTAAGTTGCTACTCACTTCGCGTGTTTCCGTGCCCAGGCCAACTTCCGCCTTTAGGCACCTCGCGTTAGTGAGTCCCACGCGTTAAGTTGATGGCTTATGGGGACATGACTGGAGCATGCGGTAACCTGATCCGCGCCTTAATGGGTCCCCACTGTACCTGGAAAATACTGTCAGAACACAGTATTCTGGATAGATGTTTCTTACCTCCATAGCAAAGGTGCTTCAGCACAATCATTCAGTATTCCTAAATGTTCAAAGTAGTCTTACAATCTTCAGCCAATTTAGAGGGTAAGGGTCAGGGAAGGTTTGCCTTTGTTTTTTGAATTTTGTCATTCATGTTGCCAAATATTCCTCCACAACAACTGAGGCTACCTTTTTTTAAAACTGTGGGAGCAGGGACTTTACGAAAAAAGTCAATATCAAGTAATATGATCAAGTCACAAGTGTTGGCAATACTGCATTTTTAGCTTCAGTGGATTCAGACCCACCAATGGGTGGGGCAAAAGGGGAAACTGCCCACGGATCTGGCAATTTTTAAAGAGCCCAAATCACAGGTGGTAGGTGAAGCTAAGGCTAGCTTCCTATCCTGCCTCTTCCACACATGGACCCACCCAACATCCAAGCCTGCTCCATCACAGGCCCCACTATACCCCATGCCCACTTCCCCTCGCCATCGCCCCTCTTCCCCACTCAGCTCCCCTGCCGTCACTCCCCATGTGTACTTCCTCTCCTCTCCTGCTGCTGCTTGCCACAACCCCTCTCCTCCCATCACCTCAGAACCCCCACCCCGATCGTCACTGCCAGGAGGAAGGTGACAAGCAGAAGAAACAAGGCAGGACACAGCAGCAAGCAGGCCAGCAAGCAATGCCTGGGACAGAGTGTGGGCAGAGAGCTAACTACCCAAGCGAAAGCTTCACCAACATCCACGGTTATAAACCAGCGGTTCTGCACCTTTTACTGGTCACAATGCACTTGATGGCATCGTGACCCTATGGGACACACCGGACCACTCCCCTCAGCCCAAATTCAGCCATCTGCTCAGTTCTCTGCAACACATCACTGTGAGGCAGCACACTAATGTGTCCGAATACAGTTCTTGAGAACCACTGTCATAAACCTCTGAGTCCCAAATGGAGAGAAAGCATATCACAGATTTTAAGGACAGAAGATACTTTTATCACCACATTTCAGGGCACCCCTACTTCCCCCTTTGTGGTCACTCCTGCTCCTCAACTGTTACCTCTCTTGAGTAGAGGCCTCCATCCCTCCCCACTCCTAACCAAATTTTTCCTGCCTATACAGAAATATCTTTAGCAATCCAGACTACCTAAAAGGCCAATGTCCATGTCTCACTTTCTCTTTCTAAGCAACCACATCTATTCTGCAGGTAACAGAAAAAGCATAAAAAAAAGAAACACCTCTGCTAAACTTTTTAGCATGTATCACTCCAACACCAACCTCAAGCTCTAGTAGATGTCAGCACTTCAAACTCACAATTAGGTTTTCTCCCACAGTTAAAAGTTCATAACCATCTCAGATCCAGAACAACCAGTAGTTCCATCTTTCCTTTATACAAACTTGGGTCTTTGTTCTTGACATCATGTAACAGGTGATCAGAAGACAATGGCTTACTCCCCATGGTGTAGCTCCCAAAGGTTTTGCATAAGCAGAGGCAGGGAATTTGTATTTACCTCCCCCTAGATATACCCCAGGAAAAGCACTTACACACTTTTTATTCCAAAACTCCATTTTTATCTGGCATTGCTCACACCTTTAAATACCTGGATCTCAAACCTGTCACAGCTCCCCACCTTAAGGGGTTACATACAATACCAGCCCACCATGGCATATAAACAATTCATTTAATGCACTGGACCTCAAAGACACTTAATTCAACAAGGTCTTCCAAGGGTATGGCAAGAAGTTGCCATCTGTGCCACAAGCATCTCTGGTCAGATCTTTAAACAGGTGAATGGGTCTTTTTTGCCAAGTACAACCCTTACTGTTTGCTCTGAGGCAGGCTAGGGAAAGCATTTTCTCTTCCAGCAAGATGCCTTTGTTTAGTAGGATTGGTCTAGATACGTTTCAAGACAGGAAGAGTACTCTGCAAAGACCGCTTCACAAAGAGGTGGAGTAGTGAGCTGAACAGGGCACTGGAAAACCCTAGGAAGATATGGCGCCAGACGATCCTAGATTCTTATTCCCAACTCTGCTGCTGACTTGAATAGCGTTGGGCAACTCACTTCACTCTTTCCCCACAACTCCTCCATTTTGACAGTGAAAATAAATAACATCATTAATCTGCCTCATCAGGGAACTGTGCATCTAGCTTGCTGAGATCCCCTGTTGTAAGGTTCATGCATCATTCCGATCCTGGTAGCTTATGTCAGATGAGTGGAGGATATCATCCTTGACATTTGCTGTCTCTGAAGTGCAAGGGAGAAGGCTTGTGTATGGTATTTCAGTCTCTGTCCCATCCCCAACCACAACCAGATGTGATTTGTGCAACAGACCACAACAGACCAGTAATGGAAAAAAGTGTATTAAAATAGTCACAAGATTACAATAGAAAACATTAAAATCAGTCAAGAAAAATTAAACAGTATGATTTTAGAGTCCAAATCAAAAGAATCTGTCAAAAACAAAGCACAAAAAACATTGATATCTCTGGCTTTTCATGGCCTTAACTTCATATAGTGAGGCCACGCAATATACACCTGGTTCCCTCCCACAACAATTATACACCCATTTTATAGGTGTTTGTCCTGCTCCCTCCACCCCAAAGCAAGGCAAGATACTGGTACACATCTTCTTCATTGGGAGAAGCATCCCTCTCCTGTTTTGCAAGACACTTTCCAAGTTAAAGGTCTGCAGGAATAAAAACCAAAAGCTCCAGTCTTCCTGCTCAGAGTGTCTCTACCATGTTGCAGCTCCTTTGGAGAAGCAGCAGCAGGACTGCAAAGCATATTCACCCCAGAAGGCAGGGAACTTTACTCAACTTAAATTCCAGTTTTAGAAAGTGCAGAAATACCTTTAAAAATAAAAGGAGTTAATGTTTGAGAAGAAAGAGTCCTTAAAAAACAAAAAACACAATGTTATAAAGTCTGAGAAATGCAGTTTATAATTTAGGTATCGCCATCACTTGGTCCTACCTCAGACCAGGTGGCTGGACTTGACTTCGAGTTCCCTTCCAGCCCTACATTTCTATCATTCTCTGCATTCTGGTGGCCTTTACGCAAAACATGCAGCAACTGCTAGATGCTAGTACGAAGGGGGAGATGACTGCAACCCCAGCAGTACCAGGTACTTCTCCACATCTTTGACCAGAAAATTATTTTAATGAGAGAAAAATACCACTCCTGCCTCCCATAGACACAATAGAAGAATCCTGGTTTCAAAGACCCTTGACAATACAAGAAGAATGTAAACTCCAAGCAAGATTTAAAACAGATTCCAAGGCATTTGTGTTAGAGATCAAATGGTCCTTCGGCCCAAGAGAGTCTGCTCTCTAGGAAAATGTAGCCATTAAGTTTCACGCACACACACATGCAGCGAGTTACAAGACGATGGTCACCCAAACAACTCTGAAAGATTAAACTTCAAATTAAAAACCTAATTCCAGTTTCTTTAATCAAACAAATGTCAGTAGAATTCTACAAAACACAAAGCACTGCAGGTACAGATGAGGCTTTACGCACCAACAGGGACAACTGCTACTGTGGGAAGGCTCCCAATGTACCAGCTCCTCCAAACACTGTGTAACAGTATGTCTACACTGATAGTGGCCACTCTTCTGGGTAAAACTGAGCTGTCTGTCCAGATGCACTGTTTACATCAGTTAATCCAGTCCCAGAAATAGCATGGCACTAAGGCAACTGGACAGCATTTCCTCTCATCTTAACAGAGTGAGTGGGGGGAGGTAAGTGGGAGTTAAGTTGACAAGAGATGTGCAAGGTATTTTGCGTACCTTACGTATCTCCCATCGACTGCCACCAAAAAGTAGGGCAAGTGTAGACTAGGGCTAAAAGACGTTTACCCAACACCCCCTCAGAACTGCAGTCAAACACTAACATAAGCATGGGCAGGAGTGTTTGAGACAAACACGGAGAAGCTGCTAATTTGTTTACCGGATGCTCAAGCAGCACGCAGCAATGGCAGCCTTTAGGATGCCGCATCTATATGCATGTGTGCTGGCAGTCAATTAAGGGTTAAAAGGTCTCACTTGTTGAAACTGAATTTAGCTGTTTTGCCATCTTTCCAGTTCTAATAAGGAGCAGCGGCATGTTTTATGAGACAAGCAAAACTGAAATGACAGCATCCAACCCCTGCTCTCTAAAAGATGTCAGTTCTCGTAGCAGGCAGAGCTAGGCAAGGAATCCCAGAGGGCATTCATCTTTGTCCGCAGAACCTTGTCCCCACACAAGTACTTGGTACTGACTCTTATTGCTGCGCTAGGATGTATTATACCCTGAGTGGCAAAGATAAGATTTATAAAGAATTCGTCATCATGGATACAATGGGATTCCCATAGAGTTCACCTCAGCTCGTTACCCAAGAATGGCTTCCATTATAAAAGCCCTTTGGACAGCTCAGCTGTCTTGGGCTTGACCTACATACAGGGCACACCTACAGCATGGGTGCTCTAGTGCAGTGTTTCCCAACCAGTGTGTCATGGCACACAGGTGTGCCCTTAGGCCTGACCAGGCGTGCCACAGAATTTTTTGAAGAACTACTTGAGTTTGGATTTGCTCATGAATATTCTTGAGTTCATTTGGAGACTATGTGATGGTGTGCCTCAAAATCATTAGAGGAATCAAGATGTGCCACGGCAGAGAAGTTGGGAACCACTGCTCTACACCATAAGTGCCTTCTACACCAGCAGAAGAGGTTTTTCCATCAGTGCAGGTAATCCACCTCTTTGAGCAGCAGCATTTAGGCCACTTCATTGACCTAGGTGCATCTACATCAGAGTTACGTTGGCTCAACACAGCACTAGGGGTGGGGGGCGTGAATTTTTCATAGCTGATCAATGCAGCTAGGTCAATTTAAATTTGAAGTGCAGACCAGAGCGTAAAAGTTTGACCTACACTGGTCAAGAGTGTGAAAAAGCCACACCTCAACCAACGCAGCTACACCAACTTGACGCCCAGAGTAAACATAGCTACGCTGACAACTGAATGCTTCTGTTGTTAGGGGAGGTGATGTTTCTACATCAATGAAGGTTGTGCCTCTGCTACAAGGTCATATTGGCTTAGCTATGTTGTCATAGCTATGCTGATATCACCTCAATAGTGTAGAAAAGCCCTGAATCATTGGCCACAATACAGAAAGGGATGTTAAGTGGAGAAGAATGCAGCCAACTCATTCAGTTTCACAACTTGTAACATGACCTGATAGTATCAGACAATCTCAGGGATTCCACTACAGCTGCATTCAAGGTCTGTCTACGCTTACTTGCTACAGCAGCACAGCTGCACCTGTGCCCTGTAAAGATGTATCAAAGCAAGTTCTCAGCATAGACTAGCTTCTGGTTATGCTTATTTACATGAAAAGGGAAGGGAGAGGGGGGTTTTGAGCTGTAACACTTCTACATAGGCTTGGTAGAATTCTCATTTAGGATTTTTTGTTTTGTTTTTTTTTAATTTTGATGGATAATGTTTGTTTAAGCCATATTCCCAATTTTTTCAATTTAAATTTTCAAAGTTGCACAAAATTATGGATTTTGAGCATCTTTTCATTTAAATTTTCACAATTGTGAGAAATTATAGAAAAGTAAAACAATTATTTAATGACAGCAGATGTTGAGATTCAAGACATTAAAGCACTATAACCATTAGCACACAAACTATCAACATCATATGTCAAAATATACAAAGTGTATAGCCTTAAATCAAACTAAAGTTCTGAAGCAGCATTTTTCTTACTTTGCCTTCTTGTAAATTTCAATCAGCGGAAATATTTTTGCATTAAGTTTGTGTATATGCAATCAAATCAATGCTTGACCTTTACTTAAAAAAAAAAAAAAAATCTATTCCTTCCAAGCCTAATCATTCAGTATTAAGTGCTTACCTCCCTGCCATTTTGGTTTTTACACCTGTGTTAACCCAATGAGGGAGAGTGTGCTTATCCCTCAGCTGTGCTACAAACCCGCCTTCTCCTACTTAGCATTGTGAATTCATCAGGAGGCCTACACAGCACAAGGAGCTAGCACATACCTCAGTGGAACCGGACATTGACGCGGGCAGCAAACCTGGAGGAATTTTAAAAGCCCTTTAAACTGCGAACTTCCTTTTAACAAGCCATGAGCCAGACTATTGGCAGAGAACCAAGAGAAAACTCTAACACAGCTACCCCTTTAGTCTAGGTCAGCAAAACAAAAAATAAAACTTGGCACACTCCACTGGCTAAAAGCACAGTGTTAAAGCTGATTGGGTTTCTGGTCTGATCTCATTAGCCAAAAGGCAAACATGAACTTTTCTAAACTGTGTGAAACTCGAAGTCAGCTTCCTCAGTCAAAATCAGTCCACTTCCATTAACAAAGGTTACTGTTCCTGACAAGCAAGCTTCAAAAGTTAAAAGAAGTCAAGAGAGAGAAGTTCACAATAGTTTCAGTCATATATTGCATCAAGTCTTTCTGGCTACATCACAGAATCTGCCTATTTCAGCCATGGAATGTTGATCACGTTCCCATAAACACAAAAGCTCAATGTCCCTCGTCAGGCTCAGACAAAAATCTTCAGGTCACGATGCCTGCAGTTCACTTCATACAGAAGGCAGCTTATATCCTTCTAGAAGGACTCAATGAACCTTTGAAAATACAAGCAACATTCATAAAGATAAAAGAATGAAGAGGATCCAAGAAACCTTGAAATTAATCTCTCCCTTGTGAATCTAGCTCACATGCCTTCAACTAGACTCAAGAGATAACAAGGGAGACTCCAAGGGGCAAGTTGGCCCCTGTGTCAGTGACATAGGTGGGGCTGCATGCTTTACACATTATTCAACTTCTCCTGTTTCAGCAGATCACAGGAGATGGGACATTAGGAAGAGTCAGTCACCAACAGTGGAACCAAGGATGTCCCTGTCCTCTTATAGCAGCACACTTTTGATGGTCCCACTCACAACACTTTTCACCCTTACTATATAAAAGCTTCAGGGAAAAGCAATATAGGCAGATTATTGCAAGTAAAGTATCATCACTTTTACTTTTCCTCAAAGTGCAACATCATCTCTCTCCAGAAGAGCCCCTGCCTCCTGCTACAGATAGCCAGATAACCTAACAGATTTCACTGGAAGCAGGTTGCTTCAGGGAAGGGCACATCAGGAGCTAACTGAAACAAGCTACTAAGATATGAAGCTTCCTAGATGTCCCCTTCACTTACTTATGAAAGACTAGGTTTTATTTTCACTGCACAAACCCCGCTGGACCACCACAGTCCCTGTATTCTAAAGGACTGGCTTTCAACTCTAACAATACATGGTCTGAATACAGGAGTAGCTATATGAAATTCTATGGCCTGCATTATACAGAAGCTAGACTAGATCAGTGTTTCCCAACCAGTGTGCCATCGCACAAAGGAGTGCCATGAGGTGTGAGCAGGTATGCCACAAAGTTTTTTGAAAAACTACTCAAAGAGCTCTGGATTGGCTTATGAATATTCGTGAGTTCATTTGGACTATATGGCGGTGTGCCTCAAATTAATTAAAGTTAGCAAGGCGTGCCACGGCAGAGAAAATGTTGGGAACAACTAGACTAGATGAGCTAATAATGGTCCCTTCTGGCCATAAAAAAAAATCTATGAGCAATGTCACTGTTATATAACTAAAAATTCTCATACATTTAAAGGAGTGATGGGTAGATGACAAATCAAGCAGCTAAAATTTACCAGACCCTTATAGTTTAGCTTTTCCTTCTCCCATACAAATGAGGGCTTTTCCAAAGAAAGAGTCTAACTGGGTAAGTGAGATGGAGCGGCAGTCAATTTGTATAAAACTGGAGAAGAGGAACTATCTTGGAGAAACTACCTTCCTCATATCCATCCCTATAAGAAAGAAAAACCCCTGTTGACAAAGGATCAGGTAATTCTAGAATACCTTAACATCTTCCAGTTTCTCCACTTAATGATTAAGACAAAAAGATTTTTTAAATTGCAATGTTAGGAATTTCACTTTTTCTCCCCTTATTCTAGATACAAAAAAAGAATATTGGCCATTTATAAGCAGAATTCTTACTGTATCTCAACATGCAACATTGATCTCACTTCTGTACGATTAAATAGACTATTTACACACAACACATATATATCTCTCTGTATTCACATGCATTGGTCCTAGCCTAGGCATCAAAGGCCACATGTGAGTTCTCTGGGTCACATTTGATTCAAGCCATTCCAGTTTGAATTTTTGTTTTGCTTTGGAATATGATGGGGTGTCTTCAGTTCTTCCGAATGTCAGCATAAACCACGGACTCTGACTTGTTAATCTTGTTGCTGTGTTGCCCTCCAGAGTGATCTAATTGCGCATAAATGACCGGGCCCTGAGAACAGAGAGACAAAACACAGAATCAGCACTTAAGAATGGCTTACACTTCCCTCTCCCCACTGCAGGGTCTCCTGCAAGACTACAGAGCAACAGTAAATGCACAGTCCTTGACAGCTAATGGAACCCCAAAGCAAGTGGACTGAAACAAGAACTCTAGCATGTCACCTTATCCCCAACCCCAGCGTGTCATGTGGCACAGGAGCCTCACTTCAGTTGGACTGGCTGGCATGTGAAGAGTGCAAGGAAAGATTCACAATTCTGGAATGTATTAGTGTACCCTCAAAAGACACAGAAAGCTATGTTTAAAATATGCAGTTCAGACAGATGCAAGTTAGGGTTTAGTTTTTAAGCATCATGTTGAGCTCCAGGTTACCATTAAAGAACCGAGATCCCTTTTTGTTCTTTAGCTGCAGACCTTCCAATCTTCAACAGCTTCCTTACTGAAACACTGGAAGATAAGTTCCTCAAGCAGAGTGAAGGAATTCTAGCTTGCAGTCAGTGGGCAGTCACCACCCGCCTGCTAACTAAGCAATGGGTTCAATCCTATAGCTCAGTTACAAGGACCACTTAGATGCTGCTGTTGTTGCTGCAAGTGATGACTCAGTAGCTGGTGCAGTTTCCTTGGTACTGAACCAGCACCCTAACCCAAACAGAAGATCTAATCCCAGGGAGTCCTCAAGGTTTCCCTGGCACCTAAGAAGTAATATCTGGCCTGGTACAGCACTTCAAATTGTGTCTTGGCCAAAGCATCTCATCTCACTCTCACGCTGTTCCTTACAAATTTCATATTCTTCATGACCTGAGCAATTCTGCTGAACTATTACAACATTCAGATAGCTGCACTTCAGTGATTAATGAAGGAATCCTCATATGTCAAAGAACCTGACAGACAGTGCCCCACCATTTTGTTTCAGCATCCTAGAGGACTGCAACACACATGAGGCTTCAGGGTGTCCTGAATGCTCTATTGAAACACAGATGTTGATCATGAGCACTTGTGCTCTCTGACACAGAACCTGCAGGAATGTGAAGTATACAGAGGACTGGGGACAGGGATAGGACTGGAGTGTTTATCCCAAGAGTGCGCATCTGAGAAGTAGGTGAAGGGGTGGTGTAACAGGGAAGAGCAGTTACCCTCTGACCGGGAGGCAGCCGGTCACCAGCACTCCCCCTGCTGGCCTGAGGAGACTCTACCCAAAAGCCCAGCCTGGAACCAAAGAGACAGGCCAAGGGAAAGGGAGGACTATATAAAGGGATGGACTGGCCAGCTCAGGGTAGAGAGAGAGATGCCTGCTGGATTTAGCAGACCTCCCTCCCTGGGAGAACCAAAAGGGTGATCACTGGCGAGACTCTCCCCTATATTCACCTCCCCCAGGCAAGGACCTGAAAGAGCTTCCCTCAGTGGAGAGCCTGGATGATGGGAACCAGCCAGACGCCCACGAAGACCTGGAGGAGCTTCCTTCCACTGAGGACATCAGCGAGCCAGCTGCCCCAAACCGCTATGACCTAGAGGAGCTCCCACTGGCCAATGGTCTGGAGGAGCTACCCGCACTACCACCAGTGGATAGCAAGGGCGTGACCAGGATGCCCTGGGGTACATATCCAGAGGACCAGGAAGACAGCAGGATGCAGGTAACCCACAGGGGAAGTGGGAGGAAGTAGCTCAGGGGCAGTAACTGACATCCAGCTGCATGTGAAGGGTCAGAGTTTCGGCTGGAGCCCACTGACCCAGTGGCATTGTACTGCCACTGATAGGGTCCTGGGCCAGAACGCAGTGGAGTGGGTGGGCCTGCGTTCCCCTCCCCACCCTGCCTGTGCTCCACCTTACCCGGCCTGAGGGGTTGAAGGCCCTAAACTATTACTATTGTGCTCTGCTTTACCCTGCTGAGGGGCTGAAGACCCTGAACTTTGATACTGTGCTCAGCTTTACCCTGCAGAGGGAGTTGCAGGCCAAGGAATCGCAGACCCTGCCTTGCCCTATGAGGGGGCTAGAAGGCAAGAGAAATAGGCGAGCTCGTTCTGACGCCAGTGAGGGTCAGGACCGGCGCACCCAAAGGTGGCTCGGCTGAAGGCCAGACCCATTTACAGGTGGGAACTGATTTCACCCAAAAGACAACTTCTCTGCTATGCTCAGATACTGCTCTTTCTGGATTAGTTAAAAGTGGGGGCATTATTTCAGAAAAATTCAAGGGAAAGGAAGTATTAGCATAAAAAACATGTGTGATAGTATATCCTACAAAGTTGAGGATAACAAAAAGTGGAGCAGATAGATCTATGAAGAGTTGCGGGGGGAGACAAGGGTCTGGGGATGAAACTGCCCCCTTACCCTCTACTGAACTGGGTCCCAACTTTTTCAAGTATGAGGACCCCTTTTTAATGTCAAAAAATTGTGTACCCCTGAATGGTAATAGTTGTTATGGGACTGCAGGCAACAGTGCAGCAGAAGGGCAGTGGAGGACCTGGACCCCGCCTGCTCCCAAGAGTGGGGACATATCCAGGGTGAGGCTGCTCACAGCAGGCAAATACAATTCATTTAGAATTGTAGAACACTTTCCAACGTGAATCGCTGGCTGGCAATGGCTGAGGCTGGATCAGGCCTGGACCACCTGCTGCTGGCCAGCAGGGACTGGGGCTGGATGTATTCATGGACCCCTTCCAATAACTCTGCAGGCCCTAAGGGGTCCCTGAACCCCAGGTTGGGAACCACTGCTCAAATGATTGCCCTGGATAAAAGGCTAAGGAAGGTGGAACCGCCTGAGAAGTGGTCACAGCACAACAGAGTCTGCACGCTCAGAGAGCATACCAGTAGAGCTATATTACCACTGCTACAAAGGCATAACCCCACAGCACAGACCAAGCCTAAACCAACTGAAAGAGGTTTTTCCATCTGTGTAGGAATCCTACTTCTTTGAATGATGGTAACTGTATCAACAAAAGCATCAACATAGTTCCATCTACACTGGGAGGAGGATGGTAGGTCAGCATAGTTATGTCGGTCAGGGAGTGGATTTTTCGCACCTTGATTGACATGGCTGCGTCAACCGCACTTTAAAGCGTATACCAGACCTCAGTAACTCTCAGTCCTAATGAGAACCAAGAGGAAATGACTGGCTTTGCCACAATGGAAAAATATTTTACGTCACTAATATGGTTCTAAAACCAAGAAATTTCCAAGTCTCTGTGGGAACAGTTACTGCCCCTTCATCAGTTTGGGTTAGTTTCTCAGCTTCCTTGATCTCTCCAGATGAAAATGGCCTTCACATACCCATCATGGATCCCTTTCCTTCCTGGAATGACATGTTTCAAATATGATCATGTGGAATCACATGTTACTACAACCTACTTTCTAATACTGTAATGAGAAGTAAGCGGGGGGAGAAAAGTGAGCATGCGTCTCATGGTAGAGAGCCAATCTGAAAGTCAGCTCTTGCATACTGCTGTGCTCAGCAGCTGTTCAACAACTACTTCTCCCAAAATTATTTCTTAGGTAAAAGAGAATTTGAGATTATAAACTACTGCTGGTGGAAATATTTATCATAGTAAGTTGAAAACCTCCTAGGAAAACAGGTAGGTGGATGAAAGTTAACAGAAGAAGTAAGGTTGATGCTCTCCAGAGAAGCAAGTGTTACTATATACATACACATTATTCAACAGGAAACTGGAATGAAAAAAGTTAAGACTTCCAAGGGAGATGATCTAATGAAGTTTTTAAAATCAAGAACTGACTATCTACAGCAGCTTCCTGCACTGGACTGGGCAGTACACACTGGTGGTTCTGACTATTAATTGTGATGCTGTGTCAGGATACTGTCACTGCTTACAGTCCAAATGTAGAAGTGCCTCATGCAAATTAATGTACTTGTACAGAAAAGTGCCCAGTGAGCTTGGAAAGTGTTATTTAGATGTGAAAGCCAATTCCTCTACAACATATTGTGAGGCTGAGGGCACTAGCATGGCTTTTAAGACACCAGATGTAGAATATACATCTAGGTCAATCAGGTTTTGTTTGTACTTCATTATATGAAGTACAGATATGTTCCCAGATACCTTCTGCACACACAAGTCAAGTGCAGACCTTTTAAAAGCAGAAGGAATATCTGGCAACTTCCATCTCCTTAGTGGTACCCTTGTACATAACTGGGAAAGTGATTAATGACTAGGTTGGCCTCACTATATATATCCATGAGAAAAACCTGTTCAGAAAACTGGTAGGTGGGAAGGTGATCATCGGTTACTTAAATCTATATAGAAAACAGATCAATTAACTTTGTCAAAAAAACCTCAATGTTAAATGTCACAAGGAGTTTTAATGAAAGGGTCAATATTTTACCTTAAGCCTAACTCTGGTTGAACTGAAGTTCATCTTGGCTATTCATGATCAACAGAACAAACATACTGCCTCATGCTAACTTGTATATCTGTAAGTACAGTATATTTGAAAGTGAGGAAGTCATACAGAAATATTTTCCTGTTAAAAAGTTATCACTGGAGAGCTGGGAAATTAAGGTTAGTAGGCCACATGAATACTGAAATTAAACTTGCATAAGGTCTATGAGTCAGTTACATTGACTGCAATGGGTACGTGTTCTTAGATCTCTGAAGACACTAAAATGTCCTGCAACTTTAAGCTCTAGCTCTAAATTAAATGGTGAGGGTAAATAAGAAAATGCAGGCAAAATAAGCTTTGATCTGTTGAGCCAAATTAAAAACCAATCCCAGGGACTAGTCTACACAGAGTTTACAGTAGCACCACTGTAAGATTTCTTGTGTAGCTGCTCTGTGTCAACAGGAGAGTTCTTCTATCAACATAATTAATCCACCTCAAATGAGCAGCAGTAGCTATGTTGGCAGGAAAAGCTCTCCCACCAACATAGTACTGTGCACACTAGCACTTAGGTCAATGTAACTTACGTAGCTTGGAGTGTGGAACGTTCACATCCCTGAGCAATACAAGTTTTGCCAACAAAACTGGAAATGTAGGCATGGCCTGACCGTGCAAGTGAAGTTGCAAAAAGGTTTTAGAGTCAATGCTGCTTTTGTCTGACCAGAAAGAAGTTTGCAAATCCAGGATATAGGAGCTCAGTATTTAAAATGTACCAACTATTCATTTATGTTTGGCATAGTTCTGCAACAAACAGTATTCTCCTTCTAATTTATCTGTCACATGCTAGACCCCCCCC
>ML682018.1:12578498-12592525 GCA_007922195.1 Podocnemis expansa | reverse complement strand
CCCCCTCCTGGCTCCACCCATTCCCCCTGCCCCTCTCCCACCATGTGGGCCCAGCAGTGATGCCCTGGCTGGAGAATGGCAGCCACTCCCCCCAGCACCCAGCAGCACCTTGGCTGGAGTACAGGGGCTGCTCCCCTTGCCTCTTCTCCCCTCCCCTGCTATGGGCCAAGCAATACCTGGCCAGAGTGCAGCAGCTGTTCCACCTCCCAGGCCCGCTCCTTCCCCTGCACCTCTCCCACCATGTGGCCCACTGTACAATTTCTAGATGTACATGTGGCCCTCAGTCCAAAAAGTTTCCCCACCTACTCCTCTTTAATGTGAGGCTCTGCTATAACAACAAGGAGTTGTGTGGCACTTTAAGACTAATAGATTTATTTTTTGCATGAGCTTTCGTGGGAGAAGATCCCACTTCCTCAGATGCTTTGAAGATGGGTGAACTTACAGAAAGGAATGAAACTAAATGCAAGGGGGTGTAAAACATAGGATCAAGGCATAAAGTAACAGCAAATCAGAGCAGTTTTCAGGCCCAAACCATGGGAAGCCTGAAGTCAAATTACCCTTTGTAATGGGAAAAGAACCCATAGTCTCGATTAAGTCCTGCTTTCACAGAATTTAGCTTGCATATTAATTCGAGTTCAGCTATAACAGACATTTACGAGAGAAATTAAGGGCCTTCCTGAGCTGAGGTAATCAGATGCAGTGGAGCCTACTTAGAGCCTGGGAGCTGGTCTACAGCAGAAAGTTAGTTGACCCAACTACATCATTCAGAGATGTTGATAAGCC
The DNA here is from genome assembly GCA_007922195.1 of Podocnemis expansa. Lineage (NCBI taxonomy): Eukaryota > Metazoa > Chordata > Testudines > Podocnemididae > Podocnemis > Podocnemis expansa. The sequence goes on along the minus strand of ML682018.1, from coordinate 12,591,742 downwards.
GATCTAAGCCAAACCAGGGTAGACGGTGCTTGGTTGATGGAAGAATTCTTTGACTTAGTTATTGCCTCTCAGAGGGGTGGATTTACTACAGTGATAAAAGAATCCTTTTCACTGCTGTTGTAAGTGTCCAGCACAACTGCAGCTGTGCCACTGTAGCATTTCTAGTGTCGACACAGCCTACTATGCCTTAGACCTGGCTTATTTCAAAAGAGAGAAGTTGTAGTGGCGTGCCCAGGATGGGAAGATATAGAAACAGAAGAGCTTCCCTGTGTATATTGTTTGTGCATCTGCAGGATTTAACCCACATGAGGTAAATGTGGCCAGAGACTGAATGCCTTGAGTGGATTTTATTTTTTTTTTCATTTCACAGAAGTCTGGTGACATTAAACGGAAACTCCAGAAGCTTTTTGTGTGCTTAATGTAAGCCTTCTGTGAAGTTTTCTTCAAGCCTATCCTAGCTTTGACACTCTGTCCCAAAGCCTTCAGACGGTACAATTGCTTGTAGTTAAATTTGAGCAGCATTCTCCCAAGGATTTGAAATTAGGAGGAGTGTAGGGGGAGGTTGGGGGGGGTGTAGGGGTGCTCACTAATTTGGTCTAACACTGTTACTAGCTGAGAAGTAGGGGCGGGTGTTGGGAAATTCAGGGGAGGGGTGAAGGGGGGAGAAGGGGAGAAGTTAGGGAAATCCCTGGATTTGAACCTCCTGGGCCCTGTGTGTGAAAATATCTCAGTAGCAATCCCCAGACCAGACATTCTCCAGTTTTGTTCATCTTCATGCCTACTTAGATAATGCCTTTAATGAGCCATTAGAAATTCTAGTCTTTTGGGGGTTATAACAGAGGCAGATGTGGATAATCACAAAGGACTTTTTTCTTGGACTAGTTTACTTTATAGCCCAGGGGTGGCCAAACGTAGGGAACTCAAGAGCAACACAAGTTGATTATTAAATCTTCAAGAGCTGCACTGAGGCATATAGCCATATTTTACCTACTCCAAAATTAGTAAGTTTAAAATTCACTGCATGCTTTAATTTTATTGTAGAAAGAGGGCAAATATTGATCCTACCAATGACAGAGTCTAATAATTACTTAAGGTTACCATGAAAACTAGGCCTATCTATACAGTAAAAACTTAGCTTCTCCCTGCCATCCCAGCCATGCCACTGCTTCTCCCCACCCTCTCTGACCATACCATGCTTCTCCATACCATCCTGAGTCCCTGACCATGCCAGCCAGGGGCATCGCTGGCTGGGGGAGGGACCTGGGGCATGGGCCCAGGCCCCGCTGCTGGCCTGCAGGCCCTGCCCCCAACCTGCAGGCCCCACCCCTTGGCCAGGGACAGGGCCTTGTGCCACCAAGAGCAGCTAGGCCCTGGATCTCCAGCCGGGGCCGGGGCCGGAAGAGGCCACAGGAGGCCGGACCCTTCATCCCCAGCCGGGGACGGGGCCGCTGCAGCCGCTGGTGGTCAGGCCCCAGATCCCTGGCTGCGGACGGGGCCGCCGCAGTTGCCGGCGGCTAGGCCCCGGATCTCTGGCCCAACTGGGCTGGAGATCTGGGGCACCGGTGCTGGGGTTCGGGGCACGTGCCCCAGAGTGCCCAGGGCCAGCAACGCCCCTGATGCCAGTGCTTACCCATTGTCTCCGACCATGTCACTACTTCCCCAGTGTCTCTGACCATGTCGTGCTTTTCCGCACCATCCCCAAGTCCCCGACCATGCCGCCACTTGCCCACTGTCTCTGACCATGCCATGCTTCTCCACTGTCTCTGACCATGCTGCGCTTCTCTGTGCCATCCCTGAGGCCCCAACCATGTCACCACTTCCCACCATCTCTGACCATGCCACGCTTCTCTGCACCATCCCGAGGCCCCGACCATGCCACCGCTTCCCCACCACCTCTGACCATGCTGCCACTTCCCCACCATCTCTGACCATGCTGTGCTTCTCTGCACCATCCCTGACCATGCCACACTTTTCCCTGCTGTGCTCTTCTGTGAGCCACACTTTTTCTTTCAAAGGCTGCACACAGCTCGCAAGCTGCAGTTTGGCCATGACAGTTATAGCCTGTCACGACAGACAGAGGCTGGTTTACCCAGCCAAGAAAATTTGGTGGCAATCAATGGGAGTTACTCAAGCTATGCAGAGTAGCTTGCCTAATTTCTGTTGAATTCTTATCTCCCCTTCAGCACACCACTTTCTCTGCCATGAGCCACTTCAGAGGGTGGTTTTAATAAGCTGATTTTCAGATCTCATTAGCATGTCTTAACCGATCACTGTCAATCCAGAAAGATTGATCTGATGACGGAGACTTTGCCATCATGTGCATAGATGTGGGCAAAGGTTCATTGTCATCCAGAATCCAGTTCAGTGTTTTGATTTAAGTAGCCTTTAGATACCAGCTTTATATGGTAACAATAGTAACTTACATGCCTTTTCCCTTCCGGTTCATTCTCTGACTAGCCTAGTCCTTTCAGTTAGTAAGATAATAATGCACATATGTAGTACCTTTTAGCTGAGAATTTCAAACCCTTTATAGTCCCAGATATCCCAGCCTCACAAAATGCCTGCAACCTTATATTAGCACCTGTTTATTCATTTCCCTGAACTCCCCCCTTTGTATCCGGCCATATTATTTTTGTGCTTCCCATCAGTCGTGCTGACTCTCAGATCCCTTGGTAGCTTCTGCGCTTCACAGAACTTTCCTTCCCCTACAGTTCTCTTTATAGCATTACAGTTCTCTGTGGCTTCTCTGGCCCCAGTGATTTTAAGATCCTTGCTCAGTTCCCTTTTCTTGTGGTTCTTCTCATGGGTTTTCTTGATCACATGTATACTGTCAAAAGTCAGAGGCATAGCACAAATGTAGCAAAAATAACCAGATGTACTGTATTACTTCTTAGTGACAAAAGCAAAACAGACAAAAAAACTCCACAACCCTAAGGCCAGGAAAGCTCAGTAATCAATATCTTGTCTGTCTGACTACTGACCATCTTTGCTAGATGAAGGAATAGGATTCAGAAATCTTTGTTCTTAGACCCCTGCTCTGAGCCACAGTATAGTTTTCTGTATAATAGGCAGAAGTCCCAATGCAGGAGGTGCACAGATTTACCTGGTACAGCATGTGCTAGATGTGCACTAGATGAGATCAGCACTTCCTACCCTGGCTGAAGAAGGACTAGCACAGCAGAGACACAGCTTTTATGTTTTGAATGACTACTGCTGAAGATGTAGGCTCTCAGAATTTCCATTCCCATTCCACGCTTGAAAATGCTTTTCTCAGTTTGAGACCTAGCCAAGTCCAGTCAGTCTGAGTCCTATATTGCTCCAGTGATGTTGCTCAGCCACAGCAGGTTGTTTGCAGCGGAGTAATTAGAAAACAATTTCAGGATTCATGGTGTGAAAAAGTCTCTCCCTTCACTACCTTGACTGCAGCAGAAGCTGTATTCCACTGAAACAATTCAAGTACTCATCAGTAGTGGGTGGCTCTTCAGCATAGGAAGCCGAACCTGCATAGCAGCTGAGTATGCTACAGAACTCACCCCTGCAAGAAATAAAAATGTGCACAGGCCTCACTGCATTCAGAACTAAGTGCAAAACTCATCTCTTCCATTTATCTTTCCCTCTGTCATTTCTTACATATGGGCCTGACAAACTAAAGAGCCTATTTCTACTGAAAACTGCAAAGGACAAGAAGAAGAGATTGTCGCTTTGATTTGTTAGTGTTTGGGATGTGTTCAGATACTTCTGTAATGAGAGCCATAAAAATAGCAAGACAGACTGAGGAGTGACACCAGAATTTCCTTTGAAGATGAGCGGCAAGGTATTAGACAGAAAGTTTTAGACCTGGTAGCAAAGGTTTTTCAGTACAGTATAAGCTAAAGAGTGAATTTAAACCTCCGGTTATATCACTGTGGGGACATGCGTATTCTGATGGAATAGCATCTTATTTGGTTTAGCTTACGTTATTTGGTAAGGAGTTCAAACTAAACTGAAAGCCATAAGATGGTAACAACTTTTAACTGGGCAGGATCTGAATCTGATCTAGAGATGAAAGGCTCCTTTGCCAGTCTCCCAAACTATCCTGTCCCCACTCCCAGATAAATTTATACTCACGAGGAGAATTTAAAGATGTCTGGGTTGGATTCAGGGGTCCAGTATCTTGCTACCTTGGCTGGGAGAGCTGCAGAGCTGGCTAGATACAGCAGAACATGGGACCAAATCAGTCATTTTTCCTTTTGGTGGTAGGAAACAGACAGAAGGTAAGCTTTCATTTTCAAACTCAACCTGTTAAGTAAATGTCCTCAGGATTTTTGAGTGCTAGTTAGATTAGATCAGCAGCTTTCAATTCAAGGAGAAACATAACAATAGCCTGTCCTGGAGTATTCACTAAAACTTCATTTTTAAAAATTAACTTTAAATACAAAGAAGTTTCAAAAAACCATTTTCTTTGGTCAGATCAGAATTAAGACTCAGGTTGTCCATGAGCAGATCTTTTTAGAAAAGAATTGGTCCTCCTCTGAAATTCAAGATGGAAAAAGTGGTTCTATTTTGGTCTTTGATTACGCGTTTTTATAAATGATGTGCTGCAACTAGATAGATCAATTTTATTGGGCTATCAAGAGGGGAGTAATGTAAGAACCGGAAGTGGAACGACATGTAGAAGGGGAGGAGCAAGAGCACAAAACAAGAGACATGAAGTCATGAAAATAGCTGAACAATAGCACAAGTACAGGAGGAAGGGAGGGAGGGAGGGAGAGAGAGCCTACGCACACTACGAGACTATTACAGTAATTCTTTGCATTATCCATGAGAATATCAGCTAAAGCTGAGCAGAGGTTACCCAGGAAGTGGGAGGGCTCAGCCTTGCACTGGTCTGCACTTTACATCCCTAGAAGGCAATCCAACAGTGATTACTCAGATTCAGAGCTCAGGATCATGCTGAGCCCCCAGCGCAAGAAACATTACATCCGAAGATTTAAAACTTGGCTAAACAAACCTTTCTTTTCTCGCTACACTGACCTTCCTCCATACCAACAAAGCATCTTTCTTCTTCCCTCCCTTAGCCCCACTCAATAAATTAGTGTATTTTGGCACCTTCAAGTCCTCTATTTATGGAGGGCTTTGTGTGATTTATTTCTCATTTGGGTTCTTATCTGCAGCGAATCTTCTCCTTGCTCTAATGGTGTTAATTTAATGCAGTGATCCGTAGAAGTGCTTACAGAGAGGGAGACTGAGTTTCCGGCTGCCGAGAGTTTCCTCTACAGTCAGCTCCTAACTGCATTCCTTAACACGACTCCTTCTACAGGAGAGTGGGACTTGAATAACTGGGAACTCCTCCACAGCCAGAGCTACTGCATAAGCCTCTGCAACACCTCCATCTTGGGAGGCTGGGGTAATAATAAGAATTCCCTGTCCAGTCCCCTTATCTTGTCCTTGCAGTGACTCCTGCTGGGAAAGGCAGGGATTAGAAATGCTAGCAGCACCTCCATATCCTAGCATTTTGGATACATCTGGAGTTTGGATTTTCTAGTTTGGGTTCTATTTAAATAATAAAACTCCAGTCAAAAGCTGCATGCATTTGATCCACATGACAAATCAGAACTTAGTATAATTTAAAGATTCCAGAATACAGGAATTCCTATCTTCTCCACACTCATTCGATCCCCATTTCAGAGGAAGAACAACTAACCTCCAGAAGGTTGATAGGTTCCACCCTGCTAGACAGCAGGAGTGAAATATAGCAGAAAGCTGAGGAAAGAATATAAAACTTCCATTTAAGGTGCAAACTTTGCTAAGGAGAGAGGGAGAGAGACAAATTCAGAAAGAAAAAATTCACAATCTGGCTGTGAGGAAGTTGCACAGTATGATAATTAATAATGTTCCCAGCATGCTTTGCTAAATTCCTTGCCATCTGTGTGCAATACCTGTCATTTTACAGGTATAGTAAACAGGTCTCTGATATGAATTATAACAAAGGAGAATGAAAAATAGGCAAGAAAACTAAATGCCATAAGAATTTTCTCCATATCTTCTGGGATGGCAAGTGACTGAACAGGAGCATTAAAGTTTGTCTACACAGGGGAGAAAGCCCAGAATAGCTTTGTCTGAAATCTATTCTGTACTAACTCCCTGTGTGTGCATCCTGATTCTGCACTTCATGGATTAATCTAAATCAGAAAAAGGCAGTCTTACTGTGGACTCAGAATATTCCCATGGGTAGCTAGTGTTCAACAGCTATTGTGTTTTAAATATACATCCTAGATTTTAACTCTAATTTCCCCAAGTAGGCAAGTCCTTATGCTTCCATTCTCAAGGCTTCCCCTAACCCAAATTGACAGGAAATGAGTGAAGAGGCCCCATGATCTCATCAGGCAGCCTGAGAATGTGACAGATTTGATATTGCAGACTTACTTTAGGGGAAATTTTGAACATTATGCTAATAGGGTGTGGATTTTAAGACTCCTTCTCAGGCTTCAGAATCCCCAACAAACTGTGACTATAAAGGGCTCTCAGACCAAACCTCTCTGACCCTGTGGGCTGTCACAGCAGTGTGAATGGGTTCATTGACCCAGTTCCGGAACTCTGAAGACTCTTTGAGGCTTCTGTGAGTATACATTTCTCCCTGTGGAATCTCCCAGTCGTTAACTTTATGTGGATTCCGGTGGGCCTTTGACAAGTGAGTGCTCATTAACCTCAAATGAGAGTGCCAGAAAGCAAGGGAAAAAATAGGCAGAAAAAGTGAGAAAAGGAAAGGGACTCCTGAACTGTGAATGTTACTTTGTTACGAGAGCCCAGTATTCTACACCACCTTCCTTCAGCACTAATTTCAATGAAAACAGGAACCATCACAAGCAACCTCAAGGAAGACTCATGAGTAGGGCCGTTGGAGAGATGCATCAAAGTAACTCTCCACTACTGCACAGATTTAGGGTTTCTTCATGGATTCTTTGAGTTTCCAATGTTTTTGCAGAATCATTTTCTAGTCTGTTTCCAAACCATTGCAATTCCATCTTCCTACCTATGCATGTCACTTCGTCACAAGGGCTATGTCTACACTGGAGGCTTAAGTTGACTTAAGCAACTCCCTGGCCACATTTGCTATGTCTACACTACAGGGCTCGGTTAAGCTGGCTTAATAAAGTCTACTTTAAGACAGCTTAAAGTAGACCTTATTAAATTAGCTTAGCATATCCACATTCAAAATGCCAGGAGGCTGCCCACGTCCACACTGGCAGCTGCTAGGTCGCCCTAGGAGTGGTGCATTTGTGGGCACCTGGCCCACAGTGCACCACAGCAGAAGTGCCCCTCTCTCCGGCCACTCCTTTACTACAGAAAGTGTGTGACCACACCACCCTACATACTGTGTGTGGCAACAGGGAGCCCCGGGAGGTCAGGGAGCCTGACATAGCCCAGCAATGTGCCAGCACAGCACTCAACACCCTCCCTGTGTTGCCCAGACTCCTTCGGCTCTGCACCAGGTACTGCAGGGCAACTGCCAATGCAGGGGCAGGGCACAGCAGTTGTTAAGACTCAAACACTGGGACACAGCACATAAAGGATGGTGAAGTCAAATCACCTGTTGTAATGGGAAAAAAATCCATAGTCAAGATTTAATCCTGCTTTCACACAATCTAATCCAAAAGAAATAGCAATTCTTTCTTTCTTCTATGTGCTGTTTCCCAGCCTGTGAATCTTAAGAACTGCTTTGATTTGCTGTTAGTGTGACCTGATCCTATGTCTTACACTCCCCTCCCTTTATTTCCTACCATTCTGTAAGTTCCTCCATCTTCAAACTGTCTGAAGTAGTGAGATTTTCTCTCATGAAAGCTCATCCAATAAATCAATTTGTTAGTTTAAACAGTGCCTCAGGACTCCTTGCTTGTTTTACAGCAATATCAGGGGGGCCCTCTGAGAAGGGGAGACACACAGGGCTGGGCAGAGAGGGGGAGAGACAGGCAGGGTTGTGCTGAGAAGGGCAAGGGAGGAGACACATGGGTTTGGGCACGGAAGGGGGAGACACCCAGGGTTGGGCTGAGCAGGGCAAGGTGGGAGACACACAGGTTTGGGCTGAGGGGAGAGACTGGCAGGGCTGTGCTGAGAAGAGCAAGGGGGGAGACACGGGTTTGGGCAGAGAAGGAGAGAGACACTCAGGGTCAGGCTGAGAATGGGGAGACAGACAGGGTCGGGCTGAGAATGGGAGATTCGTGGGGTCCAGCTGAGAACAGGAGAGATGTGGGTGTGGCTGAGAATGGGAGACGCGGGGTCCGGCTGAGAATAGGAGAGATGGGGGTCGGGCTGGAGAACGGCAACAGATGCAGGGTTGGGCTGAGAAGTGGGGAAGATGCCAGGTGGGCTGCGAACAGCAAGAGATGAGGGGTCAGGCTGAGAAGTGGGGGAGATGTCGGGCCAGACTGAGATGTGGGGTTGGGCTGAAAATGGGGGGAGATGCCAGGTTGAGCTGAGAAGTTGGGGAGATGCCAGGTCCGGCTGAGAAGTGGGGTCAGGGTGAGATGTGGGGGCAATGCTGGGTCGGGTTAAGAAGTGGGGAAGATGCCGGGTTGGGCTGAGATGCAGGGTTGGGCTGAGAACGGAGGGGAGATCCCGGCTCGGGGCTGAGATACAGGTGTGATCTCCAGGCGTAGACCAGGAGACTCGTGGGGTCTGGCTGAGAACGGGAGAGATGGGAAGTCAGCCTGGAGAATGGAGAGAGATGCAGGGTCAAGCTGAGATTCAGGATGGGGCTGAGAATGGGGTGAGATGCTGGGTAGGGCTGAGATGTGGGGTGGGGCTGAGAATGGGGGGAAATTCCGGGTCGGGCTGAGAATGGGGGGAGATGCCGGGTCATGCTGAGAATGAGAGAGATGCTGGGTCTGGCAGAGAATGGGAGAGATGCTGGATTGAGCTGAGAAAGCGGGGAGATGCCAGATCAGTCGGGGAACATGTGGAGTTTGGATGTGGTGCATATAGCTGGGAATGCTCCCAGCTGTGTTGTGCCTTCTCTCCAGCCCCCATCCCCATGTTTTCTGTAGTTAGGAGGCCGATTAAGTTGACTTAAGACAACTTCCTGGCCACGTTGCCTTAAGCCGACTTAATAAAGTCGATTTAACTGTAAAGTCGACTTCATAAGTGGAAGTTATAAAGTTGAGTTTAGTGATGGGGAAAGTCAACTTTGTTCGCTTGCAGTGTGGCCTCGGCTTTATTTAAGTCAACTTAAGGGCCCTTAAGTTGACTTAAAGCTCCAGTGTAGATATAGTCATCTGGAGTTCATTAAGTTGACTTAAGCAGTTGCCTAAGTCAACTTAATAACTCTCACCCTTAAAGTCAACTTTAAGGGTTAAGTTGACTTTATTAAGTCAACTTAACAAAATGTGGCCATTAAAGTTGACTTAATAAAGTTGACTTAAGGCAGGAGAGCCATTTAAGTCAACTTCATAAAGTCAACTTAAGCCAGGGGACCCATTTAAAGTTGACTTTATTAAGCCAGTCAACTTTAAATGGGTCCCCTCATTTAAGTAAAAAATATAAGGTCAACTTAAACAAATGGGGCCTCTCCAAGTCAACTTAATAAAGTCAACTTTAAGTTAACCTTATTAAGTCAACTTACCTGTGCCCTCTACTGTAGACATAGCCAAGGACAGATATAAGAGAGGTAAATTACCCCTATTCAAATGAGGGTGTTGACACAGTAGTATAAGGACAACAGTAAAGAGCAACATTTATTATTTTCCTCTGGATACTTTGAATAGAAACATACAACTAAAACACTTTCCCCCCCCCCCCAAGTGAATTCAGCTACACGGACACATTTCACAATAATGAGGCTGCAAGTATGAAAGAGGAAGGGGAAGTTCTCTGAGGAGCACATTAACATGCACTGGATAGGCTTCAGGGAAAGGAGGATGTTTTTAAAAAGATAAAACTAGAGGGGGAAAAATTCCAATTTTACTTACAATTATTCAAGATATAGCTATTCCATTAAGTGTACTAGAGTATGCATGTGTTCTGAAAGAGGTTGCTTTAAAAAAAATAAGTTTTGCCAGACTTCCAGTAACCTGGTCATGGATTTTTCTCTCCAGAGAACTTCATGTAGCACAGTTATAATCTTTGAGCTCCTATCCAAGAAAGCCACAAATGTTAACATAAGAGTATTCTATCTTTGCAGCAATGATCAAGGGAAAACATAAAACGTACTTAACCCGCCAGAAGAGGCAAAAGCTCAGGTAGGTCCTTCTTACAACAGAGCTACTTTAGAACTACAGCATCTTCTTCTTCTTATGCTTTATGGTAAAGCAGGTTCATCTGCTGAGTTTATATCCACCACCTACTTAACCCCTCATTTGTTCAGACCACTACTCTCTTGCCCTCCTTTATATCCTTAAAGAATGTAATAGAGCTTTTTAAATGTTACCTCATTTTACCAATATTTTCACTAAACTCTTAATATAGCTTGTCACCTTACATCATCTAACCTCTTCATAAAGAGCTATTCTTTATTGGTAAGTTCCAGAGGAGTAGCCATGTTAATCTGTATATAACAAAAACAATGGAAGTGCTGTGGCACCTCAAAGACTAACAGATTTCTTCGGGCATAAGCTTTTGTGGGCTGCAGCCTACTTCATCAGATGCACCTTTATTGGAACACTCACCATGCTCCCATATCAGGCAGTCTACTGTTTCTTTAATCCTTCATGTGTTCCATAACCTATCTTTATGTCTATTCAGGACATATATATTATTATTTTTCAAATCAGAGTGACCAGTGGGTGGTTTAAATGTGAGTAGCTCACTGATCCTTTTATAATTTTGGAATAGCACACTATCCTCTATTTTGGGGTATACTTCATAGAATGTTCTTCCTCTTTTCTCCTTTCTCTTTGGAATTCTTGCCATGCCTTTAAAGTTTTCCTGTAATTAAACATTTTAGTTCATGCTTACACAAATCTTTACATCAATTTCTCAATTTTAAAGCACTTTTAGTTCCTTATCCACCACTTCACTGCTACATATGAGCATGTGCTCAGATCCATGCTATTCTTATGTTCACACCCTGTTGTCAAAAACAATATTTCATTTTTGAAATCTCTCCTTCTTTTTGAGGGAGAGCTACAGCTGCTTAGTCCTGCCAGATTTAAAGAGCCTACATTCAGAAAGGTGATCTCAGAAAAACATTCTAAAAGAGAAAAAACAAATAAGGAGTCTGATGGCACTTTAAAAGACTAACAAATTTATGTTGTATCAGCTTCCATGGGAGAAAATCCCACTTTGTCAGATTCTTGAAGTGTTTCCCATGAAAGCTCATGCAATAAATACATCTATTAGTCTTCTACAGTACCACCAGATTCCTTGTTTGTTTTGCTGAATGAGACTAATATAGCTAGCCCTTTGGAACTTGTCATCAATCTAAAAGAGGGCAACCCTGCACTAGGGGAACTTAGTAAACAGCAGGAATTGGCCAAAGCATTGGTGACAGATGCTGCTATAATAGTCAAGGTATGTTAAGAGTGAAGGAGTATTGCTCCCTTTGTTTATTAAAGCAGAGACAGCACCTGCTTCTATCTTGATGTAATCCTTGTGCACTGCTCCCATTTGGTGGCTAGCCATCCCTAACTGTGATGATGCAGGCAGCCTGTGCCCTCAAGTAGAGGGGCTAAAAGAAACAGCCCACTAGTTTCCATAATGGGGCTCTTTATCACAAAGCTCTGTTTTCTCTCTTTATGTATGTTTGTAAGACGGCACTTGCTCAGGGCTCTTTCTGTCATCCTTTTGTCAAAACGATCTTAGAAGAGAATGAAGGAGATTTCTGATGGCTCCCCCACACCAGTGCTCATGGACTTGCTACAAAAAAATTGCCGTTTCATGATAAACTTCAGTGATTATGGTGACTTCAGTTCTTCCCCTCCTGCCTGTTCAGTAGTGCCACCTGTTCAGCTGCAACTGCATTGCCTGTATCAGTGCAACAACTATGGTCTCGAGTTGTGAGAATCTTGGTGACTGAATGCAGTTGAAGCAAAACTTGCAAATAATCTATCCTGCCCGACCCCAGCAGACTTATAGGAAACATCTGTAGACTTCAGGAAACTGCAAGTGTTAAAAATACTGGCCAGCTTTTCTATGTCAAAGAAAATAGTCACTGTAATCAAAATAAATGACACAAGTTCTATTTAAACATATCCTCTGTTAAAGTCATTCTCCTTGTTGTTGAGGTAAGAGCACTGAATAATGCTGGATAGTGTCCGACTTGCTGGGGTGGATGCAAGTTCAGACATAGAATTTGCACAGAAAGGTGTCTAACTTCCAGCTAGCTATCTTTTCCCACAAAAGTAAATGTGTCTGAAATCTAAGCTTAATTATTTAGGAGAGGCAGTTTAGTGACTCAGTGGTGGCCTTAGGGCCTCCTGAAGTACAGCATACCCTCGCTATAACAAACCCCTGGAATCCAAGCCATTTGTTTGTGTAGCTAGGGGTTCATTAAGGAGAGAGATGGAGCAGCTCCTCCAGCCCTGAGACAGCACTCCCCTGGCCCAAGGGCCGTGGCAAGGAAAGGGAGCATTCTGGCCTTGGGGCACAGGTAAGAGGCAGAGAGCTCATCTGACCCTGGGCCTAGAGGAATACTGTCAGCTCCTGGCATAGCCCCACGGCTGGAGGAGCTCTCTGCTTCCCTTCTACAGCCCTACTCTGGAGGAGCACTGGCCCAGGCCACACCCCAGGCTAGAGGATTTCTCAGACCCCCACCACAGTGGACAGGGCTAGAAGTGGGATCTTGGGAGCATGTTCACTATCAGAGCACAGCAAGGCAGAGGCAGGTGCAAGGGGCTAGGGTCAGTTGGGGCACAACAGGATGGAAAGACAGGTGGTTAATCTGCCAAGCAAACAGCTGGGGCAGGAAAATCAGGGCACAGTTGTGTATAGGATTTCCCCTGCACCTGGAGTGGCTGGCACTGGTGTCTCCCACTCTGCCAGAGAGTCTGAAACTGGGGTCTTTCAATCAGTAGCTAAGGAGAGCTGCTTCTTCAGGTGCCAGCAGCTGCTGTGGCTCTTCCCACCAGCAGGCAGTTTCTGTGCATAACCAGACTTTTAATGTCCAGTCAGCACCCGGTTCCCTTTTTGAGTCAATTTTCTAGCTGAATACTTATTTAGGTAGTGTATGCCAGCTACTCAGTAGGAGCTTTGGCTGGTTCTTAAGCTCTTAGGCTGTGTTCACACAGCACTTTTGTTTCGAAACAACCTTGTTGTTTCGAAACAAAAAAACA
>ML682018.1:12550903-12578098 GCA_007922195.1 Podocnemis expansa | reverse complement strand
GGGGGGGCTGAGCCACCCCGCAGCGGCTCACCCCCTGCTGGTGCCTGCAGCCCCCTTCCTGGGGCTGCAGGGTGAGCCAGCAGCGGCTCACCCCCAGGGGTAACGAAATAGCATGTTCACACTGTGAACTTGCTATTTCGTTTCCCGCTTTTTTTCTTATTTCGAATTAACATTTTGTTAATTCGAAATAAGATATTTCGAAATAAGGTGTTGTTTCGAAACAAGTTGTTTCGACACAACTTGTTTCGAAATAACCCTGTGTGTGTGAACACAGCCTTAGACACTAGATTTATAGTAGATAGCTGTGCTTTCCTTCACTCCACGGTGTGCATGTCACAGGAACATATGGCCTGTGCTGTCTAAACAATGCCTGTGAGGCTTAGAAAAACTAGAAAAGAAATTTGTGGACAATCCATATGGAAACATGAATTGCTTTCATCAGTAACAGTGATAATTAACATTTGCACACTGCCTACATAATCAAAGCACAGAGCACTGTGTATATTAATACTCACAATATCCCCATAAGGCATATGGGTAAGCACTATTTCACTTTTACTGACTGAAAAATTGAAGGACAAAGATAAATAATGTGCCCACAGCCACACTATGTCCAAGACAGAATCTAGATCAGAATTTGAGATCTCCTGATTCCCAGTTTTGTACCAACTCCTCCAGGTTCTCTATTAGAGTAACACATACTGAAGTGTTCCCTAATGAGAGTGTTCCACTTTTCACAAACCCATGCCTAGGCCAGACTAGCATTTCATAGAGTCATAGAAACTGCAAGGAACCATGAGAGGTCATCAAGTCCAGTTCCCTGCACAATGTTATTTACATCCTAGTGAATTATCTGTTGCTCCTTGTCTCTGTGTTCATCTTTCCTTAAGAGCAGGGGTTTCAAACTCGCAGCCCACAGGTCACATGCAGATCCTAAAGCTATTTCCTGTGGCCTGCAACAACACTTAGAATTTAGATTGGCTTTGTCTCAGGATATCAGACCTAATATTGATGCTCTTGTTAATGCAAAACACTGCCAGCTTAGAATAGAATCATAGGGTTGGAAGGGACCTCGTGAGATCATCAAGTCCAACCCCCTGGGGTTTGAACCCAGGACCTTCTGCATATTAAGCAGAGGTGCTAGCCAAGTGACTAAAAATCAGCACTGGCTTTTTGTATTATAAGTTTCTTAAAGTTAATAAATAGATTTTTAGTGGTGTATCTATGTTACTCTTCATTTTGACTATACTTTGCACTGTTGTCTGAAAAGGTTGCAGTGATGCAGCCGTCAGGCTAATGTACTAGTCCTCATGAGTCCTTTGTGGTGATTTGAGTTTCAGTCCCCTGCTTAAGGGGGATCAATTGTTTGGAGTAAATGGTCCTGACTGAAATAAATAGGTTTTTTTTCCCATTTGAAAACTGTAGCATAGTCTTAAATATGCAGATACTACAATATATTTGTTAAAGGGCAATCAACATCCTGTTTTGGAAAAATGCAAACCCTTTGGGTATGTACACACTTAGTCTTTAAATCGAAATAATACAGATTATTTCAATTTAAAAGATTGCATGTCCACAGTATGTTTCCTTATTTTGAAATAAGAAGCTGCCTCATTTTGAAATAAGGAAATTCATTTTGATATAATAAAACTTAGTATTATATCGAAATGATGGTTAAACAGAAACTGTTATTTCAAAATAAGGCAGTGTGGATGTGTTATTTCAATTGAACTGTTATTTTGATTTAACACTTTTGCCCTTCTCCTTCACAGGGTGCTATCCTTTTTCTATATATTATGTGGGAGCATGGCCTTTCTAAGGGTCCATGTTGCCGTACCTCCCATGGTGCCCCTCTCCTAAATCAAACTACCAAGTCCTGTCCATGGATATGCTAGCTCAATTTGAGTTTCTAGTGAGGACGTGTTAAATCGACTTGACTTAAATTGATTTAATGACTTTTATAGCAATTTTATTAAATAGATTTAATGCCTAAGTGTAGACATAGCCTTTGTGTCTACAATTACTGTTTATTAGATCAGGATATAGATATAGCTTGTACTTTCTGTGTTGGGAGCCTGGTCTAGCATAGTCTATATCAGGTGTGGCCAAACTGCAGCTCAGGAGCCGCATGTGGCTCTTGAATGAAAAAGCGTGGCTCGTGGAAGAATGTCAGCAAATCAATTTATTAGGTAAAAGTATATACCTATATACCTCAGTGCGGCTCTTGAAGGTTTAATAATCAATTTGTGTGACTCTTGAGCACCATAAGTTTGGCCATCCCTGGTCTCTATACTGTAACAATTGCCTATACGCTAATATAGCACTGAGACCTGCCTAACAAGTAGAGGGTGCATATACCTTCCCTAGGGCCTCAAGGTTCAAAATCCATGAGGAAGAAAAAAATGGATTAAGAATACTACTAATAAAACAAGCTGCTGTACAAAGAAGGAAGGGACCCAAAGATACTGACAGGAAAGGCAGCAGATATTGCTGATGAAAGATTTTGGGTACAAATGAAACAGAGTATTAAGCAATGAAACTGTTGGGTGCTGATGAGAGTCCTCAGGCTACACATGGAAAAGATGGCCCTGTGCACAGTTGGAAGAGATTATTGGGAATAGCCAGAGAGCACAGATGGCAGTCAGTCGAGGACAATGAAGATGGAAAAGGCTTGTGCTGAGAGGCCAAAATATGTTGATATAGGAGGCAAATATGCATTGTTGAGATAGTCCAGAGTACACGGATGAGAGGCAGTGAGATCCAGTTGGAAGTTCCTTTGGCTGATGCCTCTAAGAGACAGTCTTTGGGGAAGGGAAAGGCCTTGAGAAGGCATCTGTTGTGGGTACTGGGTGGGCAGGTCCAGGCCCACTCAGAATTAGAGGTCTGCCCTCTCAGCTAAGGGAAAGGAGTCTTTGAAGGTGTTAGGAAAGTAGTGGAATGCAGGGGCTATTCTCACGCACCAATTTCATTCAGGTCCCAACACTGCTGCTTCCAAGCGCATAAAAAGCAGAATTTCCCCTTCAGTACTGAGATGCTATCAAGAGAACTACTCTCAGGCAACAGGAAAAGGGCTGTGAACAGAGTTCATATTTGGCTGAATCTGGTCGCACACAGGCATAGAAATGCAGCAGTGACAAAGCATAAAACACACAGCCAGGGTCGGTCCTGGGGCCAGTTCTGTTCAATGTTTTCATTAATGATCTGGATGATGGGATAGATTGCACACTTAGTAAGTTTGCAGATGATACCAAACTGGGGGGAACGGTAGACACCCTAGAGGGCAGAGACAGGATTCAGGGAGACCTAGACAAATTGGAGCAGTGGGCCAAGAGGAATCTCATGAGGTTCAACAAGGATAAGTGTAAAATCCTGCACTTGGGACGAAAAAACCCCATGTACTGCTACAGGCTGGGGAGTGATCAGCTAAATAGCAGCACTGGAGAAAAGGACCTGGGAGTCATGGTGGATGGGAAGCTGGATATGAGTCAGCAGTGTGCTCTTGCTGCCAAAAAGGCCAATGGCATACTGGGCTGCATCAGAAGAAGTGTTACCAGCAGATCAAGGGATGTGATCATTCCCCTCTATTCTGCACTAGTGAGGCCACATCTGGAATACTGTGTCCAGTTTTGGGCTCCCCACTACAAAAAGGACATGGACAAATTAGAGAGAGTCCAGAGGAGGGCAACCAAAATGATCAAAGGGCTGGAGCACAAGCCCTATGAAGAGAGACTGAAGGAACTAGGCTTATTTAGCCTGCAGAAGAGAAGACTGAGGGGGGATTTGATAGCAACCTTCAACTACTTGAAGGGTTGCTCCAAGGAGGAGGGAGCTCGACTGTTCTCGGTAGTAACAGAGGGCAGAACGAGAAGCAATGGTTTCAAGTTACAGCTGGGGCGGTCCAGGCTGGATATTAGGAAAAACTTCCTTACTAGGCGAGTGGTGAAGCATTGGAATAAGCTGCCTAGGGAGGTGGTGGAATCTCCATCTCTGGAGGTGTTCAAGTCCCAGCTGGACAAAACACTGACTGGGATGATCTAATGGGAGTGGTCCTGCTTTTTTTGGCAGGGGGTTGGACTAGATGACCTCGTGGGGCCCCTTCCAACCCTATGATTCTATGATTCTATGTCCACATGGGGAAGTACCTGACAGTTAACTGAACAGATAATTTTCAGTGATGTCCCCTTGGAGCAGGTCCTTCTTCCTCCCTTCTCTCCTTCTCCTTGACAGAGAAGGATTTTAAAATGTCTTCAGTTTGCAGTACTGCCCACTCCAAAAGTTAAGCAATCACAAGAATTTTAACATGTTGGGTTCTTTTTCTAAACTTTTGGTATGCTCTGAAGTCATATTTTCAAGCTTTTCTCTGCAGCCATGAGGGACAGAAACTTACTTTCATGAAAGCTCATGCAATAAATAAATTTGTTAGTCATTAAGTGCCACAGGGCTCCTTGCTTGGTTTTCTGAACTAGACTAACATGGCTATTGCTTTGATACTTTCATAAGGGGCCCTGAAGCTAGCAAGCTATTGAGGTTTCAGCAGTCATGTGAAGCCTTAGGAATCTAGAGATACTCATGTTCTGGGATAGTCTCACCCTCTTCTTAAGAGACAAAGGCTGATAATGCCTGTAATGTAGTATTGCTAGCAGCTTTTATCTGCGGTTGACAACAGCTGTTACAAAGACTGAGCTGGACCCTGTTACTTCATCTCTATACTGTTCTTGGAGTCATTAACAAGAAACTTTACTGGTGGTATTTTGGATTTGTCCTTGAGGTGTCCCTACTGCTAACACTTTCATAGACTCATAGAGTATTAGGGCTGGAAGGGATCTCATGAGGTTATCTAGTTAACCCCCTTCTAAAAAAGCAGAACCACTCCCACTAAATGAGGGGCCTCAAACATGTGGCCTGTGGGCCGCATGCAGCCCCTAAAGCTATTTCCTACGGCCCGCAACAACACTCTTGTTACCAATATTTGCAAAAGTGTTGCATGAAAAGGTTCCAGTGGTGCGGCCCTCAGGCTAGCATGCTAGTCCTCATGTGGCCCTCAGGATGATTTGAGTTTGAGACCCCTGTACTAAATCATCCCAGCCAGGTGTTTGCCTAACTAGGCCTTAAATGTTCCAAAAGATGGAGATTACACCATTGCTCTAGGTAACCCATTCCAGTGCTGCTTCCTCCTCCTAGTGAGAGAGTTTTTCCTAACATCCAACCAAGACCTCCCAAGCTGCAGCTTGAAACCATTTCTCCTTGTTCTGTCCTCTGTCACCACTGAGAACAGCCTAGCTCCCTCTTCTTTAGAGCACCCCTTCAAGTAGATGAAGGTTGCTATCAAATCCCCCCTCAGTCTTCTCTTCTGCAGACTAAATAAGCCTAGTTCCTTCAGTCTCTCCTTGTAAGTCATGTGCCTCATTCCTTTAATAATTTTCTTCACCCTCTGCTGAACTCAGCGACGCTGCTACACATAAATAAGAGGGGAGGCCAGGGCCCCTACTGGCCACTGGGTCCCCGATCCGTTCCCTCCCCCTGCTGCTTCCCTGAGCCCTTCCCTAAGCCCCCAGTTCTGCCGCTGGTTCCCACTGCCCCAGACCAACCCTCTCCCCACAACCTTTCCCCACTGGGCTGACGTGCCTGCCCCCGGCTCCCATACCTGGCTGCCGGAGGGAGAGCGGGGCCACAGCACAGGCTGCGGCTCCTGCCAAGAACCTGCTCTGAGCATGCTCAGAGCAGGATCACACCAGGGCGGGAGTTTTAAAAACTCCCAGGCCCAGCCTGGGGCAGTTCCCTGCCGGCTGGAAGGCTGTGTCTTCTGGCCGGGTAGAGGCAACAGTTGCCAGCTCCTGCTGCTCGGGCAGTGTTCCCTGTGCAGGGGCATGACGGTGCACTCCTGTGCAGTTTAGAGACACGCTACTCAGGGACTAGCCCTGAGTTTCAGGGAGGCTCAGGCCCCCAGAGCGCAGCCCCACCCCCCGACACCACTGGCTGAACTCCTTCTGGTTTGCCCTCTGCTGCACTCTTTCCCCAGGGTGCACAGTGATGAGAGGATAACGCTTAATGAAGAGGGCATTAATAACCACTCTAAGACATGGCCCATTTAGGTAACGAAGTTTGAACCATAACACCCATCCCCTTCCTAACACACATACATACTCCTGACTTTCCCAGCCTGTCCCTTCCCATGTACAGGATCCTGCCTGGCTACTCAGCTTTTGTTTGTTTAACTGATCTAAGATTTCTGAGTGCTTTGGCCTGGGAAATAGACAACTTGTCAACTTTCACCTAAATGAATTTGTGTCTCTCCATATGCACTCCCCAAGTCTTGTTCCTTTTTTTTTTGCTAAGTTCTTTGTCTTCAGTTCAGGTCAGAAACCCACCCCTGGAAACAACCATAACAATTACTTACTGTGTCCGGAGTGTGTGCATGTAGAGGTAGAATAATGCAGTCTGAGAAAACTTAAAGTAATATTTTGCACTTCAATAGCAGCTTTTGTCCAATGATCCTCAAAATATTGCAAACGCTAAATAATTGAGGCTGACAGTACCTGCATATTTGAATAAGTATGCATTGTCTCTGTTTTAGAGCTTATTAAATTGAGACATTCAAGGTACGTGAAACCACCAAGGACAACTTGGATGTGTGCTCATTAGAGAGCTGGTAGTCAGGAATAAAACGAAAGAGCTCTGGGTCTCTGTATAAACCACTACTAGACCCACACTCCTCCTCTAAACAAAATATCTTTCTGATTATTATTTTTTTCCCTAAAAAGAGAAAAATATAGTTTTTAATGCTGTATAATGAACAATAATACTTTAAACCATTCTAACAGGAATTATAGCCATAGAAACAATTCTGGGCTAAATTCTTCTCCCAGTTACACAAACATAAATCTAGGCTAAAGGGCTTAGAAGGAAATGAATACCAGTGATTTAGCTGAAAGCAGAACTTGGCTTATGCAGTAGACAACAACGTCATTTTGAGAAATGTCTTTTAAAAAGTGTCCTCAAACACATGACAAGATTCAGTAATTTCTGTATCCCTTAGATCGTGAGAGGTAGAGGCAAAAGGACGAATTGCTATCAAAGGAGATTTGTAATGAGCTGAGAATTTCAGGGGGGGAGAAACACAGAAAGGCTGCTTGTGTCTAGAACTGATGAATGAAAAGACAAAGGAGTCTGACAGTAGACAAGAAAAGGACGCAAGGACTGGGGTAGAGAAAGTTCGTTTCTGAAACTACTCATATGGTTCTAGCTTCCAAGATATAGTCACTGCTGTACTGAGGATAGGACATAGGAATAGACAGTCTGTACTAGAAGGCTATGCCTATACTAGGAAAAGTTAGTTCAAATTTGTTAATTTGAACTAATAAGTTCGAGTTTAGTTCCAACTAAACTGCAACTTATTAGTTCGAATTAACAAAGTGGACTAATTTGACTTAACGTTAAGTCAAATTAGTCCACTTTGTTAATTCGAACTAACTGCCCTTAATTTGAATTTATTTAGTTTGAACTAAGGATTAATCCTAGTCTAACCCATCCTTAGTTCGAACTAAGGATTGAACTAAGGGCTCGGTTTGAATTAACTGGCAGGTCTTACTAATTCAAACTAAGCTTTCATTAGTTTGAATTAAGGACTTCTTTAATTCGAACTAATGAAATCATAGTGTAGACAGGTACTAAATTAGTTCGAATTAAGCCTCCTTAATTCAAACTAACTTGCAAGTGTAGACTTACCCAAAGTCTCTAAGAGGGCACGCAAAGCCAAAGGATGAGGAAAAGGATATAGCCTAGTGATAGTATGCATGTAACTTAATTAATTAATTTTAACTGTAAATGTTAAGCTGAGTCCATTGAGGGTTTTTAAAACAAGGAAGGTATTTTTGAAATACCTTCAAGTAGGGGCTGCTATGGAATAGTGTAGTGGTTAGCTCAAAGAAACTGTTACAGCAGAGCTAAGGATCTGGCTGCTAGTGAGTGATTTTCAGATATGTCAGACCATACAAATCCCACTGTCTTTGCAGGAGCTCTGCACTCAGGTCCTATGCTGGCTGTGTCAAATTGGGTGCCCAAAATTAGTGGTCGCTTTTGGGACTGTGGACCTAAATACTTTAATTTTACTCTGGGGCACAGCTAAGATGTGTTGGGGACAAAGCAATCAAATCCATCAATAAGTGAGTGAAATACAGCCTAAGGAAACAAGTAAGACCTAGCAGTTCTTGAATTCTAATCTCGGCTCTGACATCGATTCTGTAGTCTTTACAGAGTTGCTTATCTTCCATTTCTCAGTTAATGCAATTATAAAATAATTCTTTCTAACAACCTTTCTGTAAGGTAAAAATTAATATTCTTAAAATGCTTTGCATTTTATAACTAGTATCAATTAACTTTACAGTTCTGGTATTTTTCTGGTATGTAGTTTGAACCACAAGATGTCCCTTTGTGGACAGAAGGGCTAAGGACTGAAGGGGGATGAACATTTCCTTTCTTCAGGAACAGGATCTCCAGGTTAAAGTTGAAGCACTGGGGAGCCATGGCTCAGGAGAATCTTATGCTACCTATGCATGCATATTTAGTGGGGAACATAGGAACATCAGTCTCCAGCACTTTTCACCTGCTCAAAATTAACTTTAAAATGTGTGAAAGAAAAGTAGTGAAAATATATACTTCAGCTTCTAGAGAGGATAACAAACTATTTTAAGTTGCAGAGGAGGGTAGAGGAAATGCGGTTAAGATGAGTCTTTAACTGGATAATTGCATTACTTGTTGGGTTTTCTTTCCTGTGTGCTGCTTGATGATAAGGCCTTTCTAAAGGCTTCAACCTGATCTTGTGGGAATCTGCAGACTAAAAACCAGATTGCCTGGTTAGCAAGGCTGTTAAAGATTGTGCTCCAAATCACCTATAAAGGAGCAGGAAGTATGCACCTGGGAAGAACCCTGGGTGAATTTGGCTACAGGTCACCTGTACTATCTATAGCAGGGCTTGCCATCAAATGGGATGGATATCCCTAGCACCCTAGAGGATACAATGACTTTAGGTTGAAAAATGAGAAGAGGGGTAAGGTATTTCAGCTTTTTGAGACAAGGCCTGCCTGTTTTTACAGGACTTAGCACAATAGGCTTGTGGTCCATTGAGTTCCTAGGTGTTCCTGTAGTAGCAATAGTAAATATTAATTATAAATAATAATATAACCCTAGAGAATAATAGGCTTATAAGGAACTACCAGCATAGATCTGTTAAGAACAATTCATGCAAAACCTGCCTTGTTTCCTCCTTTGGCAAAGTTTCAGGACTAGTGATGTGGGAATCTGTAGATGTTTTACATCTTGATTTCAGTAAGGCATTTGACACAGTCCTACATGACAGTCTCACAAGCAAATTAGGGAAATGCAGAGATGCTATTACTATAAGGTGGTTCCCCTAACCTATTCTGGGGTGCAATCCAGACCGGTGAGGTGCTGTGTTGCCACCTGCCCTGAAACCTTGTGTACCTCACTATGCTGTGGTGTTGTAATTCACAACCTGCAACCCTCAGAAACAGCATGCAGGTCACGCTCTCAATGAATGTATTTAGTTGCAGTCCTGGTCCAGCTACTGTCCCCAGTACCATGTCAGCAAACTCCGCTATGCTCTGGCTTCCAGTAACTTTGTTTCCTACTTACAGAGTGATCCCAATATACTCCCAGTCCCAAATCTTTCCCAAAACATATGTTCTCCACTGTCTAGACCTCTCCTAGATAATTCAAATATTATAGGTCCATTGCTCCTGTAAGGGGCTGGTACTCAACAGCCTACTAATTTAAATTGTGTTACCAAACAGCTTGTTTAAACACAAAACTGGATTAGTTTTGATTAAAAAATAAAACAAGTTTATTTAATGACAAAGAAAGATATTTTAAATAAGTAAAAGTACAAAGCATATAAGTGAGAAATGGTTACAAGCAAATTTAAAATAATTTTCTTTTTTTAGCAGATAAAACAAAGTAGACTTGGTTCAAGGTAAAATCCTTACTACAAGTTCCCACCAACACTGCTAACTAAATTTTCACGTCAGGGTCCCTTCCAGAGTCAAAGTCTGGTTAATGTGCCTTCTTAAGAGAGAGATGTAGACGCCTTAGTTCGAACTTAAAAAGTTCAAACTAAGTGGTTAGTTTGAGCTAACTGTTTCTTCTAGTTTGAACTAACTTTTTAGTTCAAATTAGCTGCACTTTTTAGTTGGAACTAACTCTTTAGTTTGAACTAGGCCATGTGGCTAGCTCAAACTAAAAAGCCACAGTCAATCTGAACTAGCCAGTGGTTAGTTTGAACTAACCCAGAACTGCTTAGTTCTGACTAAGGAAGTCTGAACTAAGCTTTCTAATGTAGACATAGCTTTCCTGCCCTGCTTTGTTGTCAAAGACCTGTCATTTGTCAGATGATTACCAATAAACTTTGATGACCCCTGGGTAAAGGCATATGCTTCTCCTTATGTCTTTAAGGAACAGATATACTCCTGTCCCTAGATTTGCCTGGTGAACATCTTTCAGTCAAAATTTCAGCTTATGTTCATAACTTTACATATAATCTTGCCACACACATTTTACCATATTATTGACAAGTGAATTATTAGTTGTCACCATGCTACCTCATAAGGCATATTTTGTACAAAGATTATTAGTTTGTAGGAGGTGAATACAGAAGTGCATTTGGGCACGCTGGATACACAACTGGTTGAAAAATTATACTCAAAAAGCAGTTATGTCAAACATGGAGGATGTATCTAAGGGGCTTCACAGAGGACAGTTCTGAGTCTGGCACTATTAAATATTTTCATTAAAAACTTGGATCATGAAGTGGGGAGTATGCTTATAAAATTTACAAGTTGGGAGGGTTTCAAGCACTTTGGAGGACAGGTTTAAAATTCATAATGACCATGATAAATTGGAGATTCAGAGAATTCAACAAGAGAAGAGTCAATTAAGTCCAAATGCAAAGTATTTCACAGAAGAAGGAAAAATCAAACACACAACTACAAAATGGGGATAACTGGCTAGGTGATAGTATTGCTGAAAAGAAAAGTGGATCACAAATTGAATATAAATCAACAACGTGATGGAGTTCTGTAAAAAGCTAATATTCTGGCATGTATTAATAGAGGAAGTAATTGTACTGCTCTACTCAGCACTAGGGAGGCCCCAGCTGGAGTACTGTGTTCAATTCTGGGCACCGCATTTTAGGAAAGATGTAGACAAACTGTAGAGAGCTAGAAGAGACCACCTAAAATGAAAAAGAGTTTAGAAAACCTGACCTATCAGGAAAGGGTAAAAAAATCTGGATATATTTGAAAAAAGAAGAGTGTGTGTTGTTGGGGAGGGGTGTGTGTGAACCTCATAACAATCCTCAGGTATGTTATGGGCTGTTATAAACAAGATGACCATCAGTTGTGTTTCATGTCCACTGAAGGGATGATAAGAAGTAATGGGCTTAATCTGCAGCAAGGGAGATTTAGGGTAGATAGTAGAAAAAAAACATGCTAACTATAAAGACAGTTAATCTCCGGAATAATCTTCCAAGGGACTGTATGGGCACCTGACAAGGGTGAGCTAGGTTTACTTTGTCTTATTACAGCATAGAGAGCTGGACTTGACTTCTCAAGATCCCTCGCAGCCCTACATTTCTGTGAGTCTTTGATGCATCAACTCTGGTGTGGGACTGTAGAAAAGCTACAAGGACTGTACTAGTAAAGATTTTGTATAATTATCAACATTTGTTCTCTCACCTCCCACTCAGCTCTGTTCAGTGATACAAGGGCTGTCTCGCTTTTCTTCCTGTTTTTCTCAGCATTGTTACAATTGTTTTAGTGAATGGCATGAATCTGGGTGGAGGTTTGCATTGACAGTCCCATTTCCTTACAGCAGGGTTCAGCAACCTTTGCTGACCCCTGTGCCAGTCCTTTTTCCCAAACCCACAGCTGGTGCTGGTGGCCCCCTCTGCTGAAAAAATGTAGCGGATGCCTGAAAATTCAGCAGTAGTCACAGCTGGAGTGGGAGCACTTCCCAGGAATACTATGGTAAGAAGTCACCCAGAGTGGTTCCTTTTGGCTGTGTGTCTGGGGACAGGGATCCCCAGGAATGCCACGAAAAGAATCAGCTCCTTTTAGGGGTTGCCAGGCATGTTGCAGAAAGAAGCTGCCCAGAGTGGTTCCTTTGGGGAGCATTGCACTACAGAGAGGAGCCACTCTGGGCAGCTTTTTTTTGTGTCACATGGAAGCAGAGGCATAGGCATGGGGGGACCCCTTGTGTTCCAACTGCACTGGAAGGAAGCAGCCCAGAGTGGCTTTCAGTGGCAGGAATGGCAATTTCTGTGGTACTGCAGAGGGTGCTGCATGTGGCTTTAAATGGGCTCAGGTGCCACTGTCAGCACACGTGCTGGGGGTTGCCTACCCCTCCCTACAGGAGATAAATACTTTGGAAGAGGTTGTGTTCTTTAGAGAGAACTACTCTGGACCTGATAGTTTAGACATTTCTTCTTATTATTACTATTTTAAATACAGTAGAAGAAAAAAACTGTGTTTCACAGGTCAGACACTGCCTAATAATAGCAAGGCCAAAGATTTGAAAACCTGGAACATAAATTCAGGGTGAAAAAATATTTATTTTCATAAAAGTAAACAAGACATTCAGCAAGGAAGACATTTCAAGAACTGTGTAACCTACAATGATTACTGTTATGGAAAGCAATTAGAAAGTGGAAGACAGTTACATTGGATCTCTCTGCATGTGCAATAAAGAGTTCCAGGCTTTTGCAAACTTTGTATATGTTTATTGTCTGAGTTATGTCTTCTATAGCTAGGACTTTCTAGTTTTTAACAATTTGAGGATCTGCCCCCCACTTAATGCTTTCGCTCCAACTCAATTCAAAATAGCTCCTGGAGTGCCTCTTCCAAGTTCTTTGTCCAGAATGTTTTCAAAAGTCTCAAGGGATGGAGCTTCCACTGCACTTGGACGGCTCTTCCAAAACATAATAGATCTCACTGCTAGAAAACGTAGCTGCTGTTAGGTCAACATAGAATCATAGAATCATAGAATCCTAGGGTTGGAAGGGACCTCATGAGGTCATCTAGTCCAACCCCCTGCCAGAGGCAGGACCACTCCCACTAAACCATCCCAGTCATGGTTTTGTCCAGCCGGGCCTTAAACACCTCCAAAGATGGAGACTCCACCACCTCCCTTGGCAGCTCATTCCAAGGCTTCACCACTCGCATAGTAAAGAAGTTTTTTCTAATATCCAGCCTCAACCTCCCTAACTGCAACTTGAGACCATTGCTCCTCGTTCTGTCCTCTGTTATTACTGAGAACAGTCGAGCTCCATCTTCCTTAGAGCATCCCTTCAAGTTGTTGAAGGTTGCTATCAAATCCCCCCTCAATCTTCTCTTCTGCAGACTAAATAAGCCTAATGGTTTCAGTCTATCCTCATAGGGCTTGTGCTCCAGCCCTTTAATCATTTTGGTTGCCCTCCTCTGAACTCTCTCTAGCATGTCCCTGTCCTTTTTGTAGTGGGGAGCCCAAAACTGAACACACTATTCTAGATGTGGCCTCACCAGTGCAGAATAGAGGGGAATGATCACATCCCTTGATCTGCTGGTAATACTTCTTTTGATGCAGCCCAGTATGCCATTGGCCTTTTTGGCAGCAAGAGCACACTGCTGACTCATATCTAGCTTCCCATCCACCATGACCCCCAGGTCCTTTTCTACACTGCTGCTACTTAACTGAATGTTTCCCAGCCTGTAGCAGTGCATGGGGTTTTTCCGTCCCACATGCAGGATTTTACACTTGTCCTTATTGAACTTCATAAGATTTCTATTGGCCCACTGTTCCAATTTATCTAGGTCTCCCTGAATCCTGTCCTTGCCCTCCAATGTGTCTACTGTTCCCCCCAGCTTGGTGTCATCCGCAAACTTACTGAGAGTGCAGTCTATTCCATCATCCAGATCATTGATGAAAATGTTGAACAGAACCGGCCCCAGGACCGACCCCTGGGGCACACCACTCGTGACTGGTTGCCAGCTAGACGTGGAACCATTGATTCCTACACGCTGAAACCGTTGATCTAGCCAGTTTTCTATCCACCTTATAGTCCACCTATCCAACCCATACTTCCTTAATTTGCCAATGAGAATGCTGTGGGAAACTGTATCAAAAGCCTTGCTAAAATCAAGGTATATCACATCAACGGTTCTTCCTGCCTCCAGAAAACCAGTCATCTGCTCATAGAAGGAAATGAGATTGGTCAGACATGATTTACCCTTGGTAAATCCATGCTGACTGTTCCTGATCACTTTATTTTCTTCTAAGTGTTTGAGGATAGATTCTTTAAGAATCTGCTCCATAATTTTGCCAGGGATTGAGGTGAGGCTGACTGGTCTATAATTCCCCAGATCTTCCTTTTTCCCTTTCTTGAAAATAGGCACTACATTTGCTTTTTCCAATCCTCTGGCACCTCCCCTGTTCCTTTTCTTAATGTCATTCCTTTACTCCTAGGTATATCCCTTGGTTCAGTAAACTAAATTATTCTTTACCTGAAGATTCTACAACTTTCAAATATGTTTACACAGTCATCCTCGTCCTTCTTAGCATTTGGCCAAGTTATCCCAGTGTAACTGCATTCTCATAGAACAATCTTCCCTGCCCTTTATATGGTGATGCTCTTCTGTGTGCAACCTACTGCACTGATTTGCTGTAACAGTCTGACCTGATTCTATGACTTACATTTCCCTGCATGTATTTTCCTCCCATTCTGTAAGTTCCCCATCTTCAAAGCATCTGACCAAGTGGGACTTTCCCGCATGAAAGCTCATGCAATAAATAAACTGGTTAATTTTTAAAAGTACCACAGGACTCCTTGTTTGTTTTGCTGACCTAGACTAACATGGCTACCCCTTTTGAACTCTATGTTTTGCTTACATCTTCCTGATGCTGAGACTTCCAGAACTGAATGCAGTGGTCCAATACACTCATATGACTGTATTTACTAAGCACTGGTGTGTTCAGTCCTATACAAATGTATAGATGTGTTTCCTGCCTTCAGAAGCTGAGTTCTGTCACAGGTGAGACCCCAGCTGATGGTATAGGTTGGAGAAACAGGCAATCTTGGACTTTTGTAGAATTCCTCTAGTAACTGACAAGTGTAATGAGGGTAAGGAATTATTTAATGTGGTGCAGTGAGGACTAATGGGATGCAATTAAAACTCAAACTGACTGTTAAGAGAAACACATTAACAGTGAAGTCAGAGAGCCTGTAAAATAGTCTCCTAAAAAGAGTGGTAGAATCCCCACTGCTTGAGTCATTTAATACCAATATGCATAAAAATGTCAGAGACCATGCTATAGGTATGGGGAATATAGCATGTGCTATATGGGTAAACAGTTTTTTCTGTCTTTGATTTCTTTGATTTTGTAGTGTGTTGATACACAGGCTAAAACCACTAAGCTTATAAAAATAAAACTGTTGTATTACAGGCCAGAGATGAAATAACAAATGACTTTTTAAAAATAAAGCATGAAATAAAAAATCATTCTCCCTAATTCTGAAAAAAGATAGTAGTTGTGTGTGAACTACCATATGTGTTAAACTGTGACTCTCATGTGGAATTATAAATTTACTCTATACATGGGGAAAGTGTAGTTAATTTTGTCAATATGACTGTTCTGGATATTATATCAAGTCATGGGCTTTTCCTTATTCTTGTTTTGCAGCCCCTCTCAGCATATTATTCACTTCATAGTATGACCTGATTAAGGGAATAAAATGGAGGATTCCTGATAACCACTAACCCCAACCCTGGCTTGGCATATGGTTTGGACAATTTAATTACAGTACCTCCTGTCAGCCTCAGCCTATCGTCTGGTAATATAGATACAGCATCTACATCAGAGACTATCTACTTTGTATACCAGATCACAGAGGAACAGGTGTGGTTTATATCCCATGCCAGTGCCCTACCCTTCCACTTGGAGTAGCATTGTTATAGGGGTACCCAGACAGGCATAGGAAGCAGCATAAGATGCCCCCCCACCCCTCCACCCAATATGTATCCTTTCAACCGCAGTGAGGCTGAAACAGAAGTCTTTTCTGACCTCCAGAGGTAGGACTTCAGGAGGGAAATCCTCCCAAGTATTTCCCCCCAAGCGCTGAGTTGGATGGGTGGGGCCCACTCACTCTTCTTCGTAATTATACGCTGCTTAGTGCACCAAATCCCTAGAGCAGGTGTGGCCAAACTGCAGCTCAGGAGCCACATGTGACTCTTGAATAAAAAGGTGTGGCTCACAGAAGAATGTCAGCAAATCAATTCAGTAGGTAAAAGTATATGGCTAGGTGCCTCAGTGCAGCTCTTGAAGGTTTAATAATCAACTTGTGTGGCTCTTGAGTTCCATAAATTTGGCCACCCCTGCCCTAGAGTGTCAGTGGCAATGCCAGGGGTACCACAACTCAGAGGCCAAGGCTTAAACAGTTACAGTCCAAAGTGAGCAACAGCAATTCTCTTTTGGGTCCCTGGGGCATCCCAGTCAGGGCTCTCCAGGCCAAGTGCCTGGGTTGCTCTCTTCAGGACAATCTCTATTAGTAAACAGGCACTTGCAAAGAACAAGAACTACCATGGAATTACCATGGACAGTATGCTTTCTTCCAACTGTTACGACTGCCATGAGGATAAAGCTAAAGTAACCTTTTTCTTCCCTCAGAAGAAGGCACCATAAAGTTACTTTTAGTTTACAATTTCTGCTCTGTTACACTCATTAGTTCTCTTCAGTGAGGTTATATGCTTGTAAGTAAAAATAATTTGATCCAGTTCACTTTTCTCATTTCTGAGAAATCTCTAACTGGAAATATCAGGCAGATAGCCCATTGCCATGGTCACCATGATGCCTAGGCAAGCAACAAGATGTTACAAAGGCTATGCCTACACTAGCAAACTAGTCCAGATTAAGGAGGCGTAATCCAGACTAATTTGATCCCTGTCTCTACTAGGCTTTGTGTAGTTCGAACTAAAAAAATTTTTAGTTCAAACTAAGCAAAAGCTTAGTCCGAACTAGTTAGTTTGAATGGTTAGTTCGAACTAACCACTTAGTTCAAACTTAGTTTGAATCTTAGTTTGAATTAGCATGATGTTGCCATGCAAGTTCGAACTAAATAAATTCTAACTAAGCGGTTAGTTTGAACGAACTGCATTTTTTTAGCCTGAACTGAAAAGTTAGTTCAAACTAACTTTTTAGTTTGAACTAAAAAACATGGTTAGCTCGAACTAAAAAGTTCTGGTTAGTTTGAAGTAACCTGTGGTTAGTTCAAATTAACTCTGAACTGCTTAGTTCGGACTAAGCAAGTCTGAACTAAGCAGTTAGATGTAGGTATAGCCAAAGACGCAGGCTAGAACAGCTCATGTAATAGCATTCCTTGGATAAGGATCCTAGCTGGATCAGTTGGGTCCTGCACTATTTGACTTTGGAAGGACTCAGACTAATGGCCTAGAGATGAGACTCAGTAATGCCTCAGCAATATATCCCAAGTGACTAAGTAAAAATAGCCCCTTCTTAAACAATACATGTAAGCACCATTCCAGCACTGAATGTGGTTGTCTCCAAGTCACATCTGCTGACTTGACAGACCAGAACATGCTTCAGATCTGCAGCACTACGGCAGCTCCTTAAAGGGCCAGATTATCATAGGAGCTTCAGGGGTTTAAGCCCCAGGCCCCAGCCAAAAGGGTGTCCCTGGACTCAGGCCCCTAAAACCAGGCTTGTTAGGCCCTCCTGCCACTCACACTGTGCTGACTACATTTTATTTTTAGTGCACTAACTTATTTTTAATGCACTACTCCTCCCCCCACCTCTGGCAGTGGGGCAGGCCAGTGCAAGTGTGCTCCACCCGGGGGGTTGGAGCTGGCTGGCTCGTGGCAAGGCCTCTGCCACTCCACCACAGCCTTCCACGGCTTGCCACGTGCCACCCAGCCGCCCATCCCTTGGGCAGACTGGCCAGAGCAGGGCCAGGGGAGGAGTGCCTTCTGCCCCAGGACTCCCCCTCCAGCAACAGGAGGCAGCCAGGTGCCCTGTGGTGGGGAGGGACCCAGGCTGGGGGGACCCTGCACAAGCCCCCTCCCCTCAAATATCATTGGAATTGTCACTTGTGCACACAGAATCATCAAGGGGTAAACAATTTTGCACTGTTTGACAATATTACTGATTGATGCCTTAATTAGCACTGATCCCATCACTTTCATGAGGAAAGACAGTGGTTCCCAATCATTTTGGCTTGAGGAAACCATTTTTGCAACCCTGAAGGGCCACCAGTGTCTGCCAGCACACTGCAGCCAGACAGAAGGAGTTCAGCGAGGAAGCTACCTCCCTCTTTGCTGATCTCTGGTGTCCCATGCAGGAGACCTGCACCAGACTTGTATCCCTAAGGCAATTTGCTCTGCCTGGGTGTTTAGGCAATGGCTCCTTCTGCAGCCAGCAGAAGTAGAACAGAGAGCCACTTTCAAAGCCCCCACAGGCCACTTTTGGGCTGCAGATCATGGGTTGGGAACCACTGAGGCTGGGGTACAGGATTTCCTAGATCCCCATGAACAATGTGTCTAAAGCAAGCTGACTTTTCCTCTTCTCCACTTTCCAGACAAGTAGATAGTAGAAATGTGATAGAGTTGATGTACTCTGACATCAACGAAAGTGTATTATGCCGCTCAACAGCAACACTTCCAACCAATTAAAAAATAGTGATGGACTGGGAAGAGTAACTTGTCTAGTTCTCGGCCCAGAAGACTTTTGGAGTAATACGAGGGCTGGCTGGAAAACAAGAATTCTGTTTTGTGGGTGTGCCTCCCTCCCCACCCCCAAGATTTCAAAAATTGCTTTAGTTTCCCAACAGAATGAAAATGAGACTGTTAGGATATTTCTGCACTCTGAGCCAAGAGTGTAATTCCCACTTCAAGGAGACATTTCAGCTATGTCTACATCTGCAAAATTAGTTCAGACTTGTTAGTCCGAACTAAGAAGTTTGAGCTTAGTTCAAATTAACCCAAGGTCAGTTCGAACTAAACTTGTGCTTCTGAGTTCAAACTAACCACATGTTCTAGTTTGAACTAAACGCTTAATTTGAAATAGAACGCACGGTTAGTTCGAACTAACCGGCTTAGTTTGGACTTCTTAAATCCAAACTAAGCTTTAGTCCTAGTCCACATCATGCCAAGTTCAAACTAAAGTTTGAACTAAGCGCCTAAGTCTGGACTAAGTGCCAGTACTTATTAGTCCGAACTAAGCATTCCTTATTTTGAACTAAGAAATTTCTTAGTTTGAACTAGGAAAAGCCTAATGTGGTCATGGGCTAAATTAGTCTGGACTAAGCCTCCTTAGTCCGGACTAATTTGCCAGTGTAGACATAGTCTTCTGTACTAGCTCTAACCGAGCTAGTGCACTAAAAATAAAATGTAGTCAGCACATTGTGAGTGGCAAGAGGGACTAACATTCCTGAGAACATGCCTCAGATGAGAATGTTTTGGGGAGCTGAGCCCCTGCTGCTGCGAATGCCAGGGCTACTACTCTGTTTTTAGCATGATATTAGGTCAATCAGAGCTAGCATGGGTATGTCTCAAGCTGGGAATTATAACCTCATCTTGAGGTGTAAACACACCTTAAGTCTCAAGAGAATGCTCTGCCTAGAAAAACCAATGGGTTGGTGATTAGGCAATCATCTGGGATGTAGGAAATCCAGCTTCAAATTCCTGCTCTGCCTCATTCTGAATAATTATTACTAGGGACAGAATAACTTCTTCTTCAGGCATACAGCTGTGGTGGAGCTTTGGAAAGGGCTTTAGCCCCCTGGATTTTAAGTCTGATATAGTAATGCTAGACAAGAGCTCATAGCAGTGGTCTGTCTGAATGTACTGTTAAATAGGAAAGTGAGACTCTGATCTTGCCTTAGAGGGGGCTGTTGTAGACTCATAGACTCTAAGGTCAGAAGGGACCAATATGATCATCTCGTCTGACCTCCCGCACACTGCAGGCCACAAAAACCTCATCCACCCATTCCTACAATGAACCTCAAACCCATAACTGAGCCATTAAAGTCCTCAAATCATGATTTAAAGACTTTAATACAGAGAATCAACCAGCAAGTGAGCCATGCCCAATGCTACAGAGGAAGGCAAAAAACCCCCAGCGCCTGTGTTGGACTGTGCTGAGTTTGACAACTCACCTGGGAGAAAAGGGGAACAGAGAACTAAGCAAACCTTCCTTTCACTCCTCTGCTTCTCCCCAGTGTCTCACCTCCTGGGGGACAACAAGCCAGCAAGGGTTCTTGCGGCAGCAGCAGCAATAAAGAGTTGGTGTCATTCTCACACTCAGTGCCCTTGCAATAAAACCGTACCAGTTAGCAGATGTGGGCTTTGCTATATTCTCCCCTAGCTGGAGTCCTACCTAGCCCATCTTTCCTTGTAAAGCAGCTGACCTAACTAAAAGCTCAGTATGTTCCTAATAGCAGACTGGATAAGATTCTAGCCGCACAACATAAAGAAACAAAAACAGTTGCAGTAAACTAGGCAAGTGAGCCTTGACTACTTTTCTTCTAAAGGTTTCAGAGACCTGATGGAAATGGTAATCATCTGGAGGTAGCCCATCTCATCCTGTAGTGCATTCTGTAGTAATCATCATCCATCCCATTAGTGTGAAGAGCCTGCCAATTATGTCAGCTACAGAGCACATAACTGCTCTGCACTCTACAACTGAAGGAAATGGCCTGGCAAGGGGGAAATGACAGAACTTCTTGTTCCTTCTGCACTGATGCATTAAGCTCGGATCCTGCAGACAAAAGGCTGCATTCACCACTATTTTCTGGTCAGGTTGTCTGGGAAAATCTCTAATGAAGGAGGAACAGACTAAAGATGGACCTGGGAACTCCAAAGCCTTTGATACTACCTCGGCCACTGTCTTCATAAGTGGTCTAGACCTCTGTATAGTATTAGCCTCTCTTACAGGGGGTTGAGAGGGCAAAAATTCATAATTTGTAAAATGTTTCTGAAGATGAAATATGCGGTTAAGTGTTTAATATAATAACTAAAGAGAGATATGATGATCTACAAATGGCTGAAGCAAGTAAAGGACTTAGGAAGGACAATAATTTATGGTGGTAAAAAGAAGATAGTTAGGGGTCATGGGAAAAATCAAGAGAAGGAAAATTGTGGATTAAATCTCAGGAGGATCTTCCCAGTTATGAGCTCTAGTAGGCCCTGCATGTTTCCCAAAAAGGAATGAAAGCCCCATTCTTTGTGAACTTTAAAACACAACTGCATGAAACACTAGAAAATATATGGTGGTAGTGGAGAGTGGATTAGATGTGACCTAATGTCTGTTCCAGCTCTAACTATTAGTTTAATGATAAGAATGGGATTCCCTGCATTTTAAGTATTTTTATATTTTCAGCTAGCCCCTGAATTTCGCAAGTGTCTAGCTTTATATATTTTTCTGAGTCTCCTTGCAGGCTGAGAATCACCCTGGATAAGCTTTAGTTTGTCTCATTGGCTTATGAGACCAACAACTGAACCCCTTCTCAGACAGAAGACATCAAAGAATGCTGCACAACTACTGAAAATAAAATGAATGTCACTTTATGGACACGTGATGATACAGGCTTGGCTCTGTCAAATCCACACCTCCTAGGAATCCATTTAATTTGTGACCCCTGCAACATGGTTCATCGTGAGTTGGTGTGCACTTCTTGATACTGCCCGACATGTAAAACCTGGCTGATCACAGGTTTGTTTGACTGTCTTTTAAGGACTTTCTACTGAAGGTGTTTGATGTTTAACCCTTGTCCTTAAGGCATCACAGCACGCAGCGAGGCTGGTTTAGCAACTAGGAGTTATCAGAACTCTCCAAGTGAGCTCACAGTGGAAATATTCAAAGAATAATACAGTGGTGCACAAGAAACACTGTTCCCTATTCTTGCTACGTGTCTCCTGTACTCAGGGCCGCTCCAGCACTAGAAGTGGGGACAAATGCAAAATGTATTTCCCCAGAAAGAATGTAATAAGGTACTTAGCAAGAACTGTAATTGCAGAGGAATGAGTCAGAAAATCTTTTGTCATTTGAAGTATTGCTTATTGTTAACAATCTATGTCCTTTTTCTGTAACTAATAACAATAAACACTACTTTGCTCTTTTATGGCAACTTTCATCTAAGACTCTCAAAGTAATTTAAAAACTTTAGTGAATTCAACCTCATGGCATCCCTGTGTACTAGGGAAGCACTATATCACCCCCATTTTGCATTAACAGAAACTGAGGCACAGAGGGGTGACGCATCTGCCCAAAGGCATGCTGCAAGTCAGTGACAAGCTTTGGAGTAGAACCCTGGGGTCCTAACCCATCTCTCTACTTCCATCCTTCCCTGGAGGATAATAGGTGGGGACAATGAAAAGTATAAGGAAAAATTAGTGAGACAGTATTAATTTCTTTATCATTTCTATGTCCTCAGCTCTCTGAATCAAAAATCTTTGATTTCGATAATGAAAGTGAGATTGCAGGATCTATATTGGACACAAGGAACATGTGGAGTCAAAAATAAAGGACATTCAAGCAAAAGGGTAACTGAGAGATATGGCAGCAGTTATCTCCATGAAGCCTGACATTCTGGCTCTATCAATTAGTTCCTCCTTACGTGCCCATTTTATAACTAAGCTTTTGAATCATGCCTCAAAATGATGTAAGCCCTTGAAGTTTACTGTCTTCTCCAACGCAAGGAAAGAGGCTCAAAAATGAATGATTCCCCCTCACCCCGCAACGTCAGAATAAACTCTATACAAGAAGTTTTAAGGAGCACTGAGAGGATCAAGTACCATCCAGTACAGCAGATTGGAATTATAAACTGATCATGGTGGGAAAATGACATGTAAAAGGTGGAGCTAACTCACATGCTGTGATCTGAACTGCTGGGGCAGGCAAGTAAGTCAGCAAAGCAACATGCGGTTACTGAAATAATTATTTTTACCTCCATATCCTGCAAGTGAGGGGCGTCCTCAGGACAGTTGTTCTTCCCCACCCTTTTCCCCTTTAGCTGTGGAACGTGTCTGCTCAGCCAGAGTGAGAACACACTGCTGAAGAGTGTATAATATAATACCCAAGCCTCAGCTCAGCTTGAGAACTGACAGAGCCCAGTGAGTAGCCCTGCACTAGAGAATGAGGAAGGAGGGAGGGTACATGAGAGGAAGAGAGGGTGGGGAGAATGGGGGAGGCAAAGCAATCAGGGTTTAAATTTAGACACAAATCTAAACAGATACTCTCCTTCCCAGAGTGCTGGGCTCAAGAGAAAGCAAGCAGCAAACTCTGCTGTTCTGCCCAAATGTGGAGGCACCAAGTGTGCATTTCCTCTGTATCTCTTTTTCTTTTGTCTATACTCCTACCATATATTTAATTTTTTACTTCTTCTCTCTATATCTGCATTCTTTTCCTCAGTTCTCCCTCTCTAGGTCTGCAGTCTTTTCCTTTTGCTATATTAGTGATTCTTTTCATTTTCTGCAGCCCTTACCTTCTGTCTTTTTCTTCTCTTGTCTTTGCCTCTCAACATTTTAATCTATAGTTGGGTAAAATTTTAACTGATACTGGAGATGGGCATGGGTGATGTAAGAGAAGCAAATATCAGACTGTTATATGTGTAGAGATGTAGGCCTCATTGAGGTGGATGATGTACAAACACAAAATAAAAAAACAGTCCTAATAGGAGATGTAAATTGATAAGTATGAAACAAGATTAATTTTTTCCCCTTCCAGTCTTTTTCTTTCATCAAAACAAACAAGGAGTCCTGTGGCACTTAAAGACTAACAAATTTATTTATTGCATGAGCTTTCGCGCAAGAAAATCCCACTTCATCAGATGCTTTGAAGATGGGGGAATTTATAGAATGGGAGGAAATAAATACAGGGGAGCATAAGTCATGGGAACAGGTCACACTGAAACAGCAAATCAAAACAGTTGTAAAGATTCAAACACTGGGGAACAGCATACAGATGAAGATGAGGTCAAATCACCTATTGTAATGAGAGAAAAATCCAATGTCCCTATTAAGTTCTGATGCAATGCAACTGAGTTTTGCAAATAAATTCAATTTCAGCAGCTTCTCTTTGAAGCCTTGATCTGGTAGTGTGCTAATTCAGGACACCACTTTTCTCACTACAGACCTGAGCACTGACAAATAAAAAGCTGCTGCTTCTCTTCTCTATTGGTTTTTGGTAGATGCACAGGAATTAGTTAGGAAAAATAAATCACAAGAGCATTGTACTAAGGTCTCACTTTCGATTCACATCACACAAATACTTACTAAAATTCTCATCATGTGCCTGTTTCAATCATCATGCATATGCTCCTCCCACATGTCAATCACCATCTCCAGAGATCAGTGCAGAGGATCAGATCCCTACCTACAGGGAGTCATGCAGAAGAATTTGAAAAGACTTTGTTTCAATTGTCGAGTCTCCCTCTTCAGAGCTGGAAAGTGATACAGCTTTCTTGACAATCCTGTTTCATAATTCTGCCTCCAGGACAAGTGCAAAAAGATTTAAAAATCTTTTCTGAAAGCCAGAATCAAGATTTAAATGTCACTGTCTTCATGATTATGGTGATATTAGTTATCTAGATGACATCATAGAATACTTATGTATTGCCCTATTAAAGTGACTGCTTGGTATAAAAGTCTTCTTTCTGTTTGGCAGATCCTGGAAGAAAATAGACTTGACATTTTTACCTCAGTATTGAAGGGCATTAGGCTACTCAGGGTATGTTTACACCACAATGTAAGCCAAAGGTTTGGGCGTGAGATCCAGCCTAATCACCCTTCCATCCATCTGGAAATTGTGCTAACCCAGGGTACCTGGACCCCACAGAGGTGGAATGTCTGAGTCAGAGTCAAGCCAGGACCCAGGATTTAGGGCCTATTGCCCTGCAATGTAGATGCAGCACCACTACACTTGTGCTCTTGAAGACCACCAAAAGCATCTTATGGGCCAACGTTCTTTGCCTCTCTAAGACTGTCAAATTTTCCCACACTGCACTGAGAACAAAGAGCTAACGCAGGAGGGCATTAGGAAAAGCTGGATTCAGGTCTGTGTACTGCAGCACGGATACTGAAACCCCAGGTTCAGGCCCAGGTTAGAAAATTCTTTACCAAGAGCCGACTATCAATATAGATCCTCAAGTCCTGTGGTCTGTAACTGGGGAAGGGCTGGTGAATCAAATTCCTGTAACTGAAGGCTTCCATTGCAACATAGACATATCTTCAGTTCCTTCCAACACAAAGCTCTTAGAATGGTAGCTGGAATTGCCATGGCCTGGTCCCAAATCCTGTAAGTCATTGGACAGTTACAGACTCAGCCTCATGTTTGTTTTGTGACTTGATTTGAATCTTCAAGTTGTGGCACAAACAGTGCCGTGTAATAATGTGTGCACTGACGTCACGGGAAGATTAAGATCAGATTCTAGGGTGTGGCCTGCCAAACAACTGACCCAGGAATGAGGGTGTGCAAAGCCACCTTTGCATAGAATTCAGCCTGCACTGTAGAGAGACAGCAGAGAATCTGGATTACAGTGGTTCCAACACGATTATTTGATCTTAGTACAAAAAAAAGGCAGCCATACTCTTTTACTGTCACTTCAGATAGCAATATATCCACGAGTATTAGTGGCTTAAACTCCAGATATAATAAATAACAATTCTTAGATCTTTTATGGTGATGTTCACCAGTAGATCTTAAAGTGCATTCCAAAATGGGAAAGTATCACTCACATGCAAATACATGTTGCTTCAAAAACAGACCCAAACAATACATTATCAACTGGAAATGCAGGGAATTGGTGGTCTCTACGGTGTCAACAGTGTGACAAGGTCTGAGGTAATACATGTTTCCTGATGAATATTCTAGCTCCGCTTCTCCCTTCCTTTGCACAGGTGGTCAGGGAAATGCTAAAACAGAAACTTTCAAAGTCAGAGAGGGGAAAAGCCATAGGAAGGTGTGTCTCCACCCACTGAGGGAATAAGACTGTACTCTGTCATATGTGTTCTGATTAGTTTAATCTATTTTAGTTTCTTCATACAAGTACTGCCCTGTCCTTCCAGAATAAATGTGGGGGAAAGGGTCTACTGCCCAAAACTGGCTATTTGCTGCTGAACCATTCCATTAGCTGACACCTCCACATCACAACAAGCCACTAATGCTACAAGTGGAAGTCTTAGCAAAGAGGCTAAGGATTGAGTAAGATGTTGAGACTGAACTGTCCTTTTATTCCTAGATTGTTCCTGCAAATGAGGATTCAGTTACAACGTAAAGAGGCATATGGGAGGGGAGCTCTTTGGATCCTCCTTCTGTACCTCTTCTGGTGACATCAAGAGGACTTAACCACCCAGGGATTTCAATGTGGCATCTTTTGCCAAAATTTGTTGTTGAGATGGCTGTCAAATACCAGGTCCTCAGAAACCCACCACTCAGCCAAATCTAACAATTGCTCCGTCTCCCTGAGGCTCTATTTCAGCTTTATTCTTTTTGTTTTGAGGGTGTTGTGTATTGCAAGAGGGTGTTTTTTTTTTTCTTCACTAACCAGGGACGGAAGTTGCCAGCTGAGGTCTATGTAAAAGGAAACTGTTAGGCAAAGATAGTATCACTTTAAACATATTTTCAAAGTGAGGGTCGCTGCAACTGCCAGTATCAAGTCTACTTTTTTTTTGCCTTCTGACATTATCCCTGCAACAAACTATCAGTCTATAAACCAAATAAACCCTTCTCCAGTTTTCCTACAAACAGGATTCCTAAGCAGCAGTTTAAATGCAAATGCCATGAGCATGGTCCAGAATCTTCAGTACAACAAAGAGAGTGTTTTTGTGCTGAAGAAGCAAAATGTGAATATGTAGAATGGTTGAAATCTCACAACTGGAAAATGCAAAGTATGAGCTTGTTCTAGATTAAATCCCTTGTATAAATGGAAGTCTCTGGATTGAAAGCTACTAGAAAACCTGAGCCAAACTATCCACACTCTTTAATTCTGTAAAATTTTTTGGCAGAAAATTTGTGATAGGTAATTATAGACTATTAGGAAAGCATGGGGAATTGCATGCCGTGTGTGTGTGTGTGTGTGTGTGTGTGTGTGTGTGAGAGAGAGAGAGAGAGAGAGAGAGAGAGAGAGAGAGAGAGAGAGAG
>ML682018.1:12527312-12550893 GCA_007922195.1 Podocnemis expansa | reverse complement strand
GAGAGAGAGAGAGAGAGAGAGAGAGAGAGAGAGAGAGAGAGAGAGAGAGGATAGGTCAACAAGTGGGAGTTATTCTAGTGTGCCTGCATACCTACTTGGCTGTAACTCTTATGAGCGTACAGTAGTGTCCATGGGTCTGTCTAATGTGGTTGTATATCGAAAGGAACATGTGAATGTTTCCGTTTTGTTCAGCAGAAAAAAATCTAGCTGTCGTGAGCTCCATGAAATCAAATTCTAGTGAACAGGGTTTAGAAAATATGTTGTTGTGATCCATCTGGACTTTGTAGTTTCCCACCTAATCAATACTGCAAAGGGTAAAGGTCAGCCTGGAAAGCTCACTTAGGTCCAAATTACTGCTGTTCCTATAGGGGTGCACAAAATGTGGGGGAAAGGGAACAAAGAGCTCTTTCCTTCCCTCTTTCTGCACGTCCATGGAGGATGCCGCATAATTAGCCTATTTGTGTTCAGAAATGCTTGGCATAGTGTTTGCTCGTCTTTTGGGATTTTGGTTATTAACTCTTGAGAGAAACTGAGATATTGTGGTGATGGATACCATTATAATAACCTACACAGATAGAGTATATGCAGAGATATGATAATTATATATTCAGAGACTACTGAGGAAGAAGAAAAGCATTTACATTTTGAGTGTATCTGTGAGACCATGCGATTGAACTGTGGATGTCTGAGCAGCCATTTCATTTTGGTGTGACTGTTAGGGCATTTAGTTTGGCAGTATATGTTCGTGAGAGTGATGAATTAGTGTGAGGTGAAGGGGAGTGTCTGTGATAAGGGTTTTGAAGTTGAAAGTGTTTAAGACTCATAGAAGCACTCCATTCAGAATTGCCTTTTTCTGTTTTGCTGGTTATACACACCACTTGAGAGCAATGATGTTAGTAAGCAGAAGTAATGGCCAAGTTTCCCTCTGTACCTCTCCTGTTCCCACCTAAATTTTTTAAGATGCAGCAGAAGAAAAAAGACAATGGAAAAGGACTGCATTTCATAGATTAAACAACTCTAAAAGCGAACATCCTGTTTGTGTGTAGGGCTCAGATCAGTGGCTGTAACACTTCTCTAACAATAGCAAGTTGACAGGAAGCAATTGTGAACAGCTTTTTATACGGAACCCTTGCCTTTTTTATCCCTGTGTCCTACAAACATTTCTCCCCATTCACCCCTCCAAATCCTTCCCCTTCCCTCCTCAGTAAACTCGCAGTGCAAGCTCCAAACCTCATCTTCTTCTTTAGGGAGTTATCTGCAGGAAATGAAGTCAGTTGGAACGCTTTGTACTACTGACATTTTTGCTCTAATTCCGCAGCTGCACTTCAGTATATTTGAGCACACAAAAATCCAGCACTAACTCATGCCCCAGGACATCCAGGACCTGCTGGAATTGATGGGAGGGGGGTAATTAAGGCCCTGTCACCACTGGAGCTCAAGTCACATAACATGAGCTAAACATGATCCCAGCTAATCAGATTCCTAATGCAGTCTGACTGGTCCAAGGGTGTAGGACTTCAAACGAGGAGTCCCATGGCACTTAAAAGACTAATGAATTTATTTATGGCATGAGCTTTTGTGGAAGACAATCCCACAAATGCTCATGCGAGAAATAGATTTGTTAATTTTTAAGTGCCACGGGACTCCTTGCTTGTTTTGCTGAACTAGACTAACACAGCTGCCCCTTTGGGACTTAGCAGAGTTTGTAGCCATATACAAAATGGATGGATCCTAACCCTGTTGAGTGTACAGTGTTTGAAATCTATTTGTGAGCTAGGCTGTAATGTGATTGGCAGACTTCATCTAAGTTCTAACATGGCTTCTGCAGTGTGGAGTCCAGGACTGTGTAACCCAGTTAGCCAGTCTTCCTTCCTGACTCCCTATTCCCCATGAAGAAATGTATTCCCAAAATGTACCAGGAACATAGGAATTGTCCCACTGACAATACTTGTGATTGACTATTTCACCATATGAAAATAAATCTGCAGTTTTTTACCTCAGCTGCTACAGTCCTAGAAACAACATCACACAGAAAGATGTCTTTTCCAACAGCATTGCACTCAAGAACACCAGGTAAGGCCTCAGTAGCTAGTGGGAAAGAGTGACACTCCCCAGGTGTATTCACTCGTTGGGCTATAAGTAGAACCCTGCATGGATACAAATAAGTGAATCTGTATCCAACCTGCATCCGCAAGAAATGGTCTGCGGATATCCGTGTTGTATCCGCGGATGCGGATATAAGGAGGATATCCATGGATTTGCAGGGCTCTAGCTATAAGGCACCTCCTACCACTTGCTCTTAGGGTGAGGAAACCTCATCTGTGTTTGTCTAGGGTTGGCTCCTCGACTCCATCAGCCACAGGCAACACATGCTTCCCCCTTTCAGACCCTGCAAGCTCTTCTGTCATTCATGAACACTCAGGCACTCTCCATTCACTGAGCATTCCCTAGCAGCACCCACCTCATTA
Organism: Podocnemis expansa; assembly: GCA_007922195.1. NCBI lineage: Eukaryota > Metazoa > Chordata > Testudines > Podocnemididae > Podocnemis > Podocnemis expansa. The sequence continues at coordinate 12,548,425 of ML682018.1, read as the reverse complement.
TCCACTGGACACTTAAAGAATTATCAGATCCTTTGTTCCCAAAGAAGCTGTACATGCAGCTTACCGATTAACCTTAGAACACAGCTCTGCTCAACACTCAGCCCTTAGAGTTTATAGAGAAAACAAGTGTAAATTTATTTAACAAAGAACAAATGATAGCAAACAAAAGTATTGCAAACAAAGGGTTACATATAAAATACGATCAGAACACACACTCTAGAGCCTAAACTCAGTTAACAAGATGTCTTCTAGGCTGATAAGGTATTTCTTAATGCAAAATCCTTCTCACAGCATCTTTCAACCTCTGGCTAAGACCATCTTCACAAAATCAAGCCCATCTGACAGCTTGTCTCCCAAATGAAGGATGCTGGGATGCCTTTCTACATCCCTAAACAGTCTAGATCAGTCCTCTGTTCTTCACTTCTAAAATGGGCCTGTCCCCTGCTGTTTACCTCCTCCTGTCAATTTTTCTTTCTGAAGTCTCAGTATGCTTATGTAACCCATCTGCCAGGGTGAGCTGGCAGAAAAAGGGCCAGGTTCTATATCTAGGAGTTTCCAAGTAATGTTACAGCACCAACTGGCTCAAGCCCCCCACCCAGTTTTCTGGGAAATCATGCACTATTCCCTGGGCCCTCCAAGGGGGTAAAGCTTCCCCATTTGCAAGCACGAGTCTGAGTGTGGTGTACAGAACTTTTAACAGTAGTAAAACAGAATGTAAAAACTGAATAGCAGAAATCAGCACTGATCTGGAGAATCAATGCAGAACAAGATTCCCAACAAACCCCAGGGTATGTAGGGAATGTTTTTTACGCCAGCTCTCCACCGGTGCTACCCATTGGTCATTCACACTGTCCACTCCCACCAGCCGCTGGCTCTGCCTGCTGTCCACCAGCTCCGCCTACTGGTCATTCACGCTCCACTCTCACCATCCGCTGGCTCCTCTTCAGTAATTTCAGCTCAGAGAGTGTCTCCTCTCTCAGTGATTTCAGCTCAGAGAGAGGGTTTGCCTCTCTCAATGATTTCAGCTCTTAAACCTTACATAGCTGCAAACAGCTTCTCCCACTAAAATAATAAAACAGTTGGTTACTTACCAGTAACCGTCCTTCTTCGAGATGGGCTGCTCATATACATTCAGTTACAGATGTCTACGTGTCACAGCGCACGCTAGCTCGGAAAGTCTTTAGAGTTAGCCTGTCAGGTCAGGGCACACGGCCAACGCCACCTCCACGCTGTGACCGCAGCTATATAGGTGACTGTGACCCTGACCCTCCCAGTCCCATATATCTTTGCCAACTCCATAGCGGGGACGGTGGGAGGGGCCTGAATGTATGTAAGCAGCCCATCTCGAAGAAGGACGGTTACTGGTAAGTAACCAACCATTCTCCTTCGAGTGCTGCTCACATCATTCAGTTACAGGTGACTGCTAGCCATACCCGAGGATAGTGGGAGGAGTTACAGTCTACCCACACTGAGTACAGCTCTGTCCAAAGCGGCATCGTCTCTAACCTCTTGGGCAATGGCGTAGTGCGTCATGAAGGTATGTACCGATGACCACGTAGCGGCCCTGCAGATCTCTTGGATCAGGACCTTGGGTGAGGAAGGCAGTAGAAGACGCCTGAGCCCTGGTAGAGTGGGCTCTCACAGTTTCTTGGAGAGGCGTGTTTGACCTTCCTTAGCAATCTTTGATGCAGTTTACAATCCATTTGGAGATGGACTGAGAGGACACTGGGGAACCTCTCATGCATTCAGCGACCACCACAAACAGCTGGGAGGTCTTACAGAAGGGTCGAGTAGGCTTGATATAAGTTAAGAGCGCTCTCCTCACATCTAAGGTGTGCCACTGTCTCTGGTTTTCTGTGATCTGGGGGTTGGGATAGAAAACCGGCAGGCAAATTTCTTGGTTCATATGGAAGGGGCTGGCCACCTCGCATAGAAAGGAAGGGTGGTGACAGAGGACCACCTTGTCTGGGAAGAACGTCGTATATGGGGGTTCAGAGGAAAGAGCTCGCAACTCTGAAACCCTTCTAGCTGAGGTGATTGCTACTAAGAAAACCACCTTCCATGACAAAGTAGCAGGGTGGCTGAATCCAAGGGTTCCTATGGCAGCTCTGTTAATGCCCAGAGCACAACGTTCAGAGCCCACTAAGAGGTGGGCTTATGAGGGTGGGGAAAAAGCTTTTCCACCACTTTCAGGAACCTGTGAGATATGGGGTGTGAAAAGACTGGGGCCCCGTCTACCTTTTTGTGAAGGGCCAAAATTGCAGTTAAGTGGACTCTCAGTGAAGACAGGGACAGGCCTTTTTCTCTAAGGTCTAGAACAGACATTGTCAAACTGCAGCTTGCGAGCCACATGCAGCTCTTTTAAGAAAAATTGCGGCTCCCGGGAGAGCGCAGGGGTGAAGGGCGGCATGGCGGGAGCCAGGGATGACAAATTTGCAATGGTCAGGGACAGCAGAGAGGCGGTGGCATGGTGAGAGCCGGCAGTGGAGGAGCAGCATTGTCAGAGCTGAGGAAAAAAGCAGCATGGTCAGAGCCGGGGGAGGGGCAGCCCTGTGAGAGCCCGCAGGGAAAAAGCAGCCTGGTCAGAGCGGGGAAGGGAGGGGAGGGGTGGCATTGTGAGAGCCTCACCAGCAGAATAAAACAGTGTGGTGAGAGCCGGGAGGGGAGGGGCAGCATTATCAGAGCCAGCAGGGAAAGAGAAGCACTCAGAGCAAGTAACTGCCAGATTCTACAGGTTACCCACACAATATTAATTCTACCCTCCTTGTCTGTGTGCATAATGATACAGTCTTTAATTACATCAGTGCCTGACTTTTTAAATACTTTTCTTTTTTGATATTGTTTTCTGGTAAATATTTTTAAAACTGGCAACATAAATTGATCAAGAACAAGTCTACAAAGAACTACAGATAAGGGATGATAATTAGCAATTTAAACCTGAAAAGCAATTGTAAATTAATTTTCTTTTTTAAAAATCACCTGGCATTTCCAGATATTGTAATATAATGCAAAATTATTTCTCTTGTATTTCTATTTTGAGAATTAAATAAGAATCATCAGAAATGACTGAAAATTGACACAAGTGTTACAACCAAAACCACAGACTACTGTCAAAAGGCTATTTAAAAAAACACTTTATGTAAAGAATGTTACAAGTACTTATTATGGATCATGGTTCATTTTCAGCATGCAAAATGATTTAGACTTAGGATAGACCACCACTACAGAAAACTGGCTTTAGAAAAAAAAAATCCTTAAGTCCATTGAACAAGTGTGCCTGAGACATCAGTATGTCATCTGTTTGCAGAAGGAACTCCTAGCACATTTATTTTATAAGAAAATTTTAATGAATATAACTAAGTCAATTACCAAGATAATTTACATTCACTGCAAAGTTCAATAGCAGCACTATATTTCTATTGATTAAATAGCATTCAACATGTATTAATTCTTTTTTGTTGTACAGTCAAAATCTATTTATATTTCAGTGTAGTCTTCATGAATGACTCTATGGGTATCTGAGCCCATTAGAGAAGAGTAATTGTTGTGAAGGGCTAAGGACGGAAAATTGTGTTGTAAACTTTCAGAAAAAAAATCTCACCAATAAAGATTTTACTTTGTATTATTAAAAAACATTTATTTATACAGGGCCTGACCCCAAACTGAAAAAACTCAATAGGATTTTTTCCATAGTATCTTCTGTACATGGACTCCAAAGGACTTACTGAAACAGGCTCTGATCTTGCACTTTCTGTCCCCCTAAATTCTCATTGATCTGTTGTGATTCTGAACAGCTAAAAAGGTGTCCCTGTGTGCATCTCTTCACAGGACTAAGATGAAAGCAGTATTTTCCCTTACTATTACTCTCATTTTAAAATTAATTGTGTCCAAGTCCTCAGACCTTTTGTTTTCACTGTCCATGAGTATTTTAGTGAACAAGTTTACTGGCAGAAATATTGGCAGGGAAGTGGGGGCATGGTAGGTGCCGGGATGGGGTGGGAGGCAAAAGTGCAGCATGGTTGGGGAGAGCAGAGAAGCAGCAGCATGGTAAGAGACGGCAGGGAAGTGGCAACAGGCGGTGGGGGAGAGAAGTGTGACATGGTCAGAGAAGCCGTAGCATGTTTAGATTTTCTCATAGGCCCTAATGCAGCTTACTCGTTAAAATAAAATCATGTTTTACAAGTCCTAAACATGATGTGGAATACTAAGAAATGAAAATACAAAGGAGAAAAGTTTAAAACTGAAGGTAGATTACTTTCAATTTTTGGCACAACTTACTGCTGTGAAGCATCATATTCCACCAGAGGTGTTGCTGGTGCTGGGCACCCCGGGGCACATGCCCCGAGCCCCAGCACCCCGGATCTCCGGCCCAATCGGGCTGGAGATCCGGGGCCTGGCTGCCAGCAGCCGTGGCGGCCCCGTCCCCCGTCAGAGATCCGAACCCTGGCCGCCCGTGGCTGTGGTGGCACAGGGCCCAGCCTCCTGCGGCCACTTCTGGCCTGGCCCAGCCCGGCCGCAGCCTAGCCGCTTGCCGTGGTGGGGCCGCACCTGGCCGATCTCTGGCCAGGGGGTGGGGCCTGCCTGCTGGGGGTGGGGCCTGTGGACCGGGGCGAGGCCTGGGCCCATGCCCTGGGTCCCTCCCCCCAACAGTGACACCCCTGTATTCCACAATGAAATTCAAAACATTGTGCAATACTTAAAGATCAGCATCTCAGAGCTTTTACCTGCTGCATTGACAAGTTACTGCCCAGATTTAAAAAATAACTTGCCATAAGCCTGTAGTGTTCTACATCTAGCAACAGCTAATTTTTTACTGTATAGGCCTAGTTTTATGGTAATCTTAAATAATTATTAGAATCTGACATTAGTGGATCAATATTTGCCCCCTTTTTACAATAAAATTAAAGTGTGCAATGAATTTTAAGCTTAGTAATTTTGGAGTAGGTAAAAATATGTGGTTATATGTCTCAGTGAGGCTCTCAAAGGTTTAATAATCAATTTGTGCAGCTCTTGAGTTCTGTAAGTTTGACCACCCCTGGTCTAGAAGATAGTCCAGAATTGTATGGATTGGTGCTGAGACAGGGTCTATGCCTTTGTCATGGGACCAAGTGGAGAAGCATTTCCATATGGCCGTGTATGTGGACCTGGTGGAGGGTTTTCTGCTACCAACCAGGACCTTCTTAACCCTGTCCAAGCAGCACCTCTCTTGCTCACTGAGCCAGAGAGCATCCAGGCTGTCAGGTGTAGGTGGCCTGGGTTCAGGTGCCAAAGGCACCCTGAGTCCTGTGTTAGGAGATCCACCCACTGAGGGAGGCGGAGCGGGATCTTTATAAGCAAGTCCTGCAGCAGTGGGAACCAGTGTTGTCTGAGCCGGTCCGGAGCTATCAGGATGATGTGTGCTCCATCCGCAAGGATCTTCAATAGCACCCTGTGGATCAGAGGAATTGGTGGGAAGGCATACATCAGGGCCCCTGACCAACTGAGGAGGAAGGCGTCACTGAGTGAGCCCTCCTCCCAACCCCAGAGGGAACAGAATTGGAGGCATCTGTGGTTCCGTTTCATGGCAAAGAGGTCCACCAGGTGGGGTCCCCGTCTGTCTGTCAACAGGGAAAACACCTTGTTGTGAAGGGACCACTCGTGGTTCATTAGGGTTCTCCTGCTGAGTGAGTCTGCTAAGCCGTTGTCCACCCCCAGTAGAGATGGGTGGCAACTGGCGTAAAGTGCTGATCTATCACCAGTTGCCAAAGTTTGCATGCCTCCTCGCACAGGGCCAAGGAGCGTATCCCCCCTTGCTGGTTGGTATAGAACACGGCCGTTGTATTGTCTGTGAGGACCTGAACCGTTCTGCGGCAAATTTTGTCAAGGATGGTCATGCAGGCCAGTCTGATGGCCCGTAGTTTCTTCACATTTATGTGGAGGTGTTTGTCCTCAGGGGTCCAGAGACCCTATGTGGAGAGGCCACCGGACAGATGGGCTCCCCAGCCTGAGTCCGAAGCATCCATTATCAGGGTCACTGAGGGCTTGGGCTCCCTGAATGGAATACCCCCCCATCGCGAAGCAGGGGTCCCTCCAAATTTGGAGGGACTCCAGGGCATGCTGGGGAACCGAGAGTACCTTGTCTAGACGGTCTCTCCATGGCTGGAACATAGTGGAGAACCAGAGGTGGAAAGGTCTCATCCTCAAGTGTGCTGTCTGGATTACTGAGGTGGCAGCCGCCATGTGGCCCAGAAGCTGCATGTACCAGCGAGCTATGGTTAGTCCTGGCGCTTGCAGTTCTGTAATGATGGTACAGATGGACCAAAATCTTGACAGGGGCAAGGACACCATGGCTCGACAGGTGTTTGGTTGTGCCCCTATGAATTCTATGTCCTGAGTGGGGCAGAGTTTTGACTTCTCTGTGTTTATGCAGAGACCGAGGAACCTACGAAGCTTTACTACCAGTTTGACATGATGTTGTACTTGGCAGCTTGACTTCCCTACTATGAGCTAATCGTCTAGGTAGGGATAGATTTTGATGCCCTTCCTGTGTAGGAATGCTGCAGCCGGTGCCACACATTTTGTAAACACCCTGGGAACCAGCGATAGCCCGAAGGGAAGAGCAGTGAACTGGTAATAGCTCTGTGCCATCACAAGCCTGAGGAAGTGTCTGTGGTGGGGTTGGATGGCTATGTGAAAGTAAGTATCCTTTAGGTCGAGGGCTGCGAACCAGTCTCCAGGGAACAGAGAGGGAACAATCTGAGGCAGGGAAACCATGTGAAACTTTATTCTCCTTATGTACTTGTTTAGCACTCTGAGGTCTAGAATAGGCTGTAGATCCCCGTTGGGTTTGGGGACCAGGAAGTATCGGGAGTAAAACCCCTTGCCCCTGTCCCACTTGGGTACCTTTTCTATGGCCCTGAGGGAGAGGAGTTTTTGGCATTCAGCCTCAAGCTGGTGTAACTGTTCTTCATTTTCCAATGCTGCATGAGGAGGCAGTTTTCTGTCCTGAGGGGTTGAAAGGAACTGGATGCGGTATCCTCACGCCACTGTGTTGAGGACCCACTGGTCTGATGTAATGTGGGCCCACCGGTGGGCAAAGTGGCACAGGCGGTGGGGGGAGAACAGGGACCCTGGCACGCTGCCCTTGAAGGGACCATCAAAAACACTGTTTATGGCCTGAGGAGCGGTCGGAACCTTGTCCACGCCTTCCGGACTGTGAGGCATTGAGCTTTCCCCCCTTACCTGGATGATTCTTGTCCTTATCCAGGTCCCCAAGGTGGTGCTGGAGGAATTGGAGAGATCTTGGAAACTGACTCTGCAGTTGAATCTCTTGCTTTAATTCCTGCAACTGCTGTTGGAGCTGTTGATGTGGTCTCATCGAGCGCCTGTTGGATTGCGGGGTGTATATCCCTAGGGATCGAAGTGTGGCCCTTGATTCCTTCATACCATGGAGCTTCGTATCCGTGGATGAAGCAAAGAGGTCAGGGCCTTCAAAAGGGAGGTCTTGGATAATTTGCTGCATCTGTGTATAGGCCTGAGCCTTGGAGCCAGCCCGACCAATGCATGACGACTGCAGAGGCCATGGTGCGGGCTGCTGTATCCACTGCGTCCCCGGTTGCTGCCAGAGCATCCCTGGATGCCATCTCCCCTTCCTCTAGCATTGCTTCAAAGTCTCTCAGGCGCTCCTGAGAGATGGCCGTGTGGAAGTTTCACATGGGCTCCCACAGGTTAAAGATGTAACATGTCATTAAGGCTGAACGGTTGTCTGGAGGGCCGTGTAGGAGTATACCTTCCTCCCCAGGAGGTCAAGCTTCTTCACCTCTTTGTTTTTGGGCGTGGAGCTCGGTTGGCCCTGTCTCTCCCTTTGGTTTACGGCATCAACCACCAAGGACCCTGGGGTGGGCGATGAAATAAGAAAGAGAACTCAGCAGGAGAGACAGTATTTCTTATCCATGACCTTGGACCCTGGCGGGATTGAGGATGGCATTTGCCAGCGTTCTTGGACGATGTGATATACTCCCGAGTGTAAAGGGATTGCCACCCTTGCTAGAGGGGCTCTACGGCAAGCATTGAAGAGAGAGTCATGCTCCTCTTGGATGACTCCTAATTTCAATTTAAGGTTCGCTGCCATACGGCAGAGTAGGTCCAACTCAACACTGAAATCTCCCTCGTGGTCAGCGGACGTGTCGATTAGACGTTAATCTGGTGAGGAGGAGGACTGGGCCTGGGATTTACTGCGTTGCACAGAATCAAGATCAGGTTCGTCGTCGGAGAGATCCGAGGACTCCAGTGGAGGCAACCGGGCATAGCAGGATGAGGCATCATCGGTTGTTGTGCTCAGTCAATTGAGGGTCCACTCATTATGGGATGATCTCACTAGAGGCATAGGTGCAGTGGGAAGAACAGACACCTCCCCTTGTACCCGTGGTCTTGTTGACCTCACTGAGCTTGGGGATGGGGATCTCTTGCGAAGTCTCTTCCTCGGGTGCTCCTCCTGAGAAGGGGAGGGGCGGTCCTCGGAGAACTATCTAGAAGACACTCCACCTGATGTCTGGGAACCCGGTACTGAGGGCTCTTCAGGGGAGCAATGGAATGAGGTTTCCTGCCCCTCTGTACCCGACTGTGGTACCGGTGGAGGGCTGGGCAGTGCCGTGCTGGGACTTGGTGTTGGGCTAGCCGCTAGTACTTGGTTACAGATCGGTGCCAGGTCAGAGACTAGCATGGAGCTGGATGCCGGTACTGGTGTTGGTGCCAGGCTAGATGACAGTACCGGGCTTGTCAGTACCAGGCCTGGCAGTGACCCTGCCCACAGGTTCGAAAATTTGAGGATCTGGGGGGGAATTACTGTGCAAGCGGGGTACACTTTAATCTTTATTAGAATGGGTGTAGATGTCAGGTGGGTGATGGGGAGTGTATGTGTGTGTGGTGTTTGTCACGGCTTTCTTTACAATGGGGTTTTGTGAAATGCTCAACTTTGTAGGGTGCAGCAGGTTGGGAGGCAATGGGGGCTCTCAGCTAACAGCTAAAGCTAGCTTAACTTACAGTTACAGACCAACTTACTTAAAAAAGGTCTCAACACCGTATAAGGAAGGGGGGGTACTATGCAACTTAGTGTGAGGCAGTGGCAGAAAAGAGTCAAAACCAGTGGGGAGGATAGGAGTTTCAAGGTGGGTACAGAGGTGGCAGAAGGGGGGCTGTGGGAGCGGGAAGGAACGGGTGGTGGGGCAGTGGCTGGGGGAGCCGCAGGGAGCCGGCAGCCGTGGGAAGCAGCTGCAAGGGGCGTGCAGCAACAGCGGGAACGGGAGAACTGGCAGCCGCGGGAAGCAGCGAGCCAGGGGAAAGACAGAGGCACAAGGGGAGCTAGGGAAGCAGAGGTGAAGGGGGAGCCGCAGAGGAAAGTGGCGGCGAGGGCAGTGGAGGCAAAGGGGAACCACACAGAAAAGTGGCGGCGTGGGTAGTGGAGGCAAAGGGGATGCCGCAGAGGAAAGCAGTGGCAAGGGCAGTGGAGGCAAAGGTGGAACCACATAGAAAAGTGGCGGTGAGGACAGTGGAGGCAAAGGGGGAACCGTGTAGAAAAGCGGTGGCGAGGGTAGTGGAGGCAAAGGGGGAGCTGCGGAGAAAAGCGGCGGCGAGGGCAGAGAGGAAAGAAGAAGCAAGGAAAGTTTGAGGAAATAATTTATTTAGTTTAGGGGAATCACAAGGAGGGAAGGTAAAAGTACTCAACTAACAGCTTTAAGGGTAACAACTAAGTAATACAATGTTATACACTATCTTAATACTTCTAAGGCCTACAGTAAACAATGTTGCAACTTACAATGACACTTAAAACAACTAGAGAAGAGAGATATAACAATCAATATAAGGCAGTAGAACATAATTGAGGACCCTGAGCAAAGAAGAAATGCAGTAACTTAAAACAAGTAAAGAAAAACCAAACAAGCCTGCTCTTAGGAGCGTGGGCTTAGAGAAGCTAAAGGAAAGCACTGGCAAGACAGCAGCAAAAGGTGAGAGAACTTTGTTTCAAAGGGAGCTGCAGGGGCAGGCTCTTACCAATCCCAGCAGCAGCAGCAGCAGCATTACAGGCAAGAGAAAGAAACTCGTTACTCGGCCGGCAGTTTCAATCGTGGTACGCTCGGGGAAGAACTCATGAGCGGAGGAGGTCAGCGTCTGGGTGATCAGGCCAGGCAGGATGTCAGGGACCGTCCCGCCTGATCACCCCAAACTCTGAGCTTTTAAGCTGTTTTTCCTGCCAGTTCCCTGATTACAGGGAATGTGGGGAACAAAGGTAATGTGAGTCATGCCTTCAGTATTACAAAGGACCTTGCAGTCAGGCAGCACCCACCTACGCCTAGCCCTATAGAGACAATGGGGTGTCAACGGCCATCTAGTTAAGTTGAAGGGGCCATCTAGTTAAGCTGAAGGGGCATCTGCTCCCCTTAACATTCCTTGTACACTTAAGTGATGGCCCGGGAGGGGCGGCCATCAAATCAATTCAATGAACAACAGACAGGCAGTACCAGAATTGGTGGTACTGAGCTTGATGTCAGTACTGGGCTTGACGTCGGTACCATGAGGGGCGGTACCATGTCCTGTGGTACTGATGGAGACGGTGCTGCTTTGGTCTCCTTCTTCTTCTTCTGCAACAGAGCTGGGTTATGGCACCCTTGATGGGCCATCAGGGGTGCCTGTGCTGGTACCTGTCTTGGCACAGCTGAGGGGCTACCTGGTGACTGCCGAGCTCGGTGCTGGAGCGGTTCCATAGTGGGTCGAGGTTTCGAGCCTGGTACCAATGATCGGTGGAGGGGTTCCTGAGCCCGAGCCAATCAGGGGTCCAGCGGAGTGCTCATGGCCCAGCTGGTTTTGGGGGTAGTTGCTCCACTCCCCGAGATCAAGAGAAGGCAGCACTCCCTTTCTAAGCGGGTCCTCCACTTGAGGACCGGCAAATGAAGCATTCTGCCGCGAGGTGGGACTCACCCAAGCAAGTGAGGTATTTCTCGTGCGGGTCATCCATCGGAAAAGCCTTGCAGCATTCCAAGCACAGCTTGAAACCCAGCATCTTGAATTTCGTGTGAAAGACAGGCACTTGTGTTTGGCAAGTTTATGTTGATCCGAACCGACGCTGATGGCGGAAAAAGGAACTGTGAGGGTCAGGGTTACAGTCACCTATATAGCCGTGGTCGCAGCGCAGAGGGGGCGTTGGCCATGTGCCCTGACCTGACAGGCTAACACTAAAGACTTTCTGAGCTACCTTGCGCTGTGGCACATAGACACGTGTAACTGAATGATGTGAGCAGTGCTCGAAGGAGAAGAAAGACTTCACAGGAAGCCTGGCCAGATCTAACCTTTGACAGTGGGGCAATGGAGCGAGGCAGAGCCTCAGCCATGGCTCTAGACTGAGCTAACGCTAAACCCCCACCCCCCTCTTAACTTCACTAGGCTGGAAGAAGGGGGTGGCCCCTCTTTTAATATTCTTTTTGCTAATGGTAGCTTTTATCCTTTAACCCACCTAAACAGAGTTTGAACAAGCAAGAGAGTAGCATATTACAAAAGACAATATTTCATGTTTCTCTTCAATAGAATATCAGATATTGACAGATTTGTGATCAAATAAACCCAAATGCCATTACCCATATTGCCCTGCACCCATAATGAGACTATGCTAATGGGCTCTTTGTGCTCATGCACATGGAAAAACCATGCAGATCAGTTGCCCCTCCTTAGAAGCTGTTAGGCACAGCTTCTAAGCCTGCCTTACACTTACAATAGACTTCTGTTGTAATATCTACAATATGCAATGTTCAGCTATGAAGAAAAATGTTTCCTACCTCCTGTTTGGTGGAATCTGCCTCAAGGCATGCTACCTCTGGGTGACCTGCCTCAGGGGCGTTACTGCCCCGGGGAAGCATCCTGGGCACTGGCCCAGGCCACGCTCCCGGCCAGGAGGCCATGGCCCATGGCTGCAGACCACGCCCCCAGTCGGGGATGGGGCTGCGAGTGGCCGCAAGCGCCTGGGCCCCAGGTCCCTGGCTGGGGACCAGGCCAGGAGCAGCCTCTGCGGCTGCGGGCGGCGGGCCCTGGATCCCCCACCAGGGACAGGGCCAGGAACAGCCTCTGCGGCCACATCCTGGATCCCCAGCTGGGGACAGGGCTGCCGTGGCTGGGGATGGGGCTGCCGCGGCCACAGGCGGCTGGGCCCTGGATCTCTGGCCCGATCAGGCCGGATACTGGGAGAGGCAGGCCCCGCCAGACCCAGGGCACTGGCGCCAGGATTCAGGGCACATGCCCCGTGTGCCAGGCGCCAGCGACGCCCCTGACCAACCTTCAACTACATGGCCTCCCTTAAAAATGCAATATCCAACATAGATATGTATCTTCCTACTTAGTATCCACACATATATTTTGCATAGATTGTGATGATCAGTGTGGCACAGGCTTTTAGGAGAAACTTTACATGACAGTCTCTGGTGATCTAGTATGTGAATATGAGTCCCAGGGATTCTTGTAATCTTTATGCCTCCCTATACTCTCTATCAGATAGCATCAATAGGTCCTTGGGTCACAGACACACCAAATTGCCATTACAATCTCTTGCAGTACTTAAATTTCTTGGGAGATCTCCCATTTCACTACTGCTCCAGCTGACCTCCATGTAGCATAAGAGAACGGGAGCACGAAGTGCTAAGTTTGCACATATAGGCCAGATGGTACAAAGGCAGTCACTACACAAGCTCATCAACACAAAACTCATCCTGTCACTGGTCATGGCAAAACTGCTCCAGGTAGAATAAATCACCATTTTAATTTATCATAAGTCTTAATTTAGTTATCATTTTAAAAAATAAAGTCAGAGCCCAGGAGCTCTAAGTGCTCTCTGTGCCTCTCTCTCTGTGTCACCTGTCAGCATGTTTCTGACTTCGGTGCTTTCAGTCTAGTTCACTGTGGACAAACGTCAACACCACAGAAACTACAATCACAACTGGCTTGCTTATTGGTTGCCTCAACATGCTCTGTTCCCCTGAGGTGGGCCCTCCTCTAGGACAGGATTTGGGGCACATGAGTAGGGAGTGTGAAGAGGAAGTCTGTAATACCATTGCCCAAGCTATGACTGTTTCAAGGACAAAGAAGACTTCACCCTCTCTGACTGTCAGCTGGCACTTTTACCTAGCACTAAATTTGCCTTAAAAATGTTTTAAAAGCACCTCACTGAAAGGTGCATCAGTTAAACACAGTTTGAACTGGGATTTGACCTGAAAAATAAATACATACTTATAGCTCTAACATGCAATATTTTTATGTTGCAATGTTTAGGGTAAGCTTATGCAACTTCCTAATTGTAACAGAACAGGAATTCGTTGATCTCTTGAGGCTAATCCCTGACCAACATTTTTAGTAACAGATTTGCAAGGAGGGTCTGACATTGCATTGTGCAGATGATACTTGAAAGCCTTGAATACTTTAGCTTTCTGAGAGCACTGCATCAGAAGTCAATCTCTTCTGTAAGTGGCAAGTAGCTTTAATCTGTCTGCTTGTCACTTGAATGCACAAAGCTGACTCAGCTCACAGACTGACCATTATCAGGCAGCAATTGCACAGCTCTCAACTAGTTAGCCAGACAAAGATGGAGTCCTCTTCATGAAGAGACTACACAATCTAGACAGGAAGCTTGGCCCAGCTCAAAGTTAGATTGTGGTATCTGAAGAGAGTACTAGTCTAGCTTACAGAAAGATTGAGAGCTGGCTCAATGCAAAGGTGGACTGTGTTATCTGCAGACATGGCTGGTTGTTCCCACAGACAAGGTGGGATGGAGAGGAATCTTTCTCAGTTTGTACTTAGACCGTACTATCGAGAGAGACATGGCCCAAGTCCAGTCTATGTACTAAAACTAAGACCAGTTCACTAACAATGTTATCTGGACATTGGACTGGGCCAACTCATGAAAAGGCTGTGCCATATACTTGTTATTTTTATAAAGTGGGTAAGAATATGAAATAAAATGAGAACTAGCAACCGGCAGTGCTCTCTCAACTTTCTTATGTAAAGGTTTCGGAAACCCAAACTCCTTGTGGAATAAGAAGAGGCTTTCTCCTTTATTTAAGAAATATTCGAGGAGAACAGAGGAGTGCAGAAAACTTATTTCAGATGAGTTGTTGATCCTGAACTTGCTGGAACTGGGGGGTGCTAATTAGGCATCATCCGGCACTGAAGTCTCCTCTTCCTGATGTTGGGACTATCACCGTTGCTTTGTGACACGGGTCAGCAGGAGAGTCTACTTGAATTTGTCACTATAGGATTAGGAGACAAGCGAGCCTTCAGCCGACTTACTCCGTGATTGTCTTTGTCTACTGAGTGCTCACAGAGACTGCTTATTAAGTATCTGTCCCTCAGGCCAAATTTAAGGATATTTTGCTAGCACTCTTCCCTCCAATACACCTTGTCCCATAAGTACACTCAGGAAACACTGTGCAGGTAGAAACCCCATTGAGTCCAATGCTCCAAACTCGAACATTCTGGAAACACTGTTCAGCCTGGTAAATCCTTCAGTTCAGTACACCCAGCAAGTACTGTTCAGCTTGGTATACTCTGCTCAATTAGTATGGCTAGCAATCTCTCATTCATCTAGTTACATCCAGGGAACAGTTCTTCAGCTTCTGTCTCATTACCCAACATCTACAAGCTAACTAAATTACCAAAGCTGAAAGAATAGCACCCTCTTGTGACTAGTGGGGGAAAGAAGAATGAACATTCAAGGTTAAAAAAAAAATGATAAATATTCAAAGAAGCCTTTGCATTGGTTGAAAATATTCTATCAGGAGGATGCTCCAGCTTCGCCCTCCTCAGCTAGTCTCCCTTTTAAAGAATAATCTAATAAACAACAGCTTTTTATTGCACCATGGATGATCCGATTATAGAATTCATAACTGCAGCTTGTGAGAGCAATAGGAGAGCAGGGTCAGACGGCTGGACGCAAAAACAAAAACACACAAACAAAAAAACCCACAACCCAGGAAGTGTGGGCAAAATACAAGATATACTTTACAGACATCTAATACTAGGATAGTAGTTAGAGGTTCTTTTAAAAATACTAATATAGACAGTTTTAAATGGCATTTATCCCAAAGTGGCTGAGCATCTTTGTAGCCAAACACCATGATAATTGGGAAGTTGATCATTGTTATGTTACATCTTCTGTCTAACAATTAAAGCAATAAAGCACAGTCAATCTCCTTATATATCCATTGTTTTCCTTTTTCTTTCCTTTGCCCAATTTGTTCTATCTTGGTATTTTCCTCTGTCATCTTCAGCTGTCTGGTTTCCCTCAATCTAATTTTTCTATATTTAATTTCTAATTCTCTTTCCTTCTTTCACTTCTGTTCTGCTCTTTCTCCACTGCACAGTCTCTTTTCCCTGTGCTGTTGTTTCCTCCTTCCCCTGATCTCCACTATTCCCCCTCATTACTTCACTGTACCAATCACTCTCCCCCCAGCTCACTAACATTTTTCCTCCTAGGCCCTCCCCTAACAAAAACATCCTGTCCTCAGTAACATCCCCTCACACACTCTTCCATCCACATTTCCTCCCTTTCACTGCATGGGAAGGATGGCAAAGGAATAATTAATCATTGTAAGTTATTATGGGTACAGGATTGTAGCAAGGATTAACGGAAGCAGGCTCCCTCTGTGTGAGCGGGCAGTGCTGTATCTGTACACAGTAAAGTGTTTAACAATTAGCCAAATCTCAAAAAAAGGAAAGAATTGTTGTTTGTTTGCTTTCCCTTTTCTTGTCTTTCTTCCCTCTCCCTGTGTTGAGACCTACTTCTCTTCCTTTTTCAGGGCTTCCTCCTTTCCCACATCATCTGTGCTGTCTTATCCCCTTCCAAGTTTCCCA
The DNA here is from genome assembly GCA_007922195.1 of Podocnemis expansa. Lineage (NCBI taxonomy): Eukaryota > Metazoa > Chordata > Testudines > Podocnemididae > Podocnemis > Podocnemis expansa. The sequence goes on along the minus strand of ML682018.1, from coordinate 12,532,561 downwards.
TTTTCCAAATATATACTCCTATTGTCACTCTGCCTCCTGCCCTCTTAGCCTCAGCTTCCTTTCCTCCTATTTCCTCTTTAACCTTCTGCCCTGAAATTTAACTTTCTTCACACCTTAACCAAGGGCATTTGTGTAGCTGTGACTCTTCCACCATTTTGGCAGGACCCCAACAGCAGCATGTGCAGCTACAGTTGTTCCTCCCATCAGTTCAGCTCCCTACTCAGTAACTCTTCTCATATTCTTTGGAATGAGAAATCTGGGTCGTGTTGTTTGGGGGCTTTCGGGGAGAGGTAGTTGGTAGGGGTTTGCATACACAAGCTGGGAGTCATGTTATGAGCATCCTTTATGGTGGATGGTTTGTCTCAAAGTAGAAGGGTCTGCACCATTTCCTAGTGACTGCAACATACATGTAACTAGAACGGGAAAGGTAGACTTCTCTCCATTCCTTCAAGAAAAGTCAGGGAAGACAACACTCGATATTTCTAACATGTAATGCTGATTTTGTTAAAAAGGCTCCAGAGGCAATTGTAGCAATTACAGGCCATTATGTCTAACTTCACTACCAGGTAAACAGGTTGAAAATACAGTAAAGAACTGTAAGGCAGGCTTAGAAGCTGTGCTTAACAGTGTCTGAAGGGGGGCAGGGCAACTAATCTGCATGGGTCCTGTATTGGCATGGATATAAAGAGCACAATTAGCTGATTAGCATACTGGGTAATGGTATTTGGGGTTAGTCCGCTCACAAATCTATGACTATCTGTAATTCTACTATGGGAAAATATGAAATACTGTCTTTTTGTGAATTGCTACTCTATGTTTGTTGCAAATCTGTCTGAATTAAAGGGTAAAAACTACCGTTGCTAAGAAGAGGCTTGTAGGAAGGGTGACTGCATGTTTCAGTCTGAAAGAATGTGAAAGAGATGGGGGGGGGGGTTTGAGGTTATTTTAGCCTCTCTTCCCCTGTCTTTTGATAGCTAAGCCTTCTGTCATTAAGATAAAGATAGTTTGCATCTACTTAAGAGCTGGAATCACCAGGGAGAAGAGCAAACTCTCTCTCTAGCTAGAGAAAAATTTCTCTCTCTGAGCTGAAATGGGTGGAACCCGCAAGCTGGGCGACACGAGTGACTGGAGGGAGGAGCTAGTGGACAGTGAGAGCACCAGTGGTGAGCTGGGTGATGTGAGTGACTGGAAGGTGGAGCTTGCAGACAGCATGTGGAGCTGGTGGACGGTGATATCAGCCAGCAGTGAGCTGGGCGGTGTGGGTAACCAGTAGATGGTGTCGGCAGACAGCTGGCATGAAAGACGTACCCTAGGGTTGGTTGGGAGCCTAGTTAGCACTGATTTGCCAGATCAGTGCCAGTTTTGCCATTAAGTTTGTATGTTCTGTTAGGTGGTGTGGGTTGTTGGGAATTTTGCTCTATACTAATTTTTCTAGATTAGTGCTGATCTGTTATTTGGCCTTTTGCATTTTGTTTTACTACTATTAAAAATTCTGTTTACTACACTTGGACTTGTGCTTGTGACTGGGGAAGCCTTACCCCTTTGGGGTGCCCACGGAACAGTGCAGGATTCCCCAGAAATCTGGGTCGGGGTCGAGCTGGTTGGTGGTGGTACACTATTTGGAAACCCCTAGATATAGAACCTGGCCCTTGTCCTGCCAGCCCACCCTGGCAGAAGGGTTACAGAACAGAATTATCAGACACATAGATGACCGTGACACGTTGGAAGAGTCAACATGGCTTTTGTGAAGGGAAATCATGCTTCACCAGCTTATTAGACTTCTTTGAGAGGGTCAAAAGTATGTGGATGGGGGGGATCTGTAGTGTACTTGGACTTTCAGAAAAACATTGATGCAGTCCCTCAGCAAAGCCTCTTAAACAAAGAAGGCTACCATAGGATAAGAAGGAAGATACTCTCATGGATCAGTAACTGGTTAAAAAATAGGAAAGAAAAGGGAGGAACAAGTGGTCAGTCTTTTCACTAAATAGAAAAACAACAATAAAGTAGCATAACAGAGTTACTCAAGTCTTCAACTGTACTAGTCAACTCATTTAGACTTTCCAGAAGCTATGGCACAGGAAAAAAAACTGCATAGCAGGCCTAATGGGGACCACACAGATCAGGACAAAGTTATCAAATTGGGCAGTTTTGAATCCAGTCTTCCCTTAACAACTTGCAGTAAAAGAAGGTGGCCTCTAGCAGTGTGAGGGAGACCCCCCCCCGCATATACCTATCTTGAATATTCCTCTTGCAGCTCCTTTTTTGACTCCTCCAGAACCTCTTACTAAGGGTCTGTCTGCACTTTCCTCACACTTGTTTATTAATGCACACCCCATCTGTGTTCCCCATGAAGTCACAGGAGGACAGGCTCTCCTTGTCAACCTCCTCCTGCCCCTAACCAAAATCACACCTATAACACCAGGAAGAGGAAGTTGGCTGAGGGGGGTAGCTTGCAACTAGTTCCATTCCTTAGTTTCTTCACATATCTGGGCACTTGTCCTTTGGGAAGCACCCACTGGTGCCCTAAATACCTTCTGGGTAGGGCTACCAGATGCCCAAACTGTAAAGGGAGGCAGGGAAATACAAAAAGAAGGATATTGGAGGACACACGGCGAAAATGTAGTATTAATGTAATATTCTTCTGTTTTTATGGGGCCCTGGAATGCTTTCCCTTTAAAAATAAGGTATTCCATGGCATTCCAGCATACTTTAACCCCTATAAGTCAAAAGCCAGACAAAATCATGTATTTTAAAATGACTGCCAGGCAGAGGACATGAAGGTAAAAAGGACATGTCCTCCTTTTGCCTGACATCTGGTGACCCAGGCCTGGCTCTACTGCAAAGCAAGAGACAGACATGGCTTCAGGTGACAGTTCTTAGGCATGCCTAACCCTCCCTTGAAGATCAGGCTGACTCCTGCATCTTCAACTCTTTCCTAGCAGCTCAGGCATGGTTAGTCAACCTGCAGCTTAAGCCATGTACGCAGAGGGCACCTTAAATCCCTCTGCAGGCAGACAGTGGAGATTTATGCACTTTGGAAAATTGTTTTCAACCTCCATGAACGAGATGGGGGGGTGCCAAATCAAAATTTGGCTTGGGGCGCCACAGCTCCTTGAGCCGGCCCTGTGGTGAGCCTACTTCAGGGAGCAGTGGGTGCTGTCTGGGTTTTTCTGTGCAGTCTCCATTTCCTTTCTTCTGGACCTTTGACCCCCCCCCCCCCCATGCCCAGTTCTGTTTAACATTTGTCCCCCATAATTAGTTGACTGCTGGGACTACTCCCTTGGGCTGGAGGAGGTGTTTTTAGAAGGTTTCCAAACAGTAGTAAGAAAGGAGAAGGCAGCCCATATACCCTGCACAGCCTCACTGCCTTCAGTGGGACTGTGGGTAGGGTTATCAGATGTCAGGCAAATGGAGGGTATGTCCTCCTTTTTACCTTCACTTCCGCCATCTGGAAGGCACTTTAAAATGCATGATTTCATCTGGCTTTTTACTCGTAAGGGTTAAAGTATGCTGGAATGCTACAGAATCCCTTATTTTTAGGGGAAAGCGTTCCAGGGCCCCCTAAAAACAGTAGAATATTACATTAATGCTACATTTTCTCCATGTGTCCTCCAATGTCCTCCTTTTCATACTTCCCTGTTCTCCTTTCCAGGCTTTGGTATCTGGTAGCCCTAATTGCAGGGGATCTCCTCCCTTTCCCACTCAGTGCATGATCACTCCCAGCCTTAATTACCAAACTTGGCTAAACAGCAGTTGCAGAGACTGCCAGACTGGCGCAGGAACAGGGTTACCAGATGTCAGGCAAAAGGAGAACATGTTCTCCTTTTTACTTTCACAGCCTCCATCTGGCAGGCATTTTAAAACACATGATTTTTGTCTGGCTTTTTGCTTAAAGGATGCTGGAATGCTACAGAATACCTTATTTTTAGGGGAAAGTGTTCCAGGGCCCCCTAAAAACAGAAGATTATTACATGAAGACTACATTTTCTCCATGTGTCCTCCAATGTCCTCCTTTTTGTACTTCCCTGTCCTCCTTTCCAGGCTTTGGTATCTGGTAGCCCTACCTAGGGCAGCACTATCACAAGCAGAGGGCAGCCAGCCCGCCGCCCTGCACCCTGCTGGTACAGCACCCAGGGCAGCCCTGGAGCAGGAAACTTTCCTGCCAAATAAATTAATGCAAACCATTTTGGAGGGAGCACCAGGCGGGGAGCTTGGGAAGAGCCGCGCAGGCCCGGACTCCAGGCAAGGCCCCCCGTCCTGCGGCTGCAAGGCACGAGCCGAGCAAGCCCCAGCTGCCGCCTCGCGCGCCCAGCCGCCCTCGCTCGCGCCTTTCCGCCTTCCTCCCACGTGACCAGAGCGGGGGGAGGGGGCACGGAGGGACGCTCTTGTTTACGATCTCTCTACCCAACCTTGCGAGGGCGCCTGACTCCGCCCTCATCTGCGTCGCCCCGCCTCATCCACTCAGGGCGAGTTGTCATTGGATAAGATTCCGGCCAGAGCTTTTCTCATTGGCTGAAGTGTCAGCGTCTCCTCCCTCCTCGGAAAACGGTGTTTACGAGCTCGCGACGGCCGCCCATTCGCTCCGCCCCCTGGGCGATTTGATTGGCCGACAGGAGAGAGCGGCGTACACCCCTTGGCTGGGCGCAGACTGCTTCCGCCCCCACGGCGGGGCGGGCTCCCATAGAGTTCCGCCCCCAACGCTCTCTGATTGGTGGAGGCGGCCAGAGGCTGGGTCGCCATTGGCTCAGAACGGTGAGCCCCGCCCCTCTGAGGAATCTCGCCTGCCGCCGTCTCTTTCGGCAGCGGCAGTCTGGCAGCGATGAGGCCGGGGCGGGCGGGTGTGGTGGCCCTGGTGCTGCTGGCGGCCGGCGCCGGCGCCATCCCCCCGCACGAGGACGCGGCGCGCGTGGCCCGCTACGTGGTTCACGCCTGCGACTGGGGCGCGCTGGCCACGCTGTCGGCGCAGGAGCCGGTGCGGGGCCGCCCCTTCGCCAACGTCTTCTCGCTCAGCGACGGGCCGCCCGGGCCCCGCGGCAGCGGCGTCCCCTACCTCTACCTCACCCAGCTGGAGGTGTCGGTGCGGGACCTGCAGGTGAGCGCCGCCGCCCGGCTGGCTGGGCGAGGGGCCCCCGATTCGGGCTGCCTGCGAGCTGCTGGCTGTGTTCTCCCCAGGCCTTGAAATTAGGGGGAGGTTTGGGGGGTGCGCACTAATTTGGTCTAACACTCTTACTAGCTGACAAGTGGGGGTG